>JAMXBB010000012.1:29635287-30195989 GCA_024138015.1 Lumnitzera littorea
CTCCTCTACCCTAAACCCCTACCCCTGTCTTCTATCTATCTGTATATGTAAAAATTTTTCGATACACGCGCTGTAAATTTTAAATTTCAAGTTCAAAATTTAAAATTTATAGTGCCAAACCACTTAAAATTTTAAATTGCAAAAGCTCCAAGCCTAGCAGAAACACTTACTTTACAAATTATTTAAATCTCTCCAACTCCAACCATTCTACTTTCATATTTTTTCTAGTTGCGAAACGTTGTTAAAAATATTTCCTTCTACTAACCATGAATTTCTATGCGTAATTCTCCACTTCATTGCACAAAAAAATTTGCATTAGCAAATAATGCTGATATACACATACCCACCATATAATTTCTGCTATGTTTTCTCTTATATATTATTTATGTCTTTCACTCATAAATATTAGCACCAATAGAAAGATTTTTGTATCGTACCTTTTTCCAGTAAAAAACATGGTTCATCATCTAGTGGTAAAACTAAGGGTAAAAACGTTGGAACTTCTAATACATTGTCTGCACTACTACAGTTTCAGGACGTTCAAGTATATCTGGACAACAAGTACAACTTAAATGAGCAAAGGACACATAATATGGTTGAGAATGTGAAAGAAGAATTTACACCACCTCTAGGCTTCAATGTAAAACCTCATCGCACGAGTAATCGGGGTACACCACCTCCTAACTTTGACGTTGAACATCAACATATGAGTTACAAGAGCACACCATCTCCCGGTTTCAAACCTCTACGCATAAGTGTGCTTGAACATCATGTTAGATTCGAACCTCCTCGTATGACCGTCCCTACACGACCCGCAGGATTTGAATCCCCACAGATAAGTTGACCTGCAAGCATGTTCAAGAATGAGAAGGACAACATTGAAATTATTCCCAAAACAAAAGAGTAACATATGGGACAATGTGGGCCCAACAGATTGAGACCATCCAACTCAGATAAGCCCCCTAAACTCAGTAAGTCTAATATTTTCACTACTCATTTCTGTAAAGGTATAGACAAAAGGGGGGAACTTAAAGGTATTATGTAACTATTGTAACACGAGTTATTCATAGAAAATAGGAGAAGGATATAGTACCTTTAACAAGCACTTAAAGTCAAAGCATCCCAAGGAGGTATGAATAGATAAAATGTAGCAACAGATCGCCTAAAGCGGTGATTCATTCAAACAAATGCTAATGAGGTATAATGAAGAGAGGCATAAATATAACCTAACACAGCACCTGGTAAACATACACCTTTCATTCAACGCGAGTGCATTAAAGTAGCAAAGTCGATACGAGCAGGAGACGTTCAACCCCAACTCGCGATAGCTTAACCGCAAAACAATAACTCAAGCTACACAAGAACTCAACCACAAAGGTAAGAGGGAACTCATAGGTAAGTTTGCTTCCTTCAATACGCAAGTGTCCATATAGATGGATCTTTTTCATAATAATTCTTATATAGGTGTTACTGTTCACTAGGTAGACGATAATTGGCAACTTAATAAATGACTATTGGCTTTAAGGGTATTTAATGATTGACACACGACGCAAAACATTTATAAAATTATTAAAGAAATCCTAAATGAATACAGATTAATGAGGAAAATTTTTTCCATTGGTTTTTACAATGCAACTACTAATACTGCATTAATATTTGATTTGCAAAAATTACTGTCAACCAGCGTTGGGGGGGGATTTTTTTCCACATACATTATACATGTTATATTCTTAACTCGTGTGTCAAGGATGGCATTGTAGCTTTGCATGACAATATAGCTCCGATCAAGAACATTGTCAAGACAATCACAAACAGGCCATCCCTTCACAAAAAATGGAGGAACTTCTATATGGAGCACTAGAAAAGACCTTGAAAGTTTAAGATGGATGTGCAACATTGCTAGAACTCAACTTACGAATTGTTGCATAACACAATTCCTTACAACGAACTGCTATGTGACTTTGCAATATACAACATATAAAGAGTTGACATTTTCCCTAATAACTGGGATATTTGCATCCAATTACTTAAGGTTTTGAAAGTTTTTCATGATGTTATTAAAACTTTTTCACAAGTTTACAGGTCCAGTGTTTACTTGTTTGTTATGTCAGCCATTGGTATACTTGGCGTGCTAGTTCAAGCCTGTGAAGACTTAAACCTGCACGTATGCAAATACAATATGACGTTAAAGTGGTTAACTTATTATAAAGAAATTCCTCGTATTTATCTCATAGCAACTATTTTAGACTCTCGTTGTAAAACGGAAATATTAGTAATGTATTTGAAAACTTATTATAGTTACATTCAAGATCTAACGGATTCTCAAGACATGTACAGTTTGGAAGCACAATAAGAAGTATCGGTAACGACAACCGACATAGAGAAGATACTTAACTATTATCAAAGTTAATACGGTGGCTAGTCATCAATCTCTCATTCGTTACCCACCAAGGAGCAACATTACTCTTTTATAGGTGAGCAATTATTAGTGCAAAAATTGAAGAGGCAATGGTTTGGTGGTCCAACATCTAAGATGTAGCACTACACTAATACAAATTTTGAGTTTTTGAAAAATATCTCCATCAATGACTTCGATATTTTAGAGTAGTGGCAAAAGCATAGAAGGGACTACCCATTGCTATCTCGTATCGCCCGTAAAGTACTTGTTGCTTCAGCTTCAACAGTCACTATTAAGCAAGCGTTTAGTATAGCAGGCCTGAACATCAACGAACGTCGAGCCTCTTTATCTATTGTTAGTGTTGAGGCAAATGCTTACACAGAAGATTGGTACAAGGTGAGTTGTAGACAACAAGAACCATACGGGACATCAAGCAAAGAGGATTATTACTTTAATGATTGGAACCGATCTAATGGAAGCCTAAGCTCACCTGTGAGTTCCACTCCTACTCACGAACATGAATAGTTACCTCAAGATGATATATAGTAAGTTTTCTTTTCATCCTTTACGAAAAAAATTTTATCACCTAAAAAAATCTTTTCTTCTACTTGTTCAAAAAAACTAAATGGCATGGTTTTCCCAAAAGTGCTGACATAACATTAGGTTTTTTCAAATTATGACCGACTAAAATTATTTTCATTCAAAAAATTTAACTTGGATAGTTATATACACCTTGATACTTTTCTAAAAACGTAAAATTGATCAATAAAAACAAACTAGAGGTTCTCTAAAAATCCAAACCGAACTACGGTGATCTGATTCCAATTAACGAATATGTAAGTACCTTATGGGTGATCATTAAATACTATAAAAAATATTTTCCCTTCAACTACTTCATTTTATTCGATCAGATTGGGACATTACGTATTCATACTGTAAGAGACTTTTTTTTATTTTATTTTTTTTTTCCGTTTTTAATGTATATTTGATGGACAGTTTGAAGAAAAAAAATAGTTAAAGATCAGTAAGGTAAGAAGGAAAAAAATTAATATGAAGGCTTAGGAGAGGGGATACGAGAAAAAATAAAACCAATTCAAAGGCCGTGAACCAGCCCTTTAACCGGCATGTCACACCCTAAAGTGGTAAAGTCGTAACAGCCTCGCCGTTTAAACCATTCTAAGATAGAAGCTGACCTTACAACCACTATCTTAAACCGGATCTACACAAGGCATCTACAATTAACCCGTTTTAAAGTAAACAATTCGTAATTTAAATAAGTTATTTACCTAAGAAAGTACAAAAATATCTATATATACTAAAATTTAGTTATTATAATTAACGTTTACAATGTCTCATCGTAATCTATTTCCTAATTAATACATTATTCAAAAATGAAAAATTCTAAAATAAGAGCTTAGACCTTAGACCTTAAAAATATATATTTTTTCTTCAAATATTTTTCCTCACTCCCCAGGATCTAGCAGTTGCTAGCTTCAGGATAGTTGTGAGCCACTTCTTAGGTAGCACCTGCAACGACGTCTATAGGGATGTGAGCAACCACAGCTTAGTAAGTCGGGACGGAAGACTTAAAACTATACCACAACCACAAATAAGGTTATCAACTAACTTATTAGGTGCAATGCATATTCAAGCAAATGCTATCGTATGACGTTATCTAGCCCGTTGTAAGATTAGAGAAATTGCGCCCGCTCTAATCTGGATTAAAGAGATGCCGTTAATGCAACAGCTTACGATCAAACTCGGGTTTGTGTAATGGAGACACCGCTCCTCTCGCGACTACCTTCAAACCATTGACTTTACACTTGCCACGACCTCCTCATCTATCACTTAGTTTAACTAAGGATGAAAAAGAGACCAATTATACTATCCAGCACTATCCCTTTTGAAGGGGTTAGTATTTAGTTGGAGAATCCTAGGTTTCTTCTAATGGGTTACTATGCAGGTTCGATTTATGTTTACAGGTCATATATTTGATTAGATCCAATTTAGGGTGATCAATCATTTTATACAAATTAAACAATACAAGCCAAGCAGCAAGTCAAAAATCCTATTATCAATTCAAAACAAGCATAATCAAGTACAATTTCAAGCCTCTAAAATACAACACTGTATTAATCCCAACTTATTTGGACTCCTCACTCACTCACTCGAGATCCGACTCACTCAATCCATCGTCAATCATCCTTATAACACAAACGTGGTTTCAGTTTTTTATATAACTATTATAGGTTGGTTTTATTCTATAAAGCTTATTGTTATCTTTTATTTAAGATTTAATATGCCTAATTATCTAGGTTTTTTTTTTAAGTTTTTTACAATTTTTCTTAAATCATGTTAAGTTCTATTTCAATTTTCGCATCGATTTCTAAATTAGGTATTTAACTCAATTTTTTGTTAAAGATTTATATGTACACCCTAAGAAATCATTCCGTCTCATAATGTAAAATTAATCGCATTATCTTCGAATATCCTAAATATCATTTTTAGTCTCTAACTAGTGTTCTAGTTTATGCAGTATACCCAACCCTAATTTAACTACCGAATTTACTCCCGATATGAAAAAATCTTATATTTTTCATATAATTACCTCAATTTAAGTTTCTTACCAGATTTTATATATATTCCTATTATTAGTATAATATCAATTTTTATTCTAATATCTCCTATTTATTATATTTCCGATAATTGCATGTTATATGTTATCACCTATTATGTACATAATACACATCTAATATTTCTATCACTTTAATTATCATCTCCTAACATCAATTAATATTTCTAAATGTCTAAATTCATCCCAAATCAGATTTTATACCTAATTACCCTAATTTACAAATTAACTTAAAATTTACTATTTTTCCCTATTACTTATTTACTACATAATTAAACTATTAATTACATCTAATACTCTAAATACTACAAATAGCGTACTCCATCAGATTTCAACATCCTAAAACATATAATTGTGCATCAAATCAGTAATTACTTATTTAATTGCTTAATTAACCCTAAATTACCCATTTTATGTATCATTTTAAGGCCTAAAAATTATCTAAAAATTTCAAAAATTAATTTTTAGAAAAGGGCTTCATAGCACTATTCTATAATCCCTAAATAGTCTGCACAAAAATTTTGGGATCAAAACTATACTCCTAAAGTCATTAATTTGTAAATCAAAACATGCTCAGTTTTGTATAATTTCTTAAAGACTATATATCACGGGATATATTTTCATCAAAATGATATTTTTCATAAAAACTAAATAAAAAAATATTCTAGAATAATAAGTTTCATAATTTTCTAACTAATTTTGATAATTTAAAAAATTTAAGAAAAATCGGGTAGAAATCGGAACTCATTAAAACTGATGGCTCCGGCCACCATTGGTAACCATGGGTGTATCGGCCCATCAGGGCATTGCTACCACCATGTGGTGGTGGTAGCCATCCACTCTCAGCTACTCGTCGGGTCTGGGTTCTCCTTAGAAGCCCCAACTACACAGTTTTTTTGTAATTTTTTGTAAAACCTTAATTTCCTCTCAATTTCACCTATCTCTAATTTTTTTAAATTCCAGACATCTAAATGAGCTTCAGAAAAATTTGGGGTATTTATAAAAGTCTTAGGGAATTATTGTACATTAAATTGATTTGACAATTACCTTATCTCTTTTTTTTTTCTTACTTTCTATTTGTTGAAATTTGATTGGTAGCTTTTATTTCTTCAATTCTAGATTGCCACACCTTAATTCTGGATTTTTCCTCATTTTTCCTGATTTTTCTTAATTAATTATGAATTTTCTTTAATTATTTAGTATTATTTTAGTACATTTCGTATATTTTAAGTAATTACGTGTATTTCTACCTACATGTAAATTCATATATAGTACAAATAAATATTTCTAAATATTATTTAGGTTATTTTATGATTTTTGAGTGTATATAATTTATCTCTACTGATTCGTTAATTATCGAAATGCATTTTCCATATTTTCAATAAATAACAAGTAATATACTTAAAATTTGAAAATTTTATATTCTTTTATTTTATTACTTATTTTCATAAATTCAAACTTACGGGATCATTTTTACTAATATTTCTAGTTTTACTTTATAATTTAAGATCAATCAAATTTTTTAGCCGATCATCCTAAATTCTACAAGCCAAACTCCGAATAACTAATTATAAGTCTTACATGGCAGGCCACATGAACTAGCCCTGAACTATCGGCTCACGGGCTAATTACGATTTAATGTGACTTTAACATGTGAACTGTAATCTTGGCCCGTGAATTGGTGATTCAAGGCCAATTTCAGGCCAGGCCGAACCGACGCCGAAGTATACGCAGGGACATTAAGAAGAAAGATTCAATGAGATTGGACTTTTTCATAGATTTTTCGTTGTGATTTCGCATGTTTTAATGTGATTTCTTTTTCCCTTATTTTCTTATTTTCATGGATTTGTTGTTCGTTTGGATTATATATGTGCTTTCGTAGGAATACTATGGACTTAATTTTGTTTTGAGAATTTGATTTAGCTATATATATCTATATTATTAAAGTCAAAAAGGTTTTCGAGTAACCATCATTTCTTCAAATTACAATTTAATTTTCAATTTAAATATATATAACAATAAAATCAACACTAAATTAGATTGTTAAAAATATAAACATGGATTTATTTATCAATTCATTAATATATAATATGCTTTAAACACTTTTTTCTCTTTCTTTTTTCGATCCCTACACTTAATTTCTTTCTCTCACTTTTTTGAAACCGTCTTCCACTTTCTTCTTTTCTCATTTTCTCTCTCTTCCACTTTTTTATTCATTTCTTCTCAGAGTTTCTAATAAAACAACTTTCTTCACAATTTCTTTCAATGATTTTTCAGATTGCCTCATGATTTTTGCAAAGAAGTTATTATGGATTATATAGATATATTAAAAGAGAAATTTGTAATAGCTATAAGTTTGAAATAAATATATGTTTCTTTTCTTTTTTATTAGATAAAAAAAATAAAATTAATTTTTACAGTCACAACACAAATATGCCAATAGGTAGTATACATATATATATGTAAAGTCAAATAAATAGAGTTTCTTGTGGATCAATTAACAAACTGTTCCAGCGATTTCTAATTGAAAACAAAAAATCAAATCAAAGCTTAAAAGAATAAATAGTTTGATGGGCTCTTGTTCCCTTTGCAAGATAATCTCCTGCTGATTGGCTTATTTATGAATATATAAAGTTGAAGCATTTGACTAATACATAACTACTATATATATTCCGTCTTACAATGCAGTAGATATCCCTCATGGTTTGATTGATCCGGTATGCACTATTTAATAAGACTAAGAATAATGTTGGGTGCTTAACACCATTTTCAAGTCTAAGTACCTACATGAAAAGTTCCTTACCCGTTATCAGTTCCTTAGATTTTACGGGTTCCTTAAAATCTAATTGCAAAAAGAATCTACGTCAATATCAATGCCATTAGTACCTTGTTGCAAGCACAAATTCAAATATCCCTTCAACAGCTGCCACTTTAATGAGAATAATAGTAGAGAATTGATAATTGAAACAAATTCGAATTCTACTCTACCATAAGAATTCATTACCAAACCATCTCATGTTGCAGTAAAATATTCACCCAACTGTCGTCGTTGCTATTTTCTAGAACGATCACGATATAGCAAATGCTAACAAGTACTTTTAAAGAACTTTAAGCACCTGCTTAATTTTGAGCTGCAAACCTTTAACACACCTTGGCTACTGCTGCTGCTGTCTAAAGTTGACCTCATCTTTGCTCCTTACTTTCACAGACCATCAATGTAAAAGTTGATGAACATATTGAAAAAACTACAATCTGCGAAGACTAAAGCTTAATGCCACATTATTTAGGACCTCTCTCAAACATGAACAACTGATGAAGCAATGAGACAAAGAATCTTCTCCATTCTTGCATAACCAACTTCTCGGGCGCAGTAAATATACCTCTAGGTTTAAGTATTTCATCAATTGCAACCATTTTGTTGTGCAATTTTACGTAGCAAAATGGATATCTTAGGTAGTTCAAGCATTCTAAAACAATGAAAGCTTAGCAAGAGTTAGTTTGAGCATTCTAAGACCATAAAGCTTAGCAAGCCATTGTCTTTTGTCACGAAAAAAGCTCTATTCAGATTTGCTATCAAATGAGTCATTCGATGACAATTCCCACAGCAAAATATCCTTGCCCCTACTGTTGAGAGCAATAGACTTATCGGGCTTTACTAAATTCTTTCCTAGTTCTTTTTCTATCACTATGACATTTAAAGAACTACCAGACATATAATATGTACTTTTTATTGATTTGCAAATGTATCGTTATAAATATTCAAACAAATTTGATCCAAAAAAATAGTTCTCAAACCAAAAATAAAATGATCCTTATCGTAGTCCAACTACTATATCTTCTAGCAAAGAGCATGCTGTCAGTATCATTTCAAGAATAAGGGAATCTAGCATGGCTGTTGCGCTAGAATTAATTTAGGATGAGAATGCTTGACATATTTTGAATGAATGAATTTCGAAAACAAATATCCACCATATTTTTGAATCTATACTCTAATGTTATCTTCAAAATCTTCTTACGCCTAATCTTCTTTCTTCAATTGGAGCACAGAACCGTTTCTATTTTTTTTCACAATGACAGCTCTTATTTTGGTGGATTTTGAGCCTGAACTACATATAAATGAATAGGAAAGAGAGTGTTCTTAGGCAATGAGAATCTACCTCCATTAAAAAGCCATTTCTTAGTCCAACAACTTAAACGATATTTCACTTTATGAAATATATCATGGAAAACCGCTTTGCCACTTTGCCCTATTGCTAGAGGGCAACCCATATAAGTAAACGGTACACTACCTTTAGTGAAGTTCGATATGTTGGAAGCTCAATGAACTGCTACCTGATAAGTATCGCTATCCATATAGGAAGCACTCTTCAACTTGTTAATCTTTGCCCATCTCTTCATAAAAGGTTAAGAAACCTTTCGTTTTTGTAAGAGATTTTGCACTTCCATTATTGAGCCTCATATAATCGTTTGTAAAAGTTCGGTGACAAGTCAACAAAGAATTACTACATAGAATTGCACTTCAGGACTATAATTCATAAGATGATTGAGTCCTCTCGAAAAGGAACTTATGAGCAAATAACAAAGGAGAAAGAGGATGGCCATGCTAAAACCCTCTAGATCGTTTAAAATGTCTAGTGTTGTCCCATTCACTTTGTTCAGTGAACAAACAATCAAAGGATAATCACGCAATCATGAACCAAACACCAAATTGAAGCCCAAAGTATCCAACATATACATTAGAATACTTGATCATGTGCTTTTTCCATATCAAGTTTAACCACCATATTTCCTCCTCTAACCTTTCTTTTGACTAAATGCACTAAGTCATTTACAATGAGACTGTTTTCCAAGATGTTTCTCCCCTCAATAAATTCAGTGCGATCTTCAAACATATAAGCAACCAGGAAAGAATTAAGATACAAGACAGCTTGGAAAGCACAGTCGAGAAGACGTTATATGGGTGTATGGTTTTTAAAATCTTTCGGACTCGACGACCATCTTTATAATTAAAATTATGGAAATACAAGTGAAATAACGAGGTAGAGAATGCCCTTAAGAAAAACAATGAACTGTCTCCAATTCACAAACAAACAAAACTTAGAAAGCAAACTGCGAAAACCTATCAAGACCAACAACTATGGCCGTTCATCAAACCGATCCAAAAACCGAATTCAACTGCATTGAAAGGTAAAATGCGATTCATTTAATATTTCAATTTAATTCGTGGTTCAATGTAGAGATGGGTCAAATGATTTGTGATTTAATTCGGAGCTCAAATCAAACTGAACCATACATCTTATTAAAAAAAAAAAAAACAAAAGTAATATTTTTTAGTTTCAAACAAGTAACTCTATTTACCTTTTTCTATATTTATCATTTCTCATTTTAGTTTCAACCTCTATAATCTATTTATTTTCCTTTACTATCTTCTCTCATCTCTAATATGCTTATGCACCTTCATTATTACCTTAGATGCAATGTCACCATGATGTAGTATTATGTAACTTTAATTTTTATGTAATGTTTCCTCAATTTGGACAATAATACTAGTTGAAAACTCTAATAAACCATATTTGAAAAGGTAATTCAAATCGAATCGAATCGAATCGATATTTGAAGCAAATCAATTTAAAATGTTAAATCGTTAAAAGTAGTTCAGTTCTACTTAGCTCTTAAATTAAATCGAATCGAATTAAATAATGAATACCCTTGCCAACAGCAAAGTTGTCATTTATGGTACTTATGGCTTCCTACACCTCTTTCTTCATAGGTAAAGATAAATGATTGGACAAATGGTAGTTCAATGATATGTGTTTATTTTCATAATATTAATTGTAAAATGAAAATATTATTACATTAAGTAATATAACTATTATTATTTACCAATTCTTTATATCAAAATATTCAAAATATTAACAATATAATAATTATTTATGGTATAACCACTAATAAATAGAAGGTGTGTTATTTATATCATGGATGGTTAACTTAGCTACAATATAATCCAAGAGAAACTACATTATATTTTAGGTCCAAATTGGTATAAATTTTCTGAATCATTAATAAACCATGCAAAATATAACCTTTATTTTTAAGATAAAATACTTGTTTACACATATTCTTTTATAAATTTGGTTCACTATTTAATTGTACATATATATTATATTATATAGGAATAGTTTCCTTAATTTCTCTTCATTTACTGTCCTAAAATATTGCCATGTGTAATCGACGGTTGAGATTAAAAGAAATATAACGATATCATGATAACAACACATGATATTTCAAAAATTTTTATAATTTTAATCATTGATTTATAAATTGAAGGAATAGTAAATGAAAAGTATCCAAATCTATTATACAAATAAAGAAAATTTCCTAACAACTTTTTATGGAAATGTGCATAAGATTTAAACCAGATATGAATTGACAAAGAAAAAAGAACCACTAGGCAAAAACATATTACTTGTTTAGAGATATAACTGGGGTGGACCTGACTAGCAATCGAATGGCCGAATCCGGCTCGATAAGGAATGCCCAATACTCCATTGTCGATCCAAACCTGCGAGTTTCTTTATTGGCATACTCAGTTTTCGATTGATGAGGTAAAAGAGCATAGGGCATGGTTAATACAGACCAATTATTCCGCCTTATAAGCTTATAAATATTTGAAAATATATGTTAACTTTATGGATGAAAAAGATATCTAATGAAATTTAATTCTAAAGTAAATCTTAATTTACGTGAAATCATTTCAAAATACAATAATTATATTAACTGATAATTAGATGTTTATCTGACTCTTTTTTTGGGGGGGCTATATGTTGTTTATATAACTTAGCAAGTTACACTTTTACCCCAATTTGTATATTTTACACGGTTATCTTTGGATAAATCATAGAAAGATGCCATAGGAATTTGTCCATTTAATTATCTCAACTTTCAATATGCACACTTAAACTGCTTGCACTTCTAAAAAATTGCACTAGAACTCAATGTACCTTTGTCTCCTTTTAAAATAATAAAATAATCATAAATGAAAATGTATCATAAAAGAACCGAAAAAATGACAATAAAAAGAAAATTATAAAGTAAATATCCTAGGGCCTTGAAATTGAAGCTAAAGGGAGGATCGCATCATCAAACATCCTTTGCTTGGTCACAGGAGTCACCACTTGGGATGGTCACCACTCATCCCTAGGTGATTCACTCCAATCATTAAATATTAGTAGATTGTGATTCCACTTTTAAATATAAGTGGTGCAATTTACTATAATAATTTCTTTAATATAATAGATAGTGTACTACCACCATATTTTATAAATAGATAATATAAAAACTATTTTAAGTTATAAAACTAGTATCAACCAATGTAACTTAACATGTCAAAACCTTTTTTCTAATTAAAAAAAAAAAAACAAAAACAAAAACCGATGAGGTTTAGGTAATCTATAGATGGATCAAATTACTCTTGATTATTCGTATCACCAATCATCATAATGCTTTGTATGAATCATATTTGAAAATACATTTGACTTACTGATATAGATGGCTCATAAGTTGGCTACCAATGTTAGCTAGAGGGCTTTAATAGGTTTATATTTAAATATATTAACTTTTCAAGATAATCGTAGTTATTGTTATCCATTGTTTTACAGTTAGACAAAATTGTCTGATTAAGTTGATTGCCAATATTTGGGAGTTCAAGAGCCTGCACTAATTCTGAAATTGACGAGGATAAATGCATAAACAGAACACTTAAGTTTGCAAGATGTTCGTGCAACTCACTCTTCATTCTGTGGACATTATTAATCTTTTCGGGTCGGATTATCAATCCCATATAGGATGTTATCATCAGAGCTTAGGTGGTCTATGTCCCATTGTAAAACTCCCTTGTAGGGTTGTTATTGGATGCAATGAGACCATATCAAAAATCCAACGGTATCGTCGCACTAATATCGTCATAAGTGTTATGGTTGAGGTGTATACATCGTGTTGTTTCGTTTCCTCGAATAATGGAAATTCCAAACACTAGCAACTTTTAAACTTTGACTGCAGAATAATAATAATGTTCCAGAATAAACTTGTTTGTGGATTTATTAGAAAATATGCATGGATTTTATACTAAACCCATTAAATATTGGCTAAGATTATGGTGTGTATATTACTGTGATTGTATTTATGTTACTAATTAAATATTTTTACTAATTGAGGAAATCATTAATTATGTTTTTCATTGAAGATAAAATTATTATCGGTCACCGATCGATACAATTGCTACAATGAAAATAAAATTATTAGTTTTTAATAATTGATGGATAAAAACTAACAAAGAGTTTTGAATCCTGCATGGAAATAAATTAACGATTGATTAAACAACAATACTAAAAATAATATTTTTTGTAATTTGATTTATTTACATAAATAGTAATATAGAACTTACTTTCTCGCTACCTATGTTATATCATAATCATCATATATTATTATTGTTGTTGTTGTTATGGTCATTGTTGTTGTAGTACATAGCTAAGGATGGATGAACTAAGATTTACGTCTGGTGGGATTATTTCAGGAGAGATAGAGCCGACAAATATATTCTTAAAACATAGGGAATAAAGATATTAACTGAAAAATACATATTCCATTTTATCCAAAAAAAAAAAAAAGAAAAATACATATTGCATCGAACGAAGGAAATAAAACTAAGAGTAACTGCTCGGAAATAGATATTGTTAAAAAAGAAAATCCATTTTTCCAGCCAAGCATTGCCTTAGCGTCTTCCACGGTCTCTTTGCTGGGGTTGACCGTTATTTTATAGTTTGCTTTCTACCATTGAGCATAAAGTTAATTAAAGATGAATTTAACAACTCCCACTTATAGTCAAGGACATAGGGCTCTGGCCCATTTAAATGACATGTGAGATGTGTTTTTTAAGTAATAAACTCTAGAAGGATATCGAGTTTGAAGACAATAATAGACACCTAGACGTAGACGTCTCTTTGTTTTCATGTTCGTTTTGAGCAAATCATTCGCTTTATTGAGTATTAAAATAATATATTAGAACCTTAATGGGACACTTTGATAGTTGTAATCCACTTCGTTAGCAATGTTTAGAAATAATATAATTCACAATGATGACGTGAACCATCTCTCATGGGTAAGATATTTTTCTCTACATCTTATCCGGGGCTTTTTAATCATAATAATAATAATAATATGAGAAATTTGTGAATTTTCTCTAAACTTTCATTAACTGTGATTCATCACGCTTTGAACTGTGTTAATTTCAGTGTCAAATGAAGTTTCTTAAGAATCTAAGTACTAAATTTAACAATTTATGAGCTGCTACAATTCACTTATTCATGTATTCACCAAAATACTACCTATAACATATGTGAAAAATAATATTCAACGGCATGGAGTAAGTAAATTAGTATAATCAGCATTTAACCGTAAGGACGAAAGATTCTTGTGTGAAGTGTTTGCTATCTAATTGAAAGTTGTTTCACGATTTTGAAATGGTACCTTAACTCCAGATTGGATAATTTAACTTCAAAATGTTGTAATCAAATTAGATGTTGAATAACTACTGCATATTGAAATCTTATGCAAATAAGAGCCTGGAATGTGTTAAATTCCAATTATACATAAATATATATTTTACGATCACATACTTTTTATTTTAATGAGATCGATCTTACTCTCTATTTTACCATTCGCTTTTATTTTCTAAAATTTAAATTATTAAATTTATAGTTTATTTAATAGTTTAAATTTAAATAAATATAAATTAAACATGAAATGAATAAAAGGACTTATTCTTTAAAAATTAAGAAAGAAACCGTAGAAAAATCCATAAATATATATATATATCTCTTTTTATATATAGTTAAGATAAAGCTTACTATATTTTCCTTCAAAAAAAAATAAATAAATTAGAAATAAAGACCATCGACAAATGAAAATATCCGGAGCATGCTTTCAGGGAACGATTGTTTTGTGGGGTGGGGAAAAAAAAAAAATGTAGACGTCTGAATGTTTCCTTATAGATAAAAATGTTGCATAAAAGAAAATGGTCTTCATAGGAAATAATTCCCACAAAATCCGACAAATGAAAGAGGCTTCATATCGGCAAACATGAACCAACGACGGTTCGAAGGAGTACGACCATTAATCCGTCCGACTTCGCCATGTGCTGGCAAATTACAACGTATCAATTTATCATGCATGCTGTCATATCAGGAATGGGCCCTTTCTTTGAGTGTCACTTAGCAAAGAGATAATGCACGAGAATCATGACTTTTGCATTTTTGTATTTATTTATTGAATTTTCAGTCTGTACATGACTGGGCAAATCGTTATTATATTCCTCCCCCGATCACTACCATATTACTTCGCATGTCGTATGGTTATAGACTAATCCGAAAAGGAGACTACGTGTGTTATTTTTTCTTTTCTTTTCTTTTTCTTCAATTATCATGTTACAACTTTAAAAATGAAGAATTAAATCCGGTTAGCAGAAAGGCCGCAGAATAATTTAAATATGAGCTATGATGTTGTTAGATTAATCAACCTTTGTTAATGCATTAATAGGAACTTTAAAATCTGTCAAACTTGTAAATATAAATAGCTCATACAAGTAGAAAAACAATGTCGCGTTATCCTAAACTACGGTTACATTACAACTTAAATTCCCACTCGATCGAAACATTTGGTGATGGAGCAAAAGCCCCTATGTTAATTAAACATGAATAGATAATGTTGTTAATTAAATTAAGCCATAGGTGTTTTTTTTTTTTTCCTTTTCCCCTTTAAAATTGTAATATTAATTATAAGATTTATAGGACTAATTATCGGTCGCCTACTGTTACCATCATCAGTTTCCTCAATGAAGTATGTTTCTCTACTAGAAATTATGATTTCGGATCTCACCATAGATTATGAAGCCATTGCTGATATTAATAGTCAAGAAGAAAGTTAAAGCTAGGTAATATTTTTTCTTTAAAATGGACGCATAAATGCAATTTTATTTCAATCAACTTAAAATACTAATCTACTAATTAGATATAGATCGGGTGAAAACAATTCAACTCTGTCAACATCTGTTTTCGTGACTAGAGCATATCATAGTTAGACACTTCGTAAAGGAGCTTGTGAGATACCTTGTGATAAGATCGAATCGTGGTCCAACACTTCCTCTTGTAAGATGTCCTATAATCATAATATTTATTAAATGTCTAAAAATAAATTTCCAATTTTCCCATACTTACAAGAAAAGAAAATTCATACAAATGTGAAAAACTTTCCCATTTACTATGTCATCAAGAGTCCGAATACATATTAGTCTTTTTCAGAACAAGTATTACACTTAAAATTAGATCAAAGTAGCAACAATGCCTAGATCTTCTTTTATGCAACTCCATGATGCATAATGATTATCCATCTCCGAGGTTTATCCTAATTTAAGCTAATTAAATAATTCAATATGAGTGGAGAGGACATTCATGAAAGTTCGTGATTTATCGCAACAAACAACAGCACTACAAGATGAAATCAACAACAAATATGCAACTCTTCAGGACATGATTGAAGAAGGGAAAAAGAGTTCCTCCAACTTTTGGAGTTGGTAATTATGTGGGAATAAAATAAGTTACCATGAGAGTCATAACGTGTTATTGCTCGCCGAAAGCAATTATCCGCATTAACTCCATTCTAGAGTTTAATTATGGCTTCACTGCAGTCCAACGAAAGCAAGAAGGTAGATCTCGTAGTATAACCCCATCGTCGAGACCTTTCAGCTTAGTTGTTATGTATACCGTCCTTCCATAAATATGTTATCATTTTGAATGATTACTCCATTGTAATTATATATATATATATATATATATATATACTCACATGGACAATGCATTAATGATATATGTGCAAATTAAATAACATTAAATTTATATATTTATAATTTATCATTACCTATTAGATAAAAAATCATAATTTTTGTTAAATAATATAAATCTATAAATATAGATTTTTTTTCTCTATTTATACTCACTTTAAATCCTTTAATTTTTAACTTATTATCAAATCAAGATTAAAAGTATAAATTATCCATACACGTAAACATCAATCATCATTATGATTATGTTTGATCATAATCTAAATTTTGGCCATACAATATATGCACATAAAGCATATGGAAGAGAAAAAGGAAAAAAAAAAAAAAACTATTGGAAAGATTATGAAGATAAGCATCATATTATGTGGAGAGATAGAGAATAAAGTAGGAAAAGTAGTTTTCGAATTAAAAGAGATTAATAAAAGATATTGGATTAATAAATTTATTTATTATTTATGATCTTAATAAACTATATTAATATTGATTATTTTATTAAATAAAATTAAATAAGAGATAAATAGGTAATTTAAAGTGTGGCTGTTATTTAAAGGTCAATTCACTTTAATAATATATATATATATATATATATATATATGAATAGATTTGCTTAGAATGAGAAGAAAGGAAATATTTCGATTAATCGTTAATTATAAGAGCAGAAGGGAGAAATAACACTGTTTTGAAAAAAAAAATTCAAACTCTGGCCCAAAAAAAAAAANTATGGTAATGCTCATATTTTATAAATAATATTAGTTAGTAATAATATATAAATATTAATATCAATACCAATAAAATGAATAATTTTAAAATTAAATACTACACATAATTTATATACGATATATATATCAATATCTTATTAATATTTATACATTATATATGCATGACATGATATGGTAATGCTCATAATTTATAAATAATATTAGTTAATAATAATATATAAATATCAATAAAATATTAATATCAATACTAATAAAATGAATAATTTTTAAATTAAATACTGCACATGATTTACATAAGATATATATATCAATATCTTATTGATATTTCTACATCACATATGTATGACATATGACACATATTATTCGCTTAATCGATTCTCTATACAAACGTAGCAAAACCATTCCCCATTATCTATCATAGAATTTTCTCTCTCTTAATCAAGTTAATAAACAAATACCCAACTTACTTAATAACTTCAATTTGATGCATTTAGATAAAATAACGAGTACAAACGGTTAAATCCATGGGCTTTTAAGATAGTCAAGGAGATTTGGTATGGTGCGTAAACTTTTCTCAAAAAAGCTCATGCACATAAACAAAAATCCAAACAAAACCCATAAAAGGATCTCTTAGTGAAGGAACTTATTTCGATCGTCAATTATCAAAACAATCTAATTAGTAACATTGTTAGTCACAACAATAAGGACCTAGAGTCCATCCTTCCTCATTTGGGACATAAAAATTCTACACAAACACTTTCGTGCTATTAGAACATAATGCCTCTTATCACTTATAGTAGAGTTTAATGCTATTGAACCCTTCCACCTATTATAAGTACAATTAAGCCATTTGAAAATGTTTGCTTCTCCTTCCTGCCTCATTTTCCCTTAATCATCCTTTACATGTCATCTTATGTCACTCCTTTAAGAGCATGCGTAGCAAGATACATTATACACGTACACAATAACCACAATCAAATCCATATATTTACCTTATATACATTCACCTCTAAAAATGATATTTTACTATTTCATATATAATTAATTCTCTATTGTTGGTATATGAATATCACAAAAGTTGTGCAAAATGACATTATCCTCTTATTGTGATCCTTTTATATTTATTGAAAGAGAATAAGAAAAAGTTTATAAAAGTAAAAGTACTAGGATAGTATTTGTTTAGATTAAGGGAGTGAATAGGAAAGGGGAAATGATAAAAAAAATCCTAAAGATAAATATGTTATAAGTACCTATATTTTCAATTTTTGAAAGTTTAATGTTGAAACTTTTATTTATTGTAATTATTATTTTCACTATAAATTGAGTTGTAATTTAGTATCTATTACTTTTTAATTCAACCAATAATTTAGTATTTCATTTTTTCATTAAATTACAACCAAATTGAAAGTGTAAGCACTAAGTTAAAAAAACAAAAGTTATATTGAATTGTTGCAATCTAAAAGATATTATACAAAATCACAAATATATTATGCACTCATAGATTACATCAAATGGAAACATGAGTGTTGATAGCCAAAATTATTCTTTGCCTCATAACACAAAAGAGAGGCAAAAGCCTAAGAAGATGGTCCAGGCCCAGCGTAAGGATAGGCGCCTCGGATGATTAAAGAGTGTACTCAATCCTTGAGCACTTTGCTATTTGAGACAACTAGGAGCTCAACCTTCAAGCATCTTATCCCTATCAGCATCCCATGCCTAGGAAGGCCAAGTAGTCGCAATGCATTTATTGAGATAAGAATGTTCACATATAAGACATTGACAAGCCAATCATATCTAACCCACATCCTACTTGATGGGACTCGCTATGCTTTAGCCTAGCTGCCTACATTAAGATTGGACTTCACTAAACCTATAATTATAAAAGCCCATTTGAAGTGGGATCAACAGAAATGCTTGAAGGTGATTTACATATACTCTACCATATGTATTGGCTTTTTATTACTAGTTAAAGACTTATTTAAGCATTGAAGTAGTCGTACTAAAGGTAGCTCTAGCACCCATTATGACTCCTTTACTATTTTGCTAGCCCAAAAAAGCCCAATATGAGTTCAACAAAAAATCACCATTAACAATAACCATCTTATTGTAAACATTTGATTTACCTGTATACAACCACTACTCATGTTTTCTAAAAAATTCAAGTTAGAGAAACGAAAACAAATACATATTTATCTTAATCAACCTAGAAGTATTATTAAATATCCATTATATAAATAACAAATGGTATCTAGACACCTCATATCAAGTAACATTTTCATCTAGAAATAAGTTCCATTAACTTACATAGAAGTGATCCAAAGAACATCAACTTCTTCAACTCTTGTATCTCTCAAGTGCCTCTTCTTATGCTCCTCTAATTTCAACTTTCCCTGTTATATCTATTTTATTTGACTGAGGCTTGATATTACTATAGGTATTAAATTTTTTCCACTGGCCATGATTTTAAATTCTCTAAAATTGTTAAAAAATTGTAAATGATTTGCTTAGTGAATATAACGAAATTGATAAAGGATTTAATGAATCAATAAGATTGTTTTTCTCAAAGAATTTACATCCCTCACACAAAGTTTATTACACTACCTTAAACACAAAATTGCCTAAGGTACAACTAAGTTTTAATACTTAATAACATTTTCAAGTATCAAACTATGCCTTTAAATAAAAGAAGATTATATATTATATATAAATGAGAGAGAGAGAGTATAGAAAATCAATAAAAGTTCTTGTAAGAAATCCTAGTAAAAGATAAAGAAGCAATATATTATATATTTTAGATGATTTTCAAGGAACAAGACTCTTCTTAAGAGTCATGATCTTCAAACCCTGAATCTGTTTTGTCTAGTTATGAACTATTATGAATTTTCAATCACAAATGAACATGGTTCAAATAATTAAAACCTTTTAAGCATTTGATCAAAAGTTGCAACTCCTTTAGGTATAACATTTTGGAAAAAATTGTTGAGAAAATAATCCAAACATTTTATTCTCCTAATAAGCCCTTTTCTCTCTTAACAAGATTAGTGCAGATTATTTCACAGAGGGTCCAAACCATTCTTATAAAGACTATAAATCTTTATTTTTCTTATGTTTATTACAAGGAATTAACATTGATCATTTATTTGAACTTACCCCAAATGATCCCTTCTGGTGTAATTCTCTACTTTTTAAACATTTAGTTTATATTTTAAAGTGTGTATTAGCTACCTATATTAAATCTCGCTCCCTTCATAAGTATATGATAAGTGTTTGTAATGTGTAATAATTTAAATATTTTCTTTTGTTATTTTTTAAGTAAAAAGACATAATTTAATATAATACCCAATAGCTAAAGCCATTGTAGTCTAATAGTATTGCTACTAGTCTGCTATTAAGATAGACTAAGGTCCAAATCTACTTCTCTCCCATAGTTGGCCAAAAATAAGATACCCAATATACTAAGTTCTTCTAAAATGCCAACATATGTACTTAGCTAGATTAGCTTGCATAAGTTTGTCACCATGTTTACATCTAAAGTGTTTGTAGTTTTGATACTTATATATAATATGGATCATATGTGCACTACAATACCTTTATCACCCAATTTGATCACACATAATTCATCAACCAAGTCATACGTGCATTTCTTCGAATAGTAGTCACATACAAGCAACAAAATGAGTCCTTTGCTATGCTTAGGAGCTTTTTCCATAAGCCTGCTAGTTGTTTGCACATTCATTTCTATGTAGATGACTTATTTGCCTATGCACATTTGGTCAAATGCCTTTTATATATGTTGTTCCATTAGGAGATATGTTATTTATCTTATAAGTAAGCTTATCAGTTAATGCTATGAGAAATAACTCACCACCCTCACATTTATCTTAAGGGGCTTAGAGTTATTCTTTGATGCACTACCTTTCTTTGTTATAACCATTTTGTTGCCATCAACTTCTCTACCAATTATGTGCTACACAATTACTTTGAACATATAAATGTTCACTATTACTTTATTAGTAAGAAGGTAGCTAAATGTAAGGTTCTAGTATGTGCATTTCTACTTGATAAGAACATGTAGATATTCTAATTAAAGGCCTCTCCATCATCATGTTAACACTTGCAACCAAACATAGAAGAAGCAAAACTAACTTATACATAACACAATATAAATACAAAACATAAAAGGTTTGCTTCATTTCAATAAAAGTATTACAATAGCTTTTGATCTTTCTATATTTAATTCTTTATATATATTCTCTCTCTCTCTCTCTCTCTCTCTCTCTATATATATATATGTATGTATGTATGTTTGTGTGTACCTATCTACATATATATACATATATAATGAAATTTAGGTCGATATTGACATGCTATTAACTAAGGACTTAGGCAGATTGGTTTTTATTAGATCCTCTCAGACAAAATATTTACTTGATGGGTTAATACCTTATAGATTTGGAACAAGGTTTGGGTAAAATATTAAGACCCTATAAAATTATGGGTTAAGCTCTCAAATAAGATTGATAACCAATAGGGAACCCAAACCGGTTAAGTATAGCATATTATTTATTATTTTTTTCACATTTACAAATATATAATTCAAATATTATCATAAAATATATTATTTAATTTTATAATTATTAAAATTTATATGATTTTACGAGTTTATAATTTTATGATTTTTTTTCTTTAGTTAAAATTGATATAAAATCACTTAAGTGTGAACTTTTAGTTAAACTATCGGTTTAGGCATATGATTCTACAACTTTACAATTTTACTAGATTTATACAATTTTATCGATTATATATTATTCTAAGTTTAGGTAGAATTACCATTTTGACAACTTTGTTTATTTTTGTAATCAATAGTTTTATAAGTTTAGTAGCTATATTTCCTTTTTACTTGATTTAACACTCATCAAAATATGCAGTCTAAAGTATTTAGTGAAATTGTATTAACTACTGAACTAGGTTGCAGGTTTCTTATTAGCTTAGTAAGCGTTCTTCAAGTAAGTAATAAAAAAAATTCCCATAAGGTTTTAGATAGATTTCAAGACACCTGACTAAAAATTATAATGAGATTGGGTTTTATAAAAGAGAAATGATACAAGTGTTGACCTTTATCACAAATCATAGTTACGAATGATGCAAACTTAATTTCCAACAAATGATGCATTGTAAACTACAAATTCTCACAAGGGGTACTTTAGATTTTTTATACCAATAGAAAATGGAATTCAATTATCAAAATAAAAGAATAATATAGAATATGAATGGTTTGTTTATCATTTCTCATCTACATATGGTAACTTTAACTTTCAAAATACAGTAACCTTATTCTTTTTCTAGAGCAAATGGAGGGTAATTTAGAGATAGAAAACTTAAGGTTAATATGTTTATTTTTCGTTCAATCCTTTTATTTTATTTTATGTCATGATTGCTTAACTTCTTTCTTTTTGTGCATGTGTGTGTGTTTTTTTAATATGTATCTATATAATTTGTACGCATATATATCATCTAATTCCTCTGTGTTTTTCCCCCTTTTGTGAAACTATGTATACCCATTGTAGTGTTGATTTCCATATCATTTATAGAAGATGACATGTCCTTTTTACAAATCTTTTTAGGCTTATTAATAACATGCTAGAGAAAGAAGTGAAAGTGTATAATGTAGAAAAAAAAAAGATGAAAATAAAAATATGATAAAATTCAAGGATAAATAATCTGAATTGAGAGATGAAGCCGATGTTCCTAAAGTTAGAATGATGTTTAGTTCATAAGAGGAAGTTCGAGATTTTTTTAAAGAGTATGGCTTTAGAAAAGGATTTGGTTTCAAAAAATTAGTTCAAAAAATGACATTAATGGACATGTAAGATACTTTTCATTAGCTTGTACAAGAGGAGGAAAAAGAGAATCTACTTTAAAAACTCATTTATCTCAAGACTATCAATTAAATTCGATTGTAAGGTTAAGATAAATATGGTTATTGAATGTGATGGGACTTGCACCATATCAAGTGTCTACTTAGATCACAACCATCCACTAAGTCTAAGAAAGTTAGGATTTTTACGATTTCATAAAAAGAAAATTTTTATTTAAGGATACAACTAGAGTTAAATGATAAAGTAGGGATACCTTTAAACAAGAACTTTCACTCATTAGTCATCGAATCCAAAAGTTATGAAAATCTATTGTTTGCAGAGAAGGATTGTAGAAATTATATTGTTAAGATAAGACAATCGAGACTTAACACATGAGATGTTGAGGCCCTTGGTAATTATTTTGTTTGAATATAGAAAAGAAATTCAAAATTTTTCTATGTGATAAACATAGATGATGAAGGGCACGTATAATGTATTCTGGAATGATGAAATGTCAAAAGTTACTTATGACTCATTCGGTGATGTTATATCTTTTGATAGTACATACTTGACAAATAAGCATGATATTTTGTTTGCTCCTTTTGTTGGTATAAAACATCATTGGCAATCTATGTTGTTTAGTTGTGGTTTATTATCAAAAGAAGATATAGACACCTACATTTGGCTATTTAAGTCTTGGCTAAATTGCATGAATGGTCATCTACTAAAAGGAATAATTACATAGTAATGTAAAGCAATTCAAGCTACAGTAGCTAAAATGTTTCCTATTTCCAATTATTGTTTTTGTCTTTAGCATATTATAAAGAAAGTTCCAAAAAAATTGTATTGTTTTGGCTCAATATAATAAGATTAAGAAACGTTTAAAAAGTACTATATATGAATCTTTAAAGCTAAATAAATTCAAAAGCAATTAGTTAAAAATGATTCAAAAGTACAATCTTAAAAACAATGTATGGTTGAATTCTTTATATTTAGACTATCATCGATGAATTCCTGCATTCACGAAAAAATCATTTTGCGTTAGGACGTCTACGACTCAAAGAAGTGAAAGAATAAATGCTTTTTCTGATGGTTATATAAATTTAAAGACATCATTGAAGCAATTTATTGAACAATGCAATAGTGCTTTAAAGAGTAAAGTGGAAAAAGAGAGCAAAGCATACCATGATTCTTTGAATTCATTATATAACTTAAACCAATTTATATTTTAAGAAATAATTCCAAGAAAGTTATACCAATAAACTTTTCAAATTGTTTCAGGATGAGTTAAGAGATATGCTCTTTTGTAATTTTGAGTTACAGAAGGAGGGTGGTATTATCTCTATATTTATAGATAATTTAAAAGTGAAGGACAGTCAATTGAATAAAAGAGTTATATATAATGTACTCCATAATGATGATGAGTTGGATGTGAAATGCTCATATTGCCTATTTGAGTTCGTAGGAATAATTTGTAAGCATATTGTGAAAATCCTTATTGAGACAAATGTACACAAAATTCCTTCTCGATTTATTTTAGCAAGATGAGAAAGGATCTAAAAAGAAAACATTCTTATGTGAAGAATTGTTGTGAAGATTGGCAAAGAGTCGAGCAAAATGAGTCATTTGATAAATTATGTATTAACTTTTTAGAAGTTGATGTATCTAGGAGTTGAGTTAATCACTAGGGTTTACCGTAGAAAGTAATAACTAGGTAGATCCTTTGAGGTATCGAAGAAAGAGATAGTTGATAAGTTAGCAAACATAATAACTTCCATGAAGCTGCTCGTAAGATATGATGTACAAATGAACACAACATGACTTAGTATTTCACCTAATATAATGTACAAGTTAATATAAAGGTCCATTCACCACTAATCTTGAGCTACTCTACAAGATTATATAAGAGTGTAAGAAAGAAATGTACTCAAATAAAGGTATCTTGCAAGAATATTCATCAACGGTAAGGTGTAAGATGTAAGATTATTTCGGTTACAAAATATAAGGGACTATTTATAATAAGTCACTAGGACAACAAGGAAAATGTGTATAATTATAATAAAGAGTAATACAAGATAATAACCTAGTACATTGCTAAAAAGGGTGAATGAGACAATTACTGTAAAGAGAATATAGTACGATGTTAGGAAAAGTGACAGACATGTGGTAGCTTATCAATGAGTTCATGCTTTGGAATCTTAGGGCATTGTGGCTTGGCTAAATTGATCTTATGGAAAAGGAGAGCTTGGCACACAAGGACCTCTGACTCAACACTTGGTAGGTCGGCTTCGGTGCTTAGCAGGTTGGCCTCTTGCATTTAGTAGGTTAGCAATTAAGTAGGCGTCTAAATAAAATAGAATGTATCTGAGCTATGGTTTTAAAGCGTTCACCCATAGCTCTTCCATGTATGGGAACTCATCCTTGGTAGGTTGACAAGAAAAGATCCTTTTAGTGAGGGATTGTAGGCTTCTAAGGTAAGTGCGACTGAGAGGTCCAAAGGTTGCCAATCCATCAAAAGCTATAGAGATTACATCAAAATCTCTACAAAAATATGAGTGTCTAATGAAGTATATCGATAATAGAAAAAAGAAATTGGAAGATGCTTCTATATGGAGAGGAAAAATCTTATCGTGGAAGGTAATGAGTTATCTATTGGAATTAATTCTAAAAATAAGTTACTTTCTCCCATGAAAGTTCGAAATAAAGGACATTCACCATCTAAGAGACAGGAGTCAAAAGTCGATTAATTAATGAAGAAAAGGAAAAAAAAGGTATATTTCATTTCAATTTACCTTCACAAGTATATTATAAAATCTAAAATAAATTTGTTAATTGATGATTTTCAAGGGCAAAATATATAGTTTACTCAACTATTGCACATCTATTTCTTAACTCATATTACAATTTTTTGTTTCATTATACCGTATGTGATACTTTTAAGTGGTTCTTTTAATAATGATTTGGTAACATCAACTAATAGGACGATCAAAATTTTGTACCAAATGAGATTTTCAACTTAGGCAACAAAAAAGAAGCTAATATTTATTTTAATTAAGACATATACCTTTATTTGTATTCTTATGATTGATTTTTCTAGTTTACTTAAACTAACTATACAATAAACTTATCAATTTTGATATATTAACACATAGATATTGTTTTCCTTTTTTGTCTCATTAATGAAGGGAGGCAATGGTAGACCATTTTGAATAATTAGTTGTTTAGTTTTTATGGTGTGTACTAGTTAAGGCTTATCCAAACAAGCTAAGGAAGTTTCATTTTCCAATTGGTCTTAGAGAAATGTTGTGACTTGATTATTCAAATGCTTTGTTTTGTTGGTTTTAATATATTATATAAGCTATGTTCTTATATATAGATGGTATCTTCTCAATTCACTATTTAAAGAGCATTGGTCTTAAGGAGAGATCCTAATAACATTGAAAGAAATGTTCTTATATATGTTATTTCATTGTTAACATATTTATTTTATTACATTCTAATAGTCCTATTCGCTTTGAGGATGGATCCTAATAACATCACACATGATTATTCTATAAAATGGACAAAGATCCATGAGTTTCCATCCAAAAAATAGGGCTTTTGGTATCATAACATGGGTCCACATGTGATCAGTTAGATTTTACATATCATAAAATATTAATATGCCCTCCATTTTTTTATGGGACTAAATCCCACTTATGCTATGAAAGTGTTAATAATAAATTACTAGTATCTTAATGAGTTGTGTTGTGTTCAATTCACCCATTTCCAATAATTATAATATGTATAATTGTTGGTTAAAAAAAAGAAAATATAAATAAATAAATGAATAGGTAATAGTCAAGTATATATATGAGTTGTAAGAATGTATAACTATTGGTATATTAATACTTCTAATTTTAATAAGAAATTCTCTAAGCATAAGTAAATTTATTCATAAATTTTACAACGTTTTTGCTTATTCTAGACCAAATAAAAAGAAAAAAGGGAAATTTCCATTTTCCATACTCAGGTTATCGCACTTTGACATTTTACATACTCGTGTTTTTATTTATGACAATTAACATTCTTAAGTTAACCTACCATGTGTCACTGATATATTTAAGTTACAACCAAAAGAAGGCAAAAAAGGAAAACAGTAAAAGAATGTTAGACAACGCAAACCCCAATCAAAAAAGCTTTATGTTCTATTTCCTCAATCCATAATATTGCATATTTCAGATTAAAGTACACAACTTCACCTAAAAATTAATCATCAAACTACAAACCCATCTCAAAATTATCCACTTAAAGACAAATACAACAACAAAACCCCCCCGATTGCACCTTTATTTATGTCAAAAATTCTCAAAATCTACTATACTTCCATGGTTTGTAATTTACAAAAACAATCGAATTGGTCCAAATTTATACACGAAATGCATCATTAATAGATTTTGAAGCAATTGTAGCAAATTAAGGTAACACTGCAAAAGAGAAAGAAAATGATATAATGAAATCAAATGTCTTTTAGGAGATAAAAAGTTGAAAACATTTTTCTTTACCAAGACAAAATGTTATTAAGTCAATCATGGTTGTCTAGAAGTGATTTGGAAATCGAAAGCTTTTGTATCATGTGCATATTTTTTTAAAATAAAAAGATTTTATTGTAAACTTAATAGTGACATGAGGGAGATTAACTTACGTATGTTGATTGTCTTAAATAAAAACACAAATGTATAAAATGTCAATGTGCAATAACTTGGGTATATAAAATAGAATTCCCTTAAGAAAAAATAACAATACTATAGGAATTAAAGTATAATAGGAAAGTCTAATGATACTGACATAAAGCTTAAAAGAGAAATTATAAAATATGCAATTAAACAATTATTAAATTTCATATTCCATATTATTCGTTTATTTTGATCATTGAATTCCATTTTCTATTGGTACAAAAAGTCTAAATTGCCTATATTAATGCATCATTAGTTGGAAATTAGGTCCACATCATTCATAACTACAATTCGCGATGAGGATTGGCACTTATATCATTTTTATTTATAGAATCCATCTTAAAACCAACCTTGATTGTATCTTTGCTATTAGCACCATAACCTTTTAAAAATGGATAGTTTTACCATAGACTTGCTGATATTATATTAGAGGGATTTACTTTGGTTAGTTATTAAGAGGACTTTGGCTTGTTATTTACTATTTGTTTAGAATCAATATGAAGCCAACTACTAATTGACTTCATTGTAGGAAAAAGGATAGGAATGGATTAGAAATGTAATAATTACTACTTGTTCATTACATTATTTAGCTAACATAAAATAATGTATAGAATTAAATTAGAAGAAAATCAAAATAGCTATTATAACTTGTAGGAGTAAGGTTTACATGACAAAGGCACTTATGTTAGTTAGGCATTTATAAAAAAGATGATAAATGGACAATCTAATAACACCCAGTGAGAGTGAGGATATGAACTACTAATTAATATTTTGCATAATAGCAACTTATACTAAATAGCTATTCGTCATCCAAAGTTTGACTAACCACTATAATAGCAACTTTATATGGTATAAGAGGTGAATGGAATGATTGTTCCCATCCAAGTGAATATCCAGTGATTGTTTAATCCAATAAGACATCCAAAGTTGAATGAAAAAGATACATATCAATATAGAATTTACATCGAATAAGCAAATTGTCATATGGGAACATTAAGGTCCTTACAAAGCTTCAACACTTTGAAGTTGCCACTTAGCCCAAAAATAAAAAAAATAAAAAAAATGGTATTGTTTAAATGAAAGTATAATGCCCTAGAACTTGAAACACTATAACTTACCATGTGTCCCTAACCTCTACCAATACATCAGATGTCTTAAATAACCTACTAACTTCTCTACATAAATATGATCCATTAATAATGTGTAATAACCTCAATAATTCTTCACAAATGTTCTCAACATCCATAATCCACCAAGAATTTCACTACAAGATCAACCCTTGAATAACCTCATTTAATGTAAAATAGTAACAATTTCTCGCTCAATAGATCTATCGTAAGAAAACTAAATACCAAAGTTTTAGATATTTTCCACATACTTTGACAAAAAAAGTCTTAGGTAACTTCTCATGACCTAAATACAAAATAGAAATAAATAACTAAAAGTCTAATAACAAATGTAACCAATTCCACAATCCTACTTAAACTACACAAAGCCATTCCCAACATCATAATAATATTCATAACAATTTGTCGCATCACCACAATAATCAATATTATGATAATAATCCTCATAATCACCATAACCTATACTTTCACCTAAAAATTAAATATGAGATGAGCTGAAGCCTAGCACAAAATACGAAAAGTACAAGCATGTGTACATACAATTCCCAATCACACATGAATATGAAATGCGAAATCCAACAACAAATTATTTAATTATCTTTATTTTAATCCAACAACCAACATATGGCTACTTACGACCCTAACAAACATGATATACTAATACCTTATAGTATTAGTATTGGGTCCTCCTCAATACCCTAGGAACTAAGGAATAACCTAAATTTATATAGTTCATTTTCGAGCGAGACTCAACTTTGGACAACATCACTAAAAAATCATTAGAGTTTCCTTCCCAAGATTTAGTCCTCTCAATCCCTTGGGCCCAATTAAGCACAAGTAACACAATATAATTAAGGTTGAATAATTATTTAATCCAATTTTGTCATTTAACCTAGCAATCGCAACAAACAAGCAAGTATCCTATACTTGGTTTTGTGGCTTCGCTAGAAGTTGACATAACATAACATCATCTCTTACTCTTAACAGATTGTTTAGCTTTGGAAATAGTCACACACAACCTATTCACATGAAAGTAAAATACTTTTACTTAGTTTATAGACTTATATAACATTACCATAGCACTTAACTACTCAACCCTTTCATGTTTCTAACTTGTGTCACCTAAGATTATTACAATGAGAGATTGGTTTGTAAAGCTTTTTGGGTGAAGATTTATGTTAAAAAAAAAAGAAGAAAAACTTTAGAAAGGATTAGGAATGGAAAAACAAGTTCGAAAAAAAACTAAAAACCAAAGAAAATATTGCTACAAGAAACAAGGGTGATGGTGTCTGGATGCTACACTACATGGCGTTTAGACACCATGATCGAAGAGTAGTCTAGTCCTTAGCATCCAGATGCTAAGTTGTAGTCTATAGAATTCTGGGGGTTGCAACGAAGTTTCATCCTTACATCTCCAAACCCTTTTGCCCTAACTCAAAATTCATCCTTTTTTTATGTTTTCCAACCAATTACCCAACCCTACACCTCTCCAAACATCAACTAAACTCACATATGCATAGTCTAGGCATAGATTTCTTACCTTTGAGAATTGAGGTCCTCGCTTTAACCACCTCCGTCCTATTGTAAACTCCTTAAAACAACACCCATAATTCGTTTTAGGTGCTGCACCAGTAAGAAAAATAAACTTTTAATGAAATTCAACAAAAAACTTAAAGGAAAATAATACAATAATCTTACCTTTAATCCTTCCCATCTTAAACTCACTTGCACCACTAAGAATTCGTTATAGCACCCTTTCAAATTCATTTCTCTTGCCACCCTAATTAAAATAAACGAATTTTCAATGAAATCCTATTATAATTCTTTAATAAAATAGCACTTGCAAACCTTACATTGGTTTTCGTAATCCCGATTTCGTTAAATCTCATTGTAATCTTGTCCTTACTCTTGTTTATTGTGGAAACCCTAGCCAATAAGTGCAATACGTGAAAAGTTGTGAAAAAGGGTTTCTAACATTATACTAGGTTTCTATAGGACTTTTCTATGCCTAAAGTTTCTTGGTCACTTTTTAATATTGTCAACTCATATCCTTAATAAAAAATCAACATTTATTTCTATTTTTCCTTATTATATTTCTTTTACTTTTCTTTTTTTATTTTTTTGTTGGGTTTTACGGGAAGTGCTAACAAAGTCCTTCAAGATAAGATAAATCCCACAAACATGGATTCAATTGTTAAAAATATTGAATAAAGAAAAATTTCCAAATAGTTGTGTAATTAATCTGTCTTTAAAGTATGTAAATAATGTTTAAAAAGATGAAAATTTTCTTTCTTTCTTTCTTTCTATTTTAAATGTCCTTAAGGACTCCGGAGAAACATAACATCTGTGACAGCCTTCCTGAGTAGCAATCCTGGCTGGGTCAATGTTATTCAGGATACATGGTCAAAAAATTTGAAAAAGTTGCACACCAGCATTAATGTTTACTTGATCGTATAAGCATTTATGGTTCCAACTCGTATGGCCATGTTCCCGCCTGTGGTTTGACATAAGAGTAAGGGTAAGACACTGCTTTGTTGGACCTAGGGGTGGGTCGCGGTGCACCCGTGCGTTGCAGTCTGTCACGTGATCGGCCCTATTCTATATACGTGGTGGTACGGTTACAGGACAACATTAGGTGAGGGATAGGTGAGGCTGGCACGTGAGAGAGAGAGAGAGAGAGAGAGAGAGTGGGGTGGTGTGTGGGAGTTATCAGACAGCTGTTTTCCCGCGTTGAACTTTTTTTTTTTCTTTGAAAGGAAAAAAAGAAATTAAAGCATTTTTTTTCCGGGTTTTGCTTTTGTTGCTTTCTTGGTTTATTATTTAATTATTTATTTTTAGCTTCACCTTTTTTATTTCCTGGTTCTTTACCGGTAATCTTCCACTGTTCCTGATCTTTTCCATATAACTGTTCCATTTCTGATTTACGTCAATGTTGTGCTAGTTCATCAATAATTGTCAGGCACTAACTATTCACAAGTTTTATGGAGCTGGTGCAAATAGTAACATATAGACCTTTGGACAGGACACAATGTTTCTATGATCACTACTCGGAGTAAAAGCATGGGATGGTATCAAGTCCTAAAGATACGTTGCCATGATTTACTATCATAAAAAAATTATGTTATCAGAATTTATAAAAAAAGTTATAGATCGTTACACGTTTATCACTTTTATATAGATGTTACTAAAATATTAATTACAATTTTATATTAACTCATTTGATAGAACTTATGCCAATATTTGTCCCTAAAAATTTGCATAAAAATTGGCCAAAAAGAATATGCATAAAATATTAGAGCGCATCTCAATCTCGTTTCAATATTCCGAATCACTTGTTAATGAACAGAATAAATATATATGTCGTGAATTTAGCTTTAAAATGAATATTTGGGCTGCGGTAGCATTTCTAAGGGTTTATTTGTCTTATGAACAAAAATATTTGGTTTGCTTTCTGATAAATTATGTGGTATATTGCAGCTGCTGTTGGGTATCAGTATTACAAAAATTTCGATAGTGAGTTACTTTCGTAATATCTGCAAATGCCTAGCTAGATCTAGCTAAGTTCTTTTGTCTGGGACATCATTCGTTGTCTCCACTGGCAATCATACAAATAGCTATCACACTATATCCATACGGGCAATAATGTAATAGCGGACATAATTCATGTGATGATAATTTTGCAGAATAATGAAGGGGAAAGGAAACAAATATTGTATTTAAAAAAAAAAAATTCCGACAATACAGTTATTTTAAAAATAATCTTTAAAATTAGTTTTTCAAAATGCCAAGCTTGTTGTAATCAAGTGATATCGCCGATTATTTCTCATCAAATTAGATCATGGTTTAAATATCTCTTCCCTTGTACTTAGAAAAAAAAAATACAAATTCAAATTAAAGCAAAATTGCATTTTGGAAAAGCAATTTTAAATAGTGAACTTAAAATTAATTTTAAGTAAATGTAATATTAAATGTAAACTAATAAAAAAAGGTTGTTTAGTGTAGTGGTTAACATGTAGGTGTTTTAATATAATGTTGCAGATTCGATTCTCGCGAATGGATTATTTTCATTTTGCTTACAAACGGAAAAGAACTGGGCGCTGTTCGCTATGCCAAATTCTTCCTTGCTGGGATTCGAACCCAGCTTAATCAGAAAAAAGTGCAAGTCATAGTTGATCCACAACAATATTATATTTGAAATAATATGATATAATTAATTTAAAATCTGCTTTTGAAAAACTGATTTTTTTATAAATAATTTTATACTAAAATTATATATTCGGCTTTTTAAAAGCCAATTTCAATATATTTTAAATTCACATTTTGAAAAACCGAATTTAAATAATGTGTTTTTTGGATTTTTTTTTTTTTTTTACAATTGTGGTATTTTGGGGGTTTAAAAAAAATACAATATGTATTTCCTTTCCCTTAATAATGAGGTCTTCTATTTGCAAGCATAACTTGCTAAAAAATTTATTCATAAAAAATTTTGGATAAATGATAGTTCTATATGAAACCTAATACTATCAAAATTATAGAAAGATGATAAAATTTAAAATTATTGTACTTATATCCCTTCAAAAATATAAAAATTGCAATATTTTTCCAAACTATAGTACAAAGTTAATCTATTTCATTAATATACAGTTGCAATTATCTTTTTGAGTTAATATATCATCTGATTCAATTTATATTAACATATGAAATATTAATCAAATTAAGAAAACACTTATCAAATGATGAATTTGTTACAAGTTTGACTTGATATTGCAATAGACATTTCTTAATGAGTGTAAATATAGTATCTTAGAAATTAGAGATTATTATTCAATTTATATGATAAATTCCTTGAGGTTTTTCTGTTAAGACTTCTGTAGTATAATAGTGTGAGTATTAGTTTTCAAACGGAATAGACCTAAATTGGATCTTACATTTCCCAAATTGTATTATGTAATGTAGTTGAAAAACAAAAACAAAATCCTTGATGTTTATCCAAATAAGGGACGAATTTTTGGGGGGAGAGAAGGAGGGGGGGAGACCCAACCTCCTAAACTTAAGGAAAATTAATTTTTAATATTTTTAAAAAAATAAAAAATATATATATTAAATATATATTTTGAAGAGCATAATATATCATGAAATTGGCTATAACTTAGTGGTTCAGTAGTTAATCTTACAAATAAGATATCTAGGGTACAATTCTCATTTTGGCATTTTACTTTTTATATATTCATTTATTACATCCTTTTACTTTTCCTATACACATTTATTACTTAAAATACATTAGTCTTTTACATTTATTAAATTTTTTTTTTTTGTAATTTTAGTTAGTAATACATAATAGATAATAATTAGATTCTTCATATTATAAATATTCTTTCAACTTCTTATAAAACGTGTCAATTAATCTTAATCATTTTTAAAAAGAATTTTTCTATCTTATAAAACTTTATTAATTGTTGCAAGTTAAATTATTAATAGAATTCATTAACATATATAACATGCAATGTAATTATGGCAACAATAAGATATTTTTTCATTGATAATTTTAATATTAATTTAATTAAGGTAAATCCAGCTCTCTCATATATATCATCAATAATTCTCATGTTTGGTATTTTACTTTTTCTATATTCATTTATTGTATCCTTTTACTTTTTCTATATATATTTATTACTTAAAAGACATTAATCATTTTACATTTATTGAACTTTTTCTTTTTTGTAGTTTTAATTAGTAATATATAATAGATAATAATTAGATTCTTTATATTATAAATATTCTATTAACTTCTTATAAGGTATGTCAATTACCCTTAATAATTTTTAAAAAGAATTTTCCCATCCTATTAAACTTGGTTAGTTGTTGCAAGTTAAATTATTAACAAAATTCATTAACATATATAAGATATAATATAATTATGACAATAATAAAATATTTTCTCATTAATAATTTTAATATTGACTTAATTAAGATAAGTCCGGCTTTCTCATTTATATCATAATAATATTTTATTTAATTAATAAATGTGTGAAAAAGAGGAGATGATTATTTATATGATAATGTATCGTTGTTAGATTCGACCTTTGAGTGAGTTGGGCAAAATTATGTAACTTATTTGTCGACATCAAATAAAATAAAAAACATAGAATATAATATATGATATAATAGTATAGGGTAACGGAAAAGGAGACCGAGAAGCAACTACTAGGAAACATCTAAAGAGAAGTTGGGAAGGTGAAGGCGTAATTAATATAAACAGGTAAGACGGTGGAGTCGGCTGGGTCACCGACACGTGGAGGTAAGTGGATGGCCGTTACAAGGTGGGTTTTGACAGGCTGGACTGACAAAAGTAGGAGTACCATTCGTCCTCTGATTCTGCTACTTAACTTTGTCGTTTAGCGAGCAACTTCCGTGCGTCCTTTTCTCGCCTTTCTTTTTTCTTCGTTTTCAGTTTTCTCTCTCCTAATAATATAACCAGACAATCGAAGAAAAGGTTAAAAAAAAAAAAAGAAGAAGAAGAAGATTTTAACGACTTTAGGGTATAAATATTAATTATATTCAAACATCAAACAATTTGATTTCTGAAATTATCCACCATAATTATTATATATCTAAATCTAATTCGTAATTATATATTATGTATATATATATATATATGCATAGTGTACTATACGATATTTTTTTTTTAAAAAAAGTAACATATATATATATATATGATATGCTTGACAATATGGTATACAGGTTGGCTTGGTCAAACTGTAATCCAACATACCAATCCATCCCATACAGGGATGATAGGATGGGTTCCATCCAACTTCCCGTTGCCGTACTTCTTTTTCATTTTTGCCTTTTCGTGATGGATGGTTTTCGGTTTATTTAATGTAAAGTAAGCCAAACTCCCACGTTGAATTATTTGAAAATTTTTTAACTTCCTTTCCTATTTAACCTCTTAAACGGTCGGTTACAATTAAATATGTAAAATTTGTTTGCATTAATTTGGGATTTTCTAATTTCCCAATTTCGGCCACTTATTGAAGCTCCTATTGTTCAAGGGAAATATAGTTTTTAAAGATGACCATTTCGTACGATTGTTCAATGCTAAACTTTCTAGTGTGAAATAGTGCTTTTATAATATTAGCGCGTATCCAAATTGCGTGCATGAAATCAATGGATCGGCAGTTTTTTTATAGTGTTGATTTTACGGTAGAGGTGGAAAGTTGGTTTCATACATTAAAAAGTATATATATATATATATATATGTATATTAAAAAAAGGATTTTCTAGGTTTCCATCAATATCTTTTATATAATTAGTTTAGTTTTTCATCATATTGTTAATATAATATCTATTAGATTTGTACCATCGATTTAATTATATTTTTAATGATTTAGATCTAATTGATATTAAATATATCATCGTAGTAGATTTGGAACGAGTTTTACAAAACTTGAACTTAAACCCGAACCCAAACTCAACTTATTACCTTATAAGGTTTTCCAAAACCTTATGTGGTACTATAAAGAGTTTTTACCTTATTTCTAGAACCTATTTATAGAGTTTTGTAGAAAACATTAAAAACCAAACTTGACATACTAATATTTAAAAAAATTGATTTGCTAGTATACACAAAAAAAATAAAGCAAATGACATATAGTTTGTTTTGAATAATAAAGCAAATACGGTATAGTTATTGAAGATTAAACCAATTTCTTTTTATTTTAAATTAATATAGAATTAATAAAAAGGAGGTAGGTGGGGATTGAGAGAAGAGAGTAAAAATGACTGTGAGTGAGAGAAAGAGATAGGGCACAAGTTTTTTTTTTTTTTTAAAGATAAAGTATGAAAGAGACAAACTATCTTTTATTATTTACAGATAATACTAAATTATTAATATCATATATATATATTATTTTTAACTAGGTTCGGGTTTTTCATCAATTTTTTTTTAATTCCAAAACCCGACCTAGAACTCTATAGGGTTTGATAACCACTTCTAAAACTCGATCTGAAATCATATAAGGTATGATTCTATAAGGTTTTTAGCGGATTGAACAGGTCAGAAACTCTACAATGACTAATGACATTCTTAATGGATATTATATCAATGGTTGGATAAAGAGTTAAATAAGTTCTCTAAAAAATATGAATGGGACCATAGAATTATTCATTAAAAAAGGGCTCCATTGAAACTTGTCACTTGAAGGTATAGTTAAGACACGTATGGAAAATGTAATCTCATCTTTTTATATTTCCAAAGAATAAGGTGCACACTCTTCATTTTTTTAAATAAGGAAGACAAATATGGAGAATACACCTTTTTTATAAAATAAAATCAAAGAAGGCACTTTTTCCATATACACCTTCACTGTTAGTACTTGCAAAACAAAATGCATATCAAAAGCAACCTCTTGAAAAAAGCAAATCCAACATGTGATATACAAATAACCTAAATACATGTCATATAAATCCCAAGTCAAAACCTAAGGTCCAAACACCATTTTGTATCTCCAACTTAAGAAAAAAAAAAAAAAAAGCACATATTATGTAATGAAAAATCGTTATGCATTTTTCATATCATATCATATCCCTAACTCTGAATGCTAAGTTCATACATTTTCAATAAAAAATGCATAAGTCTTCAATTTAAGTTTAAGGCAAAACACAAAGCTAAAAGGAAAAAAAAGAAAGATAAAGTACAGTATGATAAGTAAACAAATAGGATTCTAAGAAACTTTAATAGATAACTTCATTTTAAATACATCTTGATACAATTTTCATTTAATATGTATGTATGATGATATAAAACTATACATCTAGTCCGTCTTACTCTTAACCTAGTGAAGACATGTGATATACGATGCTATTATCCCTTTTCTAGACCTTCTTTCATCACCACTAGAGGGAGCCTATGACTCTTATGTTGGTATGTGTTGCGGTGGTGGTTTATTGAAATTTATAGGAGCTACTACATGTATTTGAGAAGGACCATCCTCTTGGATACTCACAGATCATCTTTTATGATGAGCTGATGTTGTAAAGAGAGGATACGACTGAAGCTTAATGAGGGGAGTCGCAAATGAGCTCCAAAAAGGGCTTGATATGCTAGTAACATCCACATGTGATGATGAGCTTAAGGCATAAGTTAAGCCTAAAATGTCATCATGATGTTAAACCCATCACAATAGTCATGCAAGTCCCCTCACCTTAGTATGACTATCGTATCTAGGTGGCTTACTTTGTGTTTGCCTCGAGCTCCCCCTTATTATCATGGTTGTGCTCCTACTCTAGCTCTTATTCCCTTACATAGTACAATTGATTGGGAGATGATCATGTAAAAGTTGTGCTCCTTGATTAGCTACAGTTATAACTATGGCATGATTAGGAGAAATGGCGGTATGTTGGAACTTCTCAACTTACAAGAAGGAGATTAACACAAGTCATTATAAGTTAACTAATCAAACCACTAGCAGTGTAGAAAATGTATCGACCAATCATTCAAGCAAAGCTCTGGTATGGCTCAAATATCGACGCGTAATGTGCTTATACCACTATTATTACTCATACTTAACTCCTATGGGGAAATCTATTTACATAACTTAAGCAAGCTAATCGTTCTATATGACTAAGTACAACATATGTCATGTTTTTAGGGGGTTACATAAGGGTATTGTACGAGTGGATGTATTTGCATGAAATGTATGCTAAGGAAGAGGCATTTCTATTTTGCAAGTTTACAAGTGATAAATGCAGGTCTAGCCAAAAGCTTCAGCTATTTCAAATAGGTTCTCAACATCATCATCATCCTTCATAGCAACCAAATAGAAGGAAGCAACTCCCTCATAAGCATTTAGGTGCTTGTACAATATCTTACCCTTAACTATACCAGCATTAATTATAACAGTCTTATAAACCCTTTGCAAAAATTTAATATAGTTAACATTAGTTCTCATTTTCAACATCTTAACCAAGTCTACGTCATACCCTAGATCCAAATTCCATCTGATAATATTTCCTTAGGCAAAAAGTAAGAATTTCACAAAACCTACAATTTTTTACCTATCTACATCATATGTAGCAGATTAGTCATGTTAAGCATCAATAGATTTTTGCATCTCTTGTTTTAAGCACATAAAAATTACTTACACTTTCAAACATACAAGCTCTATGAGATATTTCATCAAACACCTAAAATGCATTGTAAACTACTAGAAAAATCAACAAGCTCCACTATTAAAAACCATTGCAATTAAAAACTAACTTAAAAAGAACATGTAAATCATGCAATGTACACAATAAACAAACACAAAAAATCATAAACTTGGACATATACCACAATAAGTTCATCGTATTGACAATTCTAGGGTTTACTACAATTGTTGAAATCTAAAGAAGTGCATGAAGATTGCCACTTTTTAGGTGTTAAAAATCACATACCTTGTGTTTTTTTTTTCTTTTTTGGTTAAAATTTGATGAAATAATGGAGATTTTGGAGTTGGAGATCACATCCTACATAGGTCAAGTCAAGAGAGTTTAAGAGAGTAGGAGTATGCATTTTTCAAATACATGTATGCCATTTAAGCAGTTTGTTTATGAAAATATATATGCATGGATATCTCAAACATTGACACTGTAGCAAGTACACTACTTAATCCTTCTTATAGTGCCTATGTGCTTTTTGATACTAGTGTCCCACATTCTTGCATGTCTAAAACTTTCATGCTTGCATATGACGTGTGTTCTATGCCTTTAGATGAGAATCTAGTTGTGAATATACCTTTGGGAAGTGAAGCAACCTTAGATTAGGTTTGCAAGGGTGTTTCGCTAGCAAATCTTTTAGAGATGTCGGATTTTGATATAACCTTAGGAGTTGATTGGTTGTTGAAGCACTCTTCCACCATAAATTACTATAATATGGTAGAAACTTTCGAATATAAGATTAAGGCACTTTGACTTACCTAGTTTCCTACATTTGAGTTATGGGAAAGTTCTTCTTTGGTAACCCTTAATGCAGAATCAAGTTAGGCACCACATTAAAGTTAAAGCACGTACCAAAGGTGTTAAAGTTTTTTGAAGTTTCTTCAAAAGACTTACCTAGTTTACCATTAGACAGAGAGATTGAGTTTTGTACACATTTGATTATAAGTACTACCTTGGAAGACAATTTAATCACAATAATGTGTGTTAACCACATAGATGTGACTCAATAATAATCAATACACAAACTAATCTCTACTTTGATTTTAGGCATGAAACAGAATATTAGGATTACTCACTACAACCTTTGCTTAAGGGTTGATAAGATTAAGGATTTGAGAGCAAAGACTCATAAATAAGGTCAAAGGCATATTCTTCATTGAATGATGATTTTAGTTGCTTACATAAAAGTTATTTATGGTAAGTCCTTTAGTAAAAAGGCTAAAATAAGAAAAGTAATTGTAATACAATCTAAAAGGGTAAATTACATAAAGCTAGTACTATCTTAAAACGATAAAATAGTAAGAAGATGCAAAAAGAATAATCCAGAAGCTATCATTGTCAGCTAACGTACATGATGCGTATTGAGGTGTAGTTGGAGGTGCTATGGTACAAAAGGACAAAATTGGCGCAAGCTAAGCTACTTTGATGAGGTTGGCTTAGCAAGCAACAAGTCAACCACTAGGTAGAGCAAGCAGGCTTAGATGTAAGATTGGCTAACCTAATTAGTTGGACATAAAAGATTAAGTTAGTTGGAGTGTGGTTAGGTTGGCAAGAAGATATTTGGTTAGAGCTCCTAAGCTTAGTCATGAATTGAGTGGATATTAATAATGCATGCCCTAGCAATTGATAGGGACTATGGAATAAGAAGAGATCCTTATTTATGGCTGGCTACTCAGCTAGGATTTTGTGCATAAGGTTCTAGAGTCCATGTGTTTGGGCTTGGAGATTGAGCTATGGACTTAGTTCTCATCATTTTCCCAAGATTGTTATGGATTTGTTGCTAAGAATCAACCTCAAAAACCCTTCGTACATGCTTGAGCTAAGGATTAGAGTGCATGGTACACTGGATCCTCTCCCTCCACCTAAGCCTTAAAGAGTTAACTTTGCTGTGTTGACCTAATCCATCCTACTACCCGACTTGCGACTTGGCAGTCACGACTCTATCTCAACTCTTAACCATGTTCAATCACCCAAATAGCTTAGCCAACTTGACTAACAGCTCGTCTGGGCAGCTTTCAAGCCTTTCGCTTCAAAAGCCCTTCTATTTGAGTACCTACTAACCTACCTTTAGATTACCTAATTACAAAGCTACATAAGATAGAAGCCTATACAAAACAACAGTCGACCTAGCTTTAGTTTACCTATAACCACTTCACCCAAGCTTAAGTTTATCCCAAACAACTTGGTCAGTTTAACCATTAGCTCATCCGAGATACTTACATATTGCTTATGTCAAGTTTTGACCTGTCTGGATACCTCACCAAGCTACTTCCAGACCTTGTACAATTCATTATGCACACCAAATCCTTATCAAAATAGCAAGTGTTACCTATCTCTAACATCTGTACTATTATAATAGTTGCAAGAATATTCCTTTTTTATTTTATATGGATTTTTCCCTTTGATGTACAGTTCCACTATTTTACTCCTTCAAAATAGTTGCCCCATTTCGTAATTAATGATCATTGTGATTTATCTTAAAATGGTCAGGTATAAATACCTACATTTTAGTTAGCTTTAACCATCTTCATCATGGACATCGAATACATATTTTTCCCCTTCTATAACTTGTTCTTGCCCCTTATAAGTTCATTTTACATTTCACTTTTATTAACACCTTTAGAAAGGATTGTAGCAAGTAATACATGCAGTTAAGCTTGCGTGTCATATCAAGCCTAGTTATTCGGTTCATACAAGACTTGTAGTGCATCATATCTACTAGTTTGTATGCGAGTTTCCTAAACCTTTGTTGACTTTCACATGTTTCTCGTTCCATAAGTTAGATTTGACCCACCACGATATTGCTAGTCCTTGTCTACTCTGTAGGTGGCATATCATTTGTCCTTAAATCTAGAGGGTCCTCATCTAGCTCAATTGTCTTCAAAGTTGTGGGGAGTTAAGTCAGCTACATTGAACATGGTAGAGATATCATAAACTTCAGGTAACCCGATATTGTAGGTGTTGTTGTTGATTCTTTTAGAGAATTTTGAAGGGACCGTTTACTCTAAGTGATAGATTGTTTTTCCTTTAGTTAGTATACCTATCTCTATTGAGATGGATCTAAATTAGTTTACCCAGTTTGAAGAGTACTGCCTTTCTCCCTCGATTTCCTGACTAATGTTGCTTAGTGATTGTTTTGGCAATTTGGTCAATGGCCTTTAGTGTAGTTGTTAGATCTCTTGAACTCAGTCAACACCACTTAAATTCTCTTATGTTAAGGCTAATACAACTATAAAGTCCATGGGAATGGTCAAGTTATGATAGGAATCAACCCGTTGGACTGATTACACGAAGTTGAGCTAGAGGACTCTAAGGACTTACTTGAAGAATACTAACTTGAAACCTTATCCAAGATGGAGATTCCTATCTTGACCTCTGTGTTTCCCTTTTCTATCGACCTAACTGCTAAGCCTTTATGTATGCCATACCTACTGATAGCTGTGTTATAGCAGAATATCCAAGCAGACAGTCTCAAGACTATCCCAGTTGAGCTCTCAAACTGACAACAGATGTTAGACCCTAACCTTAGTCGACTGCTCTATAGCGAGGCTGACTAGGCCCCAACCTAATCCAAATCAAGTTAGCCATTGATTAAAGATTCTCTCTCATCCCCCTATACCATATTTTTGACATCTAGCCACTGATCAACACATATCTTCTAGCACAATATTCTAGAAGGATTCTTACTTTTTTGTACTAAATATTCTTTATCTCTTTTACTCTTTTTAGTATGCTTTATGCAACTTAATTGTAAAAATACCTTTTTATCTTTTCATACATATAAAGTAACCCAATGGATGGGTATATAATCGTATGCAGGAGATCAATGATCAACATTAGAATTTTATTGAAGTTTTCTTTGAGTAACCCTAGTATTTTCATTACCCTTTAACTTTTATTTATTCCCTTTAATAAAGAGTAGTGGCAAGTGACCCTTTAGTTCAAATAGGCGAGTCATATATGGCGGATTATAAGCTGAGTAGAATAGATTGGTGTGTCATATCCAATTGATAGATACCTGGACTTTGCAAGCTTTTCTTTTGTTTCTTTTCAGTTTGTTTTGTTGTGGTATTTCTCCATGTATCCAACCTCAAAGATACATCAAGTTTTAACTGTACACAACTTAAAATGGGAACATATAAATTTGAGTGAACTCTATAATATGTGAACAAAGGTCACAAGTGGTAAGGTTCTTACTAACCTCTAAGTAGAACTCTAAGATTTTGGTTGACTGTCTTAGTTTGTCCATCTATTTGGGGATGGCTTATGATGTTGAACATGAGCTTTGTGCTCAGCTTTCTCCATAGCATCTTCCAAAAATAGTTAAGGAACTTAGTGCCTTGATATGAAACAATGCTCTAGGGAATGCTATGCCAATTGACAATCTCCTACAAGAAAAGTTTAGCAACATATAAGGCATCATCAATTTTATGGCATAGGATGAAGTGAGACATTTTATTAAATTGGTCAACAACCACCAAAATGCGCTCTTTTCCTCTTGAAGTTCAAGGTAATTTGAGAACAAAATCCATATTCAGATCCTCTAGGGTTTTCATCAAAATAGGTAGCAACAAGTATTCCTTAAAGGGCTATTTCCTCTCCTTAGCTTACTTGCAAATAACATATCTTTTCAGCAGTTTATGCACATCTTTCATCATGTTGAGCCAATAAGAGTGCTCCTTCAATTGCTCATATGTCCTTATTTGTCCAAAGTGTTCAAATAATCCTCTGTTATGAGCTTCCCTAACAAGTAACTCTCTTATAGAATGGTTCAAATACACAATCTTCTTTCTTGGAACAGATATTCGCCTTCCATGTAATACTTATTGATACCAATCCCATTGTCGCAGTTGGCTATAATGGGGCCAAAGTGAGTGTATTGAGGATACTGATTGGTAATGAGTGTAAATCTTAATAGCTTAGTTTATAGTATGGTGATTAGAGTGTGCCAATATGAATGGGCATCGCCAACAACATTAACACTTCCTATCTTATGCTTGATGACATGGGAGAATCTTTATAGGAATTCTATCTACTTAGCTTTTCTTCATCAGAGTTTCTATTAACCTCTTAGGTGCCTTAAGGACTTATCATTATAATCTTTGTAGGAATTTTATCTACTTATGTAAAGTGTGAGAACTTGAATTAGCAAGTAAAGCTCTTTCTCATACGTTGAGTACTTTAGGGTAGTTCTATTATGCTTTTTGTTGTGATATGTGACAAGTCTCTTCTCATTCATCAACATTGCTCTTATTCCTACATCTGATGCATTACATTTTAGCTAAAAATTTTTTGTTGAAGTTAAGTAGAATTAGTAGTAAGGTTATGGTCAGTTTCTCCTTAATCTCTTCAAAGCTTTTTTGAGCTCTTTCTCCCCTTTTCAACTTAACACTCTTATTGGTTAGTTTAGTAAGGGGTGTAGATACCTAATTTTTACCCCTCTATAGTTTTAATTTTTGATTTTTTACAAAAAGGGTCCTAATTCAAAAATAAAATAATAATGATAAAAATAAAAATAAAGAAATTAATAAAAGATAAAAATAATAAAAATTAACAAATGATGAAAATACAAAAAAAAAATAATAAAAGAAAAAATTATAAAGATTTTATAGATTTTTAAGAAGTAAATTATTTTAGGGATAAATAATTTTAGTTTTAGCTTAATCTGAATGATTATTTTAAAGAGTCGCGTGGTTTAAGTATAATTTAATTGTATTGAATATTAAGATACAGGCCAATAGCCTAACGAATAAGTATTGGAGTATTTGATATGGAGTTAGGTTAAAGCCACATGTTCGAATCTCACAAGATACTTATATGTCTTTTATTTTTCTATCTTTTACAAAAAAGCAAGATAAATAAGCGGGATCATATTTAATCAAATTTTCTCCATTTGAATTTGAATAGTTAAAGAATATTTGAATCTAGTTTGATTTTATTAAATCGGATTTGAATTAATTTGGATCTAGTTTAATTATTATCAAATTAGATACAATAGGTATGATTCGATACGATATGGTTTGGGTTTATAAATACACACACATTCATGTTCGAAAAAAAAGTAGTTGTATACTCCATGACTGAACCGTAAGCACATTACACCCTACTGCATGAATTCAGTTTTCAATACAACCCACACGATACATCCAGCTTACCCCCTGCCAAACATCATCTACCGTCTTCACTGTCGAACACCCAAACCCCATTTAAGACCGATATCCAAAGCACCAACAGATAACAAGCAGCAATCTCGGTCATAGCCCAAATGCCCACCGTCGGTTGAATCTTTCCCATTAGCTGCAAACACACAAAGTTTGATCATCAATACGCCACAATAGCCAACTAAGACCATCCTCAAGCTGCTTCACCCCCACTAATTAGTACGCGACCCACGACCAAACGCCATTGAAGAGTATACAGCAGCATGTGTAGCTAACGACGATCCCTAACGCACGTACAACCCTCCTTCATCTTCATCAATCAGCGCGTGCTCTATACTGACCGCACAAACATAAGTCCCAGCCATGACTTCATCGATGCAGGTGACTAGATTGTGTCCATTACAAACGCATAGACAACACCTGATCTACAATTGATAGTAGCAATCCACACCGCGCTGACCACAACACACGAACACTCAATTTGTCCCTGACCGTACGGCTAAGCATGTCTAGGCTTGCCTTCCCTCGCATGCAGATCACTTCGCTGCACATACACTAGCACGTTCCTTGATCTACCGTCACTCTGTCAATTGTTACTCCAACATATACACAGCCATGCATAAATTTGCTCCTTCAAGCATTGCCACAGTAAATTCCTTCTACGCAAAAGAACTCAGGTTTGTTTCTTCAATTTTAATTTAATTTGCTTCTTTATTTAGGTATTGTTATTATTGTTATATTATGGTTCTGTTAGTTGGATACTAAAAGTCATAGCATGATATATATATGTGTATGTGTGTGTGTGTGTGTGTGTGTGTATGTATAAGCATATAAGCATCGATATATATATATATATATATATATATATTAGCCTAGTATTTTATTTTATTATTTTTTAGATTAGGTTTTTCTTTTTTAGAAATCATCATATGGAAAATTATTTTTTTAAAAGTAAAAATCAACAAAAAAGGAAACTTTTTACAAAACAGATTATAACATCTTAAAGAGTCTTTTGATCATTCACAAGTTAGGACCCTTCAATTATTTTTTTAAAAATAAACCAAATTAATTAAAACATAAACTCTGTTGGTTTTCAAAAATTAAAATCAACCAATGCACTAAAATTTTTAAAAAGAACTACGATCGTGTGATCTCGGCTAGCGGGTACGTAGACACCTTCGGAGTGATGATAAAATCTGTATAAACTTAGGTTTTTTTTTCTTTTGATTTTTTTTTATTTATTTTTTAAAAAATATTATAATTAAAAGAATAATACTAATTTTGGTAAATAGATAGTGGTATTTGTTAAGGTTTAATAGGTTAGCCCCCGAACTCGGAACCCTTTGGTTCTTCATTCAAATTGAAATCAAAGACCGGTAGCCAAATCATAATCAATCTACCCAATTGATTATGGTTTCTTTTTCTTTTTCTCATCTTTGGTTGGATGATAATTCCAAAAATTTTTCTAAATAAAAAACCAAAATTTTCCAATTTCTTTAGTCGAGGATTAATATTAAATGGGTTAAGGTTTAGTATTAATTGAAAAATAGGGAATTCAATTTTAAATAAATAAAATTAAGCTCAACAAGGGGGTTTACAATGGTGTTGAAATTGCAAACGAACATTTGATTAAAGGATGCTAGACCATAAAAAATCTTCACATCAATTGCACTTTATGGGGTTAGCCAATCAAGTATGGCCCTTACTTTCTTCCTCTCAACTCTCTCACCATCCCTAAAAACAACAAACCTTAAGAAAACCACTTCATCATGAACACTTGTTAAGGTTATCAAACAACTATTCAACTTAGATAAAAACTTATCTCATGTTCTCATCATGGCTGTGCAAGGTGAGGATATTCACTAATATATCATCAAAGTGAACCATAAAACATTTTCCAATCAACTCTAACAATATGTAACTTATAAGTTGCATGAAATTACTCAGCGCATTAGACAAATCAAAGGGCATGACTAGCTATTCATAGCGACCATGTCGCATTTTAAATGGAGTCATCCATTTATCTCCTAGTCTCATCTTGATTTGGTGACACCTACTCTTTAGGTCTTTCTTAGAACAGATCAAAGCACCATATAACTCATATAACTTGTTATCAAGCCTTGATATTGGGTATCGGTACTTAATAATAATAGTGATCTTATTGATAGCTCAATTGTTGATGCATGTGCAAAGATCCATCTTTCTTAAGGATGAATAGAGCTGGCACTGCACAGAGGTTGATGCTCTCCTTAATATACCGCTTCTCTATCAACTCATCTACTTGCCTCCTTAGATCACTTGCTTACTGAAGATTGATCATGTAGGCCAGCTTATTAGGTAAAGCAACATTTAGTTACAAATCTATATGACATTTAGTTTGTCGAAAATGGGGATAATCTCTTTGGTAGTTCATTAGGGAAAAGATCCTTAAACTCGTTGAACAATTTCTAAGGTCCTCTGGTAGCACTACTTAGCTCATTATCTCTAATAACTGTCTTACTAATGGTAATATTGGTGCATTCCACCTCAAAGTCCAAGGCTACTTCACTTCTGGTAAGGATTAGAGAACTTTTGAGCTCAGTTGAGCAGTAATTAGATTTCACTAACTTATCTTGGTGTCATAGGTTATAGTATAGCTGATAGGAATCAACCCCTTAGACCGATCATACGCAGCCGAGCTAAAGGACTCTAAGGACTCACTTGGAGGATTCTAGCTTTAGGCCATAATTGAGACAGGGTGGTGTGAATCGTGACCAAGAATAAACAAAGCCGGTCGCTGGATGGGTCTAAGCTTGAGAAAGGGTTAATGGGGAAAGGTACGAAAAGAGTAACAAAGACAAATGGAATAGTAAGCAAAAACCCACGAATGGTTCGGGAGGATATGATACACCAAAGGAACTTCTGAGGACTCATGGCACAATTCGATATAACGTATGAATTGGTCCAATGAGATTACTCACCACCTAACCTTACTCAAGGGAAAGAATAAAAATGATGTCGAGAGTAAATAAGCAGTGTTTACATAAGGAAGAAAGTACTTAAGTATATTAAAGGTAATCTGAATCTCTTACAGCTATAAGTACAAAAGTATTTATACCGGTGAGTTAGGGTAACTTGCCCAAAAGAGAAAAGACAATAAAGACATTTCTTAAAGAAGCAATGTATATAATACAAAAGGGTAAAAATGAATATATAAGAAAATCAATCATTGGTGCTACAGATTCTCTATATGATACTGTACACGTGGCGATGTTGCATTGGTAAGGTTGTTAGAGGATACAGACAAAACGTATAGATGGGTAGGCTTGTCTGAGTAGGAATGGCCTAGTCAGTTCAGATTCTCTGTCTTTCGGCAAGGATGATGCCAAGTTATTAGTCGACTTAGCATTAAAGTAGTCATCAACTCAGCATAATACAGAATGAAGGGCAGTCATTCAGCATGGCGTTAAAGGTAACTTAGTAAGTAAGTACTAGGCCTCGGTAGGGGTTAGTTGGAACATGAGGATTCATCGTGCCAGCACCTTTAGACCTCGTGTTTGGTTATAGGTCAGAGGTCCCGTAACTTGATTCCCATCACTCCCTCGGGGTTTTTTTGGATTTGGGATCTAATCTAAATGGTGTTTGCTCAGTTCTCTATTAGGGTAATACGGATTGAGGTTGGCAATGTTGAAGGCGTCAGAAACCCCATAGTCCTTAAGCAGTTCCAACTTATAGGCATTATCACTGATTTTCTAGAGGATTCTAAAAGGCCCTTCCACTCTTACAGATAATTTCTCCCTCTTCTTGTTCGGGAACTGTTCCTTATTGAGTTATAGCCATACCAAGTCTCCCAGCTGAAATTGTTTGGCCAACCTACCCTTAGTCCTCTCTCACATTCTTCTGGTAGCTTGGTTGATAAGTCGAGTGACTTTGTCATAGATGTGCTGAAGGGATTGTGTTCTGACCGAGGTGTCCTCTTGCACGGGTGCTAGTACAGGGGCGTAGTTAAGGGGTATCTCGGGATTGAATCCATAAACTACCTCGAAGGGAGTTTGCTTAGTGGTATCATGTATGGTGTGGTTATAGGAGAATTCGACTATAGGCAAGTAGATGTCCCAATCAACTAAGTTTTTGCCTATTGCAGCTTGGAGTAATGACCTTAAAGTACGATTAACTATCTCTGTTTAGCCGTTAGTTTAAATGGCTTAAAAACTTCAGGTCCTTGTTGGAGACTACACTTTTCAGCACGCCGTATATCCGCACAATCTCCTGTAAGAAAAGAGAAGTAATAATCGAAGCATCATTAGTTTTGGTGCAGGATACGGAGTGTGCTAATGCAAACTGTGACCAAGAATAGATAAGGCCAGTTATTGAATGAGTCTGATCTTGTAGAAAGCTTGAAAAGAGTCAACGGGGAAAGGTACGAAAGGGTGAAAACAGTAAACAAAACCTACAAATAGCTCCAGAGGATATAACGCATCAATGGAACTTTTAAGGACTTACGGCACAATTCAATGTAACATACGAATAGGTCCAATGAGATTACTCACCACCTAACCTTGCTTAAGGGAAAGGATAAGAGTGATTCCAAGAGTAAACAACAGTGTTTACGCAGGGAAGAAGGTACTTAAAAAGTGTATTGAAGATTATTTGCTCTCTTACAACTACAAGTACAGGGGTATTTATACTCGCAAACTATGGCAACTTGCCTAAAGGGAAAAGACAAAAAGGACATTTCCTAAAGAAGCAATGTTACATGATACAAAAAGGTAAAAATAAATATATAAGGAAAACAATCATTGGTGCTACAGATTCTACACATGATACAGTACACGTGGCAATGCTGCATTGGAGAGGTTGTTAATAAATGCAAACAAAAAGTATGGATGCATGGGTTTGTTTGAGCAGGGATGACCTAGTTAGTTCGATCTTTCTCTCTCGGCTTCTTGGCAACAAAGAGGCCAAGTAATTGGTTGACTCGACAATAGAGAGTAATCGTTAATTTGACATACCACATAATAATGGGCCGTCATATAGCACAGCATTAGAGGTAACTCAATAAGGAGGTACTCGGCCTCGGCAGGGGTTGGTTGGAACATAAGGATTCGTTGTGCCAGCTCCTCTAATCTAAGAGCTCAATTGTGAGTTAGGGGCCCCTAGCTTAATTCCTATCATTCCCTTTGGGTTGTTTTGGATTTGGGATTAAATCCGGATGATGTTCGCTTAATTCTTCGTTAGGGTGATATGGACTGAGGTCGGCAATGTTGAAGGCATTGGAAACCCCATAATCCTTAGGTAGTTCTAACTTGTAGCCATTGTCGTTGATTTTCTAGAGGATCCTCAAAGGTCCTTCCGCTCTTGCAGATAATTTGTTTCTCCTTTTGTTCGGGAACCGTCCTTGCTGAGGTGTAGCCATACCAAGTCTCCTAGCTGAAATTGTTTTGGCAACCGACCCTTGGTCTTTTCATGCATTCTTCTGGCAACCTAGTCGATGTGCTGAGTGACCTTATCATAGATGTGCTGAAGGAATTGTGCCTTGGCTGAGGCGTCGAGGTCTTCTTATGCAGGTACAGGTACAAGGGCATGGTTAAGGGGCAACTCGAGATTGAATCCATAGACCACTTTGAAGGAGGTTTGCTTAGTGGTATCATGTGTGATTCAGTTGTAAGCAAACTCAACTACTAGTAGGCAGACGTCCCAATTGACTAAGTTCTTGCCGATTGCAGCTTGGAGCAACGAACCTAAAGTATGATTAACCACCTCTGTTTGGCCATCAGTTTAGGGGTGATAGGAGGTACTGAAAAGTAATTTGGTTCCCAGCTGATGCCACAGGATTCTCTAGAAATGACTTAAGAATTTTAAGTCTCTATTAGAGACTACACTCCTTAGCAAGCCGTATATCTACACAATCTCCTGTAAGAAAAGAGAAACAATAGTCGAAGCGTCATTAGTTTTGGTGCAGAGCACGAAATGTGCCATCTTACTGAGCTAATCCACAATGACCAATATAGAATCTTTTCCTCAAGTAGTTCTTAACAGTCCGAGAACAAAGTTTATGCTTAGTTCAGTCCATGGCCTCGTCGGAATAGGGGTATCACCTTCCCTTGTTCAGCTTGACACTTAGTCTTTTTGCACATAGCATAACTTTCAACCACTCGATGTACATCTCTTTGCATTCTTGGCCTAAAGAATCGGCCATTCAGTAGTTCACAAGTCCTTCTCTCTCCAAAATGTCTGGAGAGTCCTTCACCGTAGGCTTTTCTAATTAATAATTCCCTTAGGGAATAAGTCGACACACACAGTTTTCCTCCTCAAAACAGATAGCCATCATGCACATAATACTCGTCCATTATTCTCCCATCCACGCATCTCGAAATTATTGGTCTAAAGTGTAGATCCTCGGAGTACTGTTCATTGATACTTGTAAAACCAAACAGTCTGGTTTGCAGTTCTAATAAGAGCACATGCTTCCTCGATAGAGCATTTGCAACTATGTTGCTGTTTCCTTACTTATATTTGATCACAAAATTGAATCCTTTAAGGAATTCAACCCATCTCACCCATCACTTAGACAACTTGGTCTGACTTCGGAGATACCGCAGTGACTCGTAGTCAGTATATATGACAAATTCTGTCGAAAGTAGATAGTGCTGCCATACGTATAGTACATGGATTAGTGCCAGGATCTCTTTGTCATACACAGAGTAATTTAGTTGGGGTCCTTGGAGCTTCTCACTATGAAAGGCAATTGATTGGCCTACCTGCATCAGGACAGTGCCTATTTCAATGCCTGACGCGTCACACTTTAGCTCAAAAGTTCTGTTGAAGTCAGGTATTACTAACATCGGGGCGGAGGTCAATCTCTTCTTAATCTCAACAAAACTCCTCTCCTCTCTTTCTTCCCATTGGAAGTGGGTGTTTTTCTTTGTTAATTTAGTCAGTGGCACGACAAAGGTGCTGAAGTTCTTGATGAACCTTTGGTAAAATGAAGCCAGTCCCTAGAAACTTCTCACATCGATACAAGCAGTAGGGGTCGGCCTTTGAATAATTTCTCAGATCTTCTCATCATCGACTCGCAAGCCTCCTCCACTAACTATATAGCCTAAGAATACCACTTCCTCTTAGTAGAAGCAACATTTCTTCAAATTGCCAAATAGTTTCTCGGTACGAAGGATATCCAGGAGTGTTCTGATGTGTTCATAGTGACTTGGCACATCGGCATTATAGATCAGGATGTTATTGAAGTACACCATGACACACTTTCCGATGAGATGTCTCAGCATATGGTTCATAAGTCTCATGAAGGTGCTCAGAGCATTCGATAAGTCGAAGGGCATGAACATCCACTCATATAGTCCATGTCGAGTCTTGAACACATTCTTCCACTTGTCTCCTAGCCTCATGTGGATTTGATGGTAGCTAGATTTGAGATCAATCTTGCTAAAATTTTGGCTCCAGTTAGTTCATCCAACATGTCTTCTAGCCTCAGGATTAGATACATGTATTTGATCGTGATTTTGTTCATAGCTCAGCTGTCAACAAACATTCGCCAGGTTCCATCCTTCTGGCACCAGAAGTGCAGGCACAGCACAAGGCTTGAGACTCTCGCTCACGTATTATCTTTCCGACAACTCATTGACTTGACATTGAAGCTTAGAAGCCTGCTTAGGATTTTTGTGATAAGCTGGCTTATTTAGCAGTATAGCGTCGGGTACTAAGTCAATGTAGTGTTCTATGCCTCGGGTCGGGGGCAACCCTGTTGGCAACTGTTCTAAGAACGGGTCAGCATATTCATCTAATAGTTCCTTCACCTCTTCGAGTAAATCATTCCACTCTTTCATTCCAGTAGTCGCTTGACCAACAACAGGGTCGGCTCATTGGCATTAATGGCCTCTCAAAGCTCGGCTCTACTCATCACCAGAGCTTTCTTCAATTTGTGAGTAAGTTTCGTCTATAACTTATGAACCTCTCTTAGCCGCATCGGATTTAGCATGATCTTTCGATCATCTTTTTCGAACATATAGGTGTTCCTATAATCGTCATGGATGACTCTCTTATCAAACAGCTACGGTCTTCCTAACAATACATGGGATGTGCATATGGGCAGTACGTCGCAAAGAATTTAGTCAAAGTAATTGCCGATAGTGAGTAGTAGTAGTACTTGTCGAGAGTGAGTGGTAGTAGTACTTATCGAGTGACATTTAATGCTCCCTTATCACTTAACCATTGCAACTTGTACCACTTCGGATGTTCAACAATCGGCAACCTTAGTTTTGAGACGAGGTTAGTTGACGCCACATTGGTACAACTCCTACTATCTACGATGAGGGCGCACGTCTATTCATTTACCTTGAAAGTGATATGAAATAAGTTTTCTCTTTGCTCCTCCTCTCATGAAGATTCCACGCTCATAATGCATCAGACAACTATGAGTAACTGGTCTAAGTCCTCAGCATACACGTCTTCCTCAATTAACTCTTTCTCGATAAAAACCTCCTCTTCCTCAAGTTCCTCATCCGTACTCTCTACGTCTAACTTCGGGCGTCTCTCTTAATGACCATTTTCCTTTGGTTTGGGCAATGAGCAGCCATAAGTCCAAACCCCTATCACTTGAAGCATTTGATCTGGCTAGTCTTCCTGCTAGACCCTTACCCTTTCTCATATGTTCGACTTGGCACTACATCCTCGGGCTAACTTTTCTGCTCAACACCGACATCTATCATACTTTTCGGCTCGGTACTCGACAGTGTCCAGTTACTTGCCTATCCTGGTTGGCTAGTCAACACTCTGATCGTTACTCGGCTTCTTCTTTGCCTCTCTACCTATTAAGTAATCCTAACAGCTTCATCTATTGTGTCAAATTGTTGAAGTTCCATAATGTCTCGGATGTCTCCTCTCAACCTAATGACAAACCTTTAAACTATTCAGGCAGGTGGTTCCTTCGCTTCGCATTTTATCATAAGTATTTGGAATTCTTAAACATATTCATCAACTGTTCAGCTTACTTGTCTCAACTCCTGAAGTCGTGTGAAAGTATCTTGGAGATATGTTTCTAGCACGAATCTGTTTCTAAGCACCCTCTTCATCTCGAGTCAAGTATTAATCTCTCGGTACCCCTCTCTTCTTCTCATGGCTTGAAAATTCTTCCACCACATAGCAGCATATCTAGAAAATTCAATAGCAGCAGTCTTCACTTTCTCGTTATCCTCATACTGGTAATAATCAAACACACGCTCCACCTTCTCTTCCCAATCCAGATACTCATCAATATTCCTAGATCCATTAAAACTCGGAATCCGAAGCTTCACATGGTCGGATGCTCTGAGGATTCGTACATGCTCCTCTTCAAAATACTCTTCTTCCTCCTCATTAAGCTCTCTTAAGTCTATCCTTAGCCTTACTCGTTCGCCAACTCCTCCACCTTGAAATGGTTGAGCTGGGTTTTGACCTCTGATAGGTTGAGTAGCTTGTGGAGTATTTTGCATGGCCTTAGTAGGTCAACAAGACAGGGCATAAACAACTCGAGTTAAATTGACTAAGCGGTTAGCTACCTCACCAAGTCTCTCATCAGTACTTTTAGGAGTTCCTTGAGATTATCGCCCATGGTGGACAACTCTACTGTCATCACCAGCATTAACATTCATTCTTGGATCTATAATTTTTTTTCCTCACAAATTGAAATTCAAACAAACACTTCAGAGAGTAAACAACTAACAATACAGTAGTTAAGTGAACACAGTAACTTGCTCTGTTTCGCAAACACAAAACAAAGTATAATAGAACTCAAGAAGAACTAACTACAGTTCACACAAAACCTCCGCTTTGATACCAAGATAATATGAACAGTGATTAAGAATAGATAAGGCCAGTTGCTGAATGGGTCCGAGCTTATAGAAAGCTCGAAAAGAGTTAATGGGAAAAGCTATGTATCCTCTTTCCAGTAACTCATTGACTTGACGTTGAAGCTCAGAAGCCTGCTCGGGATTCATGTGTTAAGTTGACTTATTTGGCAGTGCAGCGTTGGGTACTAAGTCAATGCAGTGCTCTATGCATCGGGTTGGGGGCAACCCTTTAGGTAACTATTTTGGGAATAGGTCGGCATATTCATCTAACAGTTCCCTCACCTCTTAGGGTAGATCATCCTGCTCCTTCATTTCCAGTAGTCGCCTGACCAACATAAGGGTTGGCTCATTGGCATTAATGGCCTCTCAGAACTCGGCTCTACTCATCATCAGAGCCTTCTTTGATCTACGAGCAAGTTTCATCTGTAACTTATGAACTTCTCTCGTTAGTATTGGATTTAGTATGATCTTTCGATCATCCTTCTCGAGCATATAGGTGTTCTTATAACCGTCATGGATGACTCTCCTACCAAATAGCCATTGTCTTCCTAACAACACTTGGGAAGTGCACATAGGAAGTACGTCACAATGAATTTAGTCGGAGTAATTGTTGATAATGATCGACAGTAATATTTACCGAATGACATGTAATGCTCCCTTCTCACTCAACTAGTGCAACTTGTACGGCTTCAGATGTACAACAGTCGGTAACCTCGGTTTTGAGACTAGGTCGGCTGATGCCACATTAGTGCAGCTCCCACTGTCCATGATGAGGGCGTACGTTTGTTCATTCACCTTGCAGGTGATATGAAATAAGTTCTCTCTTTACTCATCCTCTCATAAGGGTTCTACGCTCATAATACTTCGGACAACCATGAGTGCTTGGTCCAAGTCCTTGGCATACACGTCTTCCTCAATCGACTCTTTCTCGGCATTCTCCTTCTTAGTAGGAACCTCCTCCTCCTTGAGTTCCTCATCTATACTTTTTACGTCTAACTTCAGGATGTCTCCCTTAATGAATATTGTCCTTCGGTTCAGGCACTGAGCAGCCATATGTCTAAACTCTTAGCACTTGAAGCATTTGATTTGGCTGGTCTTCTTGCCAGACCCTTGCCCTTTCTCATACATTTGAGTTGGCACAACATCTTCAAGTCGGCATTTCTACTCAACTCAGACATAAACCCTTCTACTCAGCTCGATACTCGGCAGAGTCTGGTTACTTACCTATCTTGGTCGGTTAGTCGACATTCGGGTCATTGCTTGGCTTTCTCTTTGCCTCTTTATACGTTGGGCAATCCTAACAACTTCATCCATTGTATCAAATCGTTAGAGTTCCACAATGTCTCGGATGTCTCCTCTTAACCCACTAACAAATCTTGAAATTGTTCGAGCTGGTGGTTCCTCCACTTCACATCATATCATAAGCAATTGGAATTCCTGAACATACTCATCAACAGTTCGGCATACTTGTCTCAGCTCTTAAAGCCGAGTGAAAGTATCTTGGAGATATGTTTCCAGTATGAATATGTTTTTGAGCATTCTCTTCATCTCAAGTATTAATTTCTCGATACCCCTCTCTCCTTCTCGTGGCCTGAAAGTTCTTCTACCACATGGTGGCATATTTGGCAAATTTAATAGCAGCAGTCCTCACTTTCTTATAATCTTCATACTAGTAATAATCAAACACACGCTCCACCTTCTCTACCCAATCTAGATACTCGTCAGTATTCTCAAATCCATTGAAACTCGGAATTTAAAGCTTCACATGGTCGAAAGCTCTAGGAATTCGTACACGCTCCTCTTCAAAACACTCTTCTTCCTCTTCATCAAGCTCTCTCATGTCTATCCTTCACCTTACTCGTCCGCCAACCCCTCCACCTCGAAATGGTCAAGTAAGGTTCTAACCTCTAACAGGTTGAGCAGCTTGTGGAGTCTTGTGCACGGCCTTAGTGGGTCGACAAGACAGTGCATGAACAACTTAGGTCAGATCTACCGAGAAATTAGTTACCTCATTGAGCCTCTCGTCAGTGCTTTTGGGAGTTACCTAAGATTGACACCCATGGTAGATAACTCCACTATCATCACTAGTACTAACATTCATATTTAGGTATGTCATTTTTCCTCACAGATTCAGAATTTAAACAAGCACTTCAGAAAGTGAACAGTAAATAACACAGTACTCAAATGAACCTAATAGCTGACTCTATTTCATACAAGCAAAACTAAGCACAACAGAAATTTAAGAAGAACTAATTCTAATTCACACAAAACCTTTGCTCTGATACCAAGATGGTGCAAACTGTGACAAAAAACAGACAAGGTCGGTCATTAGATGAGTCCAAGCTTGCAGAAAGCTCAAAAAAGGGTTAATAGGGAAAGGTACGAAAAGAGTGACAAAGATGAATGGAACAGTAAGCAAAAACTCAAAAACAGTTCCAGATGATATGATGCACCAAAGGAACTTTCAAGGACTCAAGCACAATTCGATATGATACACGAATCGGTCCAGTGAGGTTACTTGCCACCTAACCTTACTTAAAAGAAAGGATAAGAGTGATGTTGAGAGTAAACAAGTAGCGTTTACTTAAGGTAGAAAGTACTCAAGTGTATTGAAGGTAATCTAAATCTCCTATAGCTACAAGTACAAGAGTATTTATACTCGTGAGTTAGGGCAACTTACCCAAAAGGGACAAGACAATAAGGACATTTCCTAAAGAAGCAATGCACATGATACAAGAGGGTAAAAATGAATATACAAGAAAATCAATAATTGGTGCTGCAAATTCTCCATATGATACTATACATGCGGCAATACTACATTGGTAAGGTTGCTAGGGGATGCGGACAAAACGTATGAATGGGTAGGCTTATTTGAGTAGGAATAACCTAGTCAGTCCAAATTCTTTGTCTCTTGGCTTCTTGGCAAGGATGATGCCGAGTTATTAGTTGGTTCAGCATTAAAGTAGTCATCAACTTGACATAATATAGAATAAAGGGTGGTCATTCGATACGGCGTTAAAGGTGACTTAGCAAGTAACTATTTGACCTCGGTAGGGGTTAATTGGAATATAAGGATTCATCGTGCTAGTCCCTTTAGTTCTCATACTCAGCTACGGGTCAGAGGTCTCGTAGCTTGATTCCCATCATTGGGATTCCTACCTTAAGCTGATCTCTAACCGACCTGACCATCAAATCCTCACATGCGTCAAATCCACCCCTATTCAATAGCAACATTTTACTCTAAGAGACAGCCTAAGAATAGCCGAGGCAAGCTCCCGATCCGACCACAGGCATCCAACCCCGAAGTAAGCCAACTTCTTTTCATAACTAATTGGTCCCTAACTTGAACTAGATTAGGCTGGCCATTGACTACAACAACCCCCCTGTATTCTCTTACTTTGTAACATATTCCTAACAACCATCTACCAAGCGATACGTGTCTTTTGATACAATATTCCAAAATGATTCTTTATTTCTGTACTGAATATTCTTTGTCTCTTTTACCCCTTTTAGTATATTTCATGTAACCTATGTATAAAATACCCTTTTTGTCTTTTCATACATATAAAGTAACCTTAGTAGACCGGTATATAAGCCCCTACTTCCTTGTACACAGGCATTGAATTTTCAATACAGAATTATTCACTTGAGCAACCTTAGTGTTTTCTTAACTCTTATATATTCCCTTTAGCAAGGAGTAGTAGCGAGTGACCCTTCAGTTCGAATTGGTATGTCATATCTAATGGATTGTAAGCCAAGTGGGATCGAGTGGTGTGTCATATCCATTCAGTAACCACCTAGACTTTGCCAACCTTTTTCCCTATTTGTTTTAGTTTGTTTCATTGTGGTGTATGTCCGTGTATTCAATGCTGAAGACACATCAATAGCCTTCTAATTATCCTTTGTAAACGCATACGTATTTCTATATCCATTATAGATAACTCATCCACTAAACAGCTAAAGCCATCTAAGTAACAAGTGCCATACATATATAGGTAAGACATCACAAAGACCTTGTCTTGATACCGATCTCTTATAGTTGTTGACATCTTTGTTTGTTGGGTCACATGTAATACATTACACTCATTTAACAAATATAGCTTACAAGGCTTAGGATGCTTAGTAATCGGCAGTCAAAATTGTCGCACCAAAGATGTTACGACAACATTAATATAGCTTCCTCCATCAATAATGAGTATGCATTGTTGCTCCTTTACAATATTAGTTGTATGAAAAAAATTCTCTTGCTACTCATCTTCTCACGAAGGTGAATTGCTCAATGCCTTCCTTAGCAATAGGCTAAGGAACATACCCTACTCATCATATGCTATTGCCTCTTCATCTTTGTGTAAGGTCTCAGGTTTCTTTTCTTCAATCAAATCCTTATCCACCTCGTTCTCATTAGCATTACCTACTTCTGCTATAGGTATATATCCTTTCAATATCGTGACTCTCCTGTTTAGGCATTGGGTTGCCATATGTCTAAACCTCAGACTTTTCAAACATTTAATTTGGCCAGTTTTCAACTTAAAGTTTAACCTTGTTCCATATTCTATATTCCTCCACTTTTGATGGCCTTGACTTTTAATCTCCCTTTCATTGAACTCTCCTAACTCCTTATTCATTTCTTTTTCTTAGTAAGGCAATACAACCAAGCTTTGTTGAGTTCGATAAGGATTGTAATGCCTTTACTTCTTTGATAGGAATTAGGTTACTAGGCCTTTAACCTACAACCGAGCCCAGGGATTTGAGAGATTAGTGAGGCGAGTCCTCCTACTCCAGCCCTCCTACTCCAGCCGACTCCTACCAAGGTTGAGTTACTCTTTGCTACTGATCAACTCTCTATGCCATGTTGAGTGATTGCACATCTCTAAAAAATTATGTACTAACTGGAGGAATGCCTTAACAACAGCCAAACTTCGTATACTAGCTCAGTCTTGTTTGACCTAAACACTTACTCGGCATCATTACTACTGAAAGGCCGAGAGACCTGTCTTACATGAATACTTAGCCACTCCTATTCAAACAAGCCTATGCCTGCTTAGCCGCCTAAATAGATTGTACTGTTTTTTCTACATCTTCCAATGGCATCACTAATGCATTGTTGCCATGTATCTAGGACCACATGGAGAATCTACTACACTAATAATTATTATTCTTGAATATTCATTTTTACCTATTTGTATTCTTTATACATTACTTCTATAGGATAATACCCTTTTTTGTCTTTTTTATTTTTAGGTAAGTTACTCTAATTTCTCAAGTATAAATACCTCTTGTACATGTAACCAAAAACATCAGATTATCATTAATACCCCTTGTTTACACTTATTTCATTCTTATTCTAACCCTTAAGTAAGGTTAGGTGGTGAGTAACCTCACCTGACCAACTTGTGCGTCATATCGAGCTGTATCGTGAGTCCTCGAAAGTTCCATTGGTGTGTTATATCCTTTGGAGCTATTCATGGGTTTTGCTTACTTTTCCCTCATTTATGTCCTTTCTATGCATTTCTTATCACCATTTTCAACTTTTCGGTAAGCTTAGACCTATCCCTGTAACCGGCCTTGTCTGTTCTCGGCTACGGTACGCATCATTCTTTATCTTCTAACTGAGGTGAATTACTTCATCCAAAGTGTTGATATGGTAGAGCTCAAATACATAGGTGATCTCATATTTCAGCCTATATATGAATTGTAAAATGTTTTGCTCTATTGGCTCTACTACTTCATACCTAACTATCAACATTTGAATTTCCTTAAAATACTCATCTACATGCATTTCGCCTTATCTTAAGGTTTATTGCTTCTTAAATTTCTCCTATATATGATATTATGGAATGAACCTCTTCCTTATGATGTGTTTCATCTCGATCTATGTTTATACCTCATGCTTTCCATACTTCCATAAGTACGCATAATCTTAGAGTTTAGATAAACTCTAAGCCATTAAACCAAAAGATGTCTTAATTATTAGAGTTTTATCACCTTCTATTTAAGGGGATATTATGATCTACTTCCTTTATAGAACTGATGTCCTCATTAATTTCATTATACAAGTCTAGAACCACCGGGTAAGGAGGACTCTAGAGTTACTCTCTTACAAGCTTAAGACATGTCTCTAAACCGTAGTACTTTGCCTTGCATGACATTTAGCTCCCCTACTTCTAGTTGGTGACTTACTTTGATACCATAAGTAACTATGCGATCAAACCCCCTTTAACGAAAGTATTGTCTAATCTACCATAGTATGCTGTACAATTATGTTCTGCTCATTTGTTAATCTAAGAGTTCAATTAACATTTCTCCTTCTCTCAAAGGCATTACTCTCATAATCCATTGCACCTTCATGAACACTAGGATTCAACATTCTTATAGCTCTTCAACTGAGGTCTTCACAAACACCACAATACTCAAAACTCCAACAATACCTAATACCAATATCATTCACAAACACAAACAATACACATATTAACAACAACACACACATATCAACACTTCCTTAATTGAAACCTTTGCTTTGATAGAAAAAGATGATGTGCCTAGGAGAACAATAACTAGGTAATCACTCTCAAGCAAGAACGTACGAGGTGGGTCCTTCTGAAGTCATGTTTCACTCGATAATCTCAACATTAACTTGCTTCTAGGTGGTACAATCAACTATGCTAGTTGTTGACTTACTCGCCAATGAAATTGGTAAGTTATTAATTTTCTTTATCCCTAACCAAATCACTAAAATGTAGATGGGGAAAATCTAGTAAATGTGGTCACATGCATATGGTATGAACCTCAATTTTCATGTCACCTCATACAAGTAGCAGATAACTAATATATGGAGGGATAATTTAGAGAGAGAGGTAAGGAGATTAAGTTAACATTTTTAAGGGCTTGAATACATAAGTGACATATGGAGGAGTTTTAGAGCATCAACCTTACTATTTTTTAGGAGAAGGGACTTGTTCTTTGTCTAAACCTTTTCCAATCTTGAGTGTGAAAGCTTGACTATGTGACATTTTCGTTGAACTCTAAATCCCTTCTAATGAGGAGGAGTTCTTCAGTATTTATGGAGTTTGGCCGTCCATAATGTCCATCAAATTGCAATAATGTTTGATGATTGAGATAAGTCCTCTTCTTTATGGATCCTTTTTTTAGGCTTCTCTGATTGTTTGAGCTTGATTGAAAAAGATTAAGAGTGAATGAACTGGTCCAATGATCTATATTTTAATACAATAATGCCAAATCTCTCGAATCATCCAAAGTCATTGATCATACTCCTTAAGCCCTATCACTAATTCGAAGAGTGAAGCTCAAGTTACTATTGAGCTTCAAGCACACAAATCTTATAAATTATTTTAACCTTATATGAAATAAAACTTGTTCATTCTTCCATACAGGTTTAGTAATTCTCATTTTTATTTGCCTTACTGCTAAGATATTTGTATAACATAAAGAAATTGATTTTAATAAATAATTTTACTATGGCAATTTTATTCAAGAAAAAAAATCTATTTGATATGGTTAATAATAAATAACAAAATTATAACAAGGTTGCAAATAAAAGAAATAATTTCTTTAATTAATATAAATAAAATAAATTGTGGTAATAATAAAAAGTAATAATTATAAATTAAAATAAAGAAATTCTACAAGGTATAAAAGTACTTATTCAATTTGAAAATAGCTTGAGTGCAATTATAGTCATAAATACAAAATTGCATTTTAATTTTAAAGCAACACATCATAATTTTTTTTATATGTCATAAGTAATTTTAAAATATTTTCCTCATTGAATTTAAAAATTGCTTATTAATTTTGAAAAACTCCAAAAAATAAAAATGAAAATGGAGTTAGATAAGTAATTGCATCAGTTGATCTTTTTCTATTAGTATGAAGCCAACTTTATTCTCTTTACTCATACAAAACCTTAGAACAAGTTGGTGCTTCTCTTTCCCTCTCTCTTAAACCATAGCATCCATCTCTCTCTCCTTAAGGTATTTGCATGTGCATGTCTAGTTATTTCAATGTGTAAACTCAACTAAAAGCATTTTACTTATTTATCTAAGTCTAATAAGCTTTCTAACAGAAAGTTTTATTATCTAGATTCAAGGAAATCAAGAAAGTAGCATGTGGCAATGTTTTGGAGGTATGATTACAAAAGGGTAAGTTAAAGAATCTTTGAATTTATAAGAAGATTTCCATGGATTCGTTATTATTATTCTTTTTTTTTTTTAATGTTAATGAAGTGAGAAGTTAAAGAAGGATATTATGGTTGAAATGCCTTAATAGTGAATAGTATATGTATAACAATAATTTTGGCCTTTAGTTCACTTTAAATTGCTAGACCTAGTCCCATTTTCTTACATGAAATTCCTTAATAAATAAATGAAAGTCAAGGCATAATAGTAATTTTTGCCCCTAATTCTCTTCAAAACGTTAAACCTAATATCATTCTCTTGCAAATTTAGAAAATCTTTAGAGGAAAACTTACTTCCCTCCTCTTTTAAGAATTCACTAATAATGTAGTAGAACTATAGAAATGGCAATCTTAAGGAATTTTGGGAAGATGGAGTGAAACATCTAGCCCTAAGTTGCATTTTTGTGAAAGGAGTTTTTAATGAGGCTTTTCAATTAGAAAAACTCATTCAAAAACATTTGTTTAGTCTTAAGTTTCTTTATTGTGATTTAAGGTAAGTGAATTCCGATCATATCTTCTTTTTAAAGTCTAATCTTATAGGAATCAGATTCGTTATCAATTTAGATAAAAACTAAGAACATGGATCGAGATTGAACTATTAGAAGTGATGAATAAATGAGGATTATGTTATAATTGTGATTGAATTCGTGGCTAAAGAATCAAATAAATGGAAATCCAAAAGGCCTAAGGTCAAAAATTGATTTGAGTTATTGAAGGATCTATGAAAAAGATGAAAAGGAGCTAAATTTTATACTACAGTTTGATCTAAGAAGAAGCTAAAGTAAGGAAAATAACTATCAAGCCTAAGACATCCAAATCTTGAATAAATTAGGCATTGATCTATGTTATCCATTGAATTATTGTTGTTGAATATATTCTTTAATATTGCTTAGGTCTTGAGTAAATTCTATATACATAGCCGCTATTATATGATGCATTCGTATCATAAGGTATTATAAATGGACTGATAAATAAGAAACTTTAATATTGCAAGTGTTGATTGAGTTTTCTAAACACATACAATAGATGATAGATTTTGACTCAATCATATATATGTAACACTAATTATGGCCTTTGGCTCAACCCTATATATGTAATGTAGATAGTGGGCTAAGGCTGGGTCATTTTTTGTAATGTAGAAGATGCATTTTAGTTCTATCATGTTAGTGAAACCGAAATTCGAGTTATGTTGAACTTTAGCTAGCAAAGTTATTATGAATCTCCTAAATATATACATCAAATGAGCTTATATGTTGCATTAATAATCTATAGCCCTATGTGTAATTGACATATGATTATGTGTATGTAATAATTATGTATTGACTTTCATATGACTTGACCCATTTGAGGTTTCTATTTCAAGTGATGATATTTATGATCATCTACAATGATGAGTGAGGATTCGACTTTCACAAGGGGAAAGATAAGGTTTGATTTAATTGATGTAAACCGACCATTATAACTATTATTTGTTGATTAGCAGACATTACCTATTAGGTTCTTTTAGTGAAAGTTCTTTCTAAACAAATATGAAAGGTTCCACTTGATTATTTGATGTTAAAACTTAAAGAAATATTAGAGAATTTTGTTAAAGTTATTTTATAGATTTTACTAGGTATTTAAGCCTTAATATATTTTATAAATGACATAAATATGTGTTAGAGTTGTTGCCTCCCATACTTGGGGTGTAATAGTAGTGAACGCTACAAGAACTTACGTCATATTTGGTATGTTGGAATGGTTTGAAACGGAATAGATCGGAATGAAATTAAAACCAAAATAATAAATTCATTTCTATGTTTGGAAATGTCTATGGGATTGAATTGAATGCAATGTATACATAGTCTAAAACACCCTTAATTTTTAGATGTCATAATTAGATTAAATGTTAAATAAGTAATTTTAATTAATATCAATTAATGCAAATGGAAGGAATAGCAATTGTGCCTTCTAAAGATAGAATCGTGATCCTTTCTTGAGGGATCGTGATTCTACCTTTTAAAAGAATTGCCAAATATGGGAAAGGGAATGAAACATAGAATTGTAATTCTATTCTAGTTCCATTCCCGTGTATCAAACATCATATTAGGATTGCTATTATATCCCTACTATAGAATTTTTGTTATACTTGTCAAAAAATAAGTTTATCAATATCCATTAGATTATATATTTCTAATAAAAACAATGTGAAACAACTTGTTGGGTGTGAAATCATGAATTCGTGAAATAGATGCCTACATGCATTAAGCATAAGTTTAGTTACAAGGTATGGATTTTCTTGACTAGTTGTAAACAAACCTAAAAACTAATTAAAAAATGAAAATCTTATAGAATTATATGCAATGAGTAATTTGGAGCAGTAGAATTTGGAAACCTTTTAATGAAATTTAGATATTTTCAATTAAGAACAATTTAAGGATTGGGAATTTGCCTTAGAAAACCTTAGGTAGAATTTCTAACTAAGAAATTCAGACAAATTACTATAAATTTAATTGAAGTGGTTGGCTAAATGGTCAATCTAAGAAGGTGAATTGATTAAGTTTGTCTTATGGTTGATCGAGTCTAGAACTATGTGGGAATTTACGTTGACTTAGTTTAGCATGAAGTGAACTAAGCCAACCCATTTTAAAGCTCAGTCGATCTATTTGAGTAAAATTTTTTCTAGGTAAGGAATTTGGGTAAAATTGTGTTTTAAACATAATAACAATAATTTTTTAGTGTAAATAAGTTATTGACTGATTATGTATTGTATATTTCTAGAGGTTTCATGAAATTTAAGGTTATGTCCAATTTGTAAGTAATACTTAGGTTCGCAAACCATAGATACATGTTGTATGTAAGATTAGTAGTTTGTTATTGTGTTGGATCTAAATAGGTTTATGTCTAAAAAATCTAACCTGTAACATAATCCAATTATGAATCATGTATGAAAACCTAAACCATAATTGAACTTATTCAATAAATGTGTTTCTTGCTTAAGTTGGACCCATCAACTAAAACATCTAAAATAGATTAACCTAAAGTTATATTGTCTATTAAAATAATCGAAATAAAAGTCTTCATAACATTAAAGTCTAGAAAAACTATTACTTAAACTTTTAACTATAACATATTATAATATTTCAAGCAAAAATATTAAGCAATGTAAACTTAATTAAGCATAACCAAGTAATAACTCATTTCTTACGATGCATCAATTTAAGTCAAGTCATGACCTAATACGATATTAATGCTAATATTGAAATTAATCACATACTTTGATGGCTCTTTAACATAGATTGTTAAAGTGTTAAATAGTTTTTCATCCTTTGCATCTTCTTGTAGTATACTGAGAGATTATTGAGATCCAAAAGGTACTTGTAAATCATATAAATTCATCTATATGATAATGTGCATTTGCATAAGGCATGTTTGAATATCTTAAACACTCAAATTTTTCAATGTGTAAGAAGATGATATTAGCATGTTAAAAGAAATATATTTAATATTATGGAAAAGATAAAATCACCTTCTAACAAAGGTATTAGAGATGAAGAGATCACTCAAAAAAATAATTTGAATATTATGTCAAAGAGGAGACTGTAGTGTAATAGCTTATAAAACTAGATCGTTACAAGCCATGAACATTGGATTTTACAAATAATGTTAACTCCTTATTGTAAGCAAGACTATTGAAGCCCTTGAATTTCCACTTTGAAACATCACTATTAAAAGTCTAAAACTAAAATAAAGATATAAAGTAAGGCACCAAGTTATCAATTCTACAAGATCTCTATTAAATATAGGTTACGACTCAACGTAATAGCTTCAAGAAAAATTTAACAATCATAGTCTAAAATGGATTTGGTGGATTCACAAATGGGGTTAATGGATGGACCCCATCTCAGGTACATTTATAAACGGATTCAAACAAATCTTACCCATTTATTATTTATATCAAGTTTCTTAAACATAAACTCATTTATAATCATATTGTATCATGTTTAAGTTGGCAGGGTCTATTTCAAATTTTTCAACTTAGTTCTATGTGTGTATAGGGGTAGCAAAATAAATCTAATAAATATTTAGCTTCTAATTAATTCATTGGTTGTTGAATATGCTTGATCTAAAGGTGTAAATGGTACAAACCTATACATGAGCTATTTGAGTAGTTCTTGAGTTGAGTTTGAACTTTATTGTGTTCTCTTCGACTAACATGTATGACTAATAAAACTTAACCTAACCTCATATACTTAGAGAGAATTCTTCCATGCACTCTTGTTAAGTTAAGACTTATGGAAAGTCACTCTAAGTGCATAAGCTTATTTAAGAAAGGTTAAAAGTGAACAGGCTAATGCAACAGTCTATATGCTAAACTTATAATGCCAAATCTTCCGAAGAGTTCATAGGCTCGACTTTTTGAGTTGTGTCACTTAATCCAAAAAATTAAGCTCAATCACTTAATGGGCTTAAGGCTTAGGAACCATCTTAACTGTCAACAAGTTTCAACTAAATATTTTACTGATGACTTCTGTTTACCTATTTCGCAAAATTTTGGAATGTTTGACTGATAAGGTTCTTAACGCATTATCTCATGCGATAATGACAATCATATTACGGGAAAAAGCTAAAATATGTTTAACTGATAAGGTTCTTAACGCATGTTTATATGGAAATTTATTTTTCCCTAAGATGTAAATATTGTTGAGCTTGCCTTGTTGTCTTCTATTCCTATAGAAGCGTATTCATTGTTAGCTACTTTGCATAATGAGCAGATATTTTTACGCAATTACGTCATGGTGATAAAAAGTTAAATGGGATTGGAATTGTACGTTCAATTTCAAATATGTGAGTGCAAAATTGATTTTCTTTATTACCTTATTTGGATTCCCATGCTTACTCGCATATTCCATGCTGAGTTATTTTAATCTTAGCTTAACGAGGATGAATAAAATAATCCTTTCTTTCTATGGAGTCATGCTATATTTGATTGAAAGAATAACTACAGCAAAATAAGAATCCGTATTTCTCTTTAAAGATAAAAAAGAATAACCATTTCATAATGATTTCTTACATATTTTCACCCTTTAGTTGTTGATATAAGCTCTTGGACATAGACCAAGAGCCTAAGGTTGAAGCCCAAAAGATTGTGACTTCAATAAATGAGACCTGCATGTTAGCCTAACTTATGTGACCGATGGATTAACTAAACCATTAGATTGATCAGGCCCCATCCTTGGTTGACCAAGCTCTAACTCGTATCATGCCCGACAACCGTGAGGCTAGGTAAGGACCCAGCTAGCCAAGTGACATGCCCAATATGCAACTAGGGTGAATTTACGCTTAATTGGTTCACATAGCCGTTAAATGCGATGTGACATCTAACGGCTCTAACATCTCACCTTGTATTGGTCTATGTAGCCAAAGTATACGGAACCATAAAGCATTAGTGAGGATGACACAAATACAAGGCCCAAAGATAATCATTCTTTCTGTCGATGTAGAAAATCTTATTAAAGTCCCCAATCACAATGTTGTATGTCCAAATATGACAAGGGGTTTGTAACGAGGCCTACATATAATCCCCCTTTGCCCCTCTTAAAGGTAAGCTCTAATCCTTTGTACCATAATTAACTACCACTCACAATTCTTTTTCATTGGGCTTTATTGTCTCCATAAGTCTCTTTTTGATTTAAATATTTGAGTGTAAACTGATATAACATTCATGTTGATGAAAAAGATCATAGAGAATGTGATTGGATAAATTGAAGGTACTAATGCTATCTTATAACTATATTTTCATATAAGATAAATTGTCAATTTATGATACATGCAACATGAGTACACAAATATCTACAAGTGGAGCACAAATTTATGGCATATTTGGTTAATTTAATAGGGATAGAATGAAATAGCTATTTTTCCTTGTAGAGCCATTACAATGTTTGATTTCTGGAATAATCATTTTATGGAATTTCCGTTGTTGATAGACTATTTTGAACATGAGACTCTAAGCTCATATCAACCTCTTCAGAGCATAGATTAAGCCCTAAAGCCTAAACCAACCTAATTGAAGCCTAGAGTGAGCTCCTTAAAGCTTGGTTGACCTAGTCAAAGTCTATGCCAACTCCCCAGCTTCAAGCTAAACTACTTAGATCTCGATTGACCTTATCAAGATTCTCATTTGAGCTCCCATCTCTTACCTACTTCATAGAGCCTCCTAAGTCAGTAAAGCCTTTCCCATGACTTTAACTGAAGATGAGGCAAAAGCAGCTTGACCAGATAAGGAAAATTAATAGTTAGCATGAGCCTATCTGAAATTCTCTTCACTAAACTAAAGTCAAAGAGAACATGTTAGGAGGATTATCTCTTTCCTATAATAGTTTGGAAAACTCCTCTATAAATAGAAGATTAACATTCTACTAAAGGATTCTGTCACCCTTACTCCTTACATACATTATAGATTTTCCCTTTCTTGTTTCTAACTTAAGTATTAGAATTGCCATGCAAGTATCATAGGTGGATTCCCTCACTCACTCTTGTGTGGCACTTAGCATTCTTAATCACAATGAGGAAGGCTAAGTTCAACCTATAAACACTTATAAGACTTAGAGAGAGAAAGTAGAGTCTGAGTATTACTAAATTTACTCAGATGTCCAAATGAATACAATTGAAGGGATCTCCCCTAAATATACAACAGGCTTCTCAAGATAGATGCTATGATTAATTCCATATAACGGTTATAATTGAATCTTACCTACCTTTACATTACATACATTCACCTAACCTAACTACTATAGTATAAAGAATCTAGAATTCTTTCAAATGTTTTAGATACTTTGGAACCTTATAGATATTCTAGAACATTCTAGACTATCTAGATTCTTTATCAAATTTAGACCTTAGGCCTTCATCTGCCTTAGGCTTAAAGGAATCTCATGAGTTTGGGCCCTTCTAGATAAGTTCATGACATTCTTCCTCACTTAATCTGGTGACTCCTTCATCACATCTTCTTCATGAAATGTTCAAATCTTGTCCTAGAATTGCCATAATGCCTCAATAGGTTCCCAACTGGCCTCACTTTTTAGCTTTCCTTTCTAAATGACCATATATTCATGTTTAGGGGAGTGGCCCTACCATCTCACATATCTACCCGCCGTAATCTCTTTAACCTCTTTGTCATATGACTCTTGAACCTTGATTGTAGCCCTTTATGACATTGTTCTACTTAGGTGTTCATCGTCTTTATAATATGGCTTGAGCATACTAACATAGAACATCGAATGAAATTTTATTCTTAAAGGTAACTCCAACTTAGAGGACACTCTGTTTTGCAATGGGAAAAGGCCCTTCATAACACCTCATCAATCCCTTATGCAACTAATCCTTAGTCTACTAGATTAGGTGTAACTTTACAACTACTTAATCTCCCACTTAATACTCCATCGACCTGTGCTTCTTGTTAGTAAACTTCTTCATTCTCTTGATAGCCTTGTCTAGGTAAGTCCAAGTTATGTCTTAGCTCTCTTACTACTCTCTTGCCACTCTCTTACTACTCTCTTATAAACATATATGTTAGTGGACTAAACCTCATATACTCGGGCGTCATCGTATTAGGAGTTACAGCTATCTCCCATAGACAATCTCAAAAGGGTTGTCTTTGGACTCATTTTTCTATAGGTTAAAAGAGAACTGTGCTACATCTAATAACTTAAACTAGTCTCATTGATTTGCACTTATGAAGTGCCTTAAACATAGCTCCACCAACCCATTCACCTGTTTCATCTATCCATTAGTTTGTGGATAAAGACTAGTAGAAAAGTTTAGTTCAGAGCCTAAAAACTTAAATAACTTCGTCTAGAACTTCCCTATAAAACGACCATCTGATCACTTACAATGTTCCTTAGTAAGCCCTAATATTTTAATGTATGCTTGAGGAACAACTGAGCCGCCTCGTCTATTAGGCACTTCAATTGCTGGAGTAAATGTTACATACTTTGAAAACCTATTGACTACTACGATGATAGTACCATATCTTTCTAACTTTTGCAGACTCACAATAAAACCCATAGAGATACTTTCCTAAGGATGCTTGAGTATAGGAAGCGGCTCTAATAGTTTGGGGACAAGCCTTTGCTTGACTTTGTCTTGTTGACATATAAGACAAGTCCTAACATAACTCTCCTCATCCTCCTTTATATGTAGCAAAAAATATCTTTCTTCAATTAGAGCTAAGGTTTGGTGTACCCTTGAATGGCCCGCTCATTTAAAATCATAGGATTCCTTCAATATTTCCCTCTTTAAGGTTGAGTAGTAGGAAACATGCACCTGTCACCCCCTAATGAATATAAGTCAGTCCTTCTCCCAAAATCTCTTTGTTTTTCTTTCTTTGCATTCGATTAATAGGGTTTGGCCAACGTGTCAGTTTTTAACCCTTTATGAATCTTCTCAAGGAGGTTGTTCACAGGTTTACTAATGGCTACTAATCCTACCTTTTAACTTAGGGCATTTATCACTACGTTTGTCTTACTTGATTTGTACTCCATGTTGAAATCAAATTTTGCTAGGAAAATCTACCAGTGATCCTACTTAAGGGATAGGTTCTTTTGGGTTTGGAAGTAAACAATAGCCATATTATTAGTTTTGATCGCAAACTTCTTACCAAGTAAGTAGTGCCTCTAAACTCAAAGGTAATGCTCTATAATTGTAATCTCTTTCTCATGTATAGGGTATGCCTTTTTGCTTCATTTAACTTTTTGCCCTTAAAGGCTATTAGATGATTCTCTTGCATTGGCATAATCACTAGCATCCATACATTAAATCAAAGTTAGGAAGCTTAAGAACTAGCTCTCTAGTGACTACTTCCTTTAATGTAACAAACACCTTCTACCTATCTATATTCCACTCCCATGGAGCATTCTTCTCAAGTTGATTTATCAAGTAGGCCGCTATTTGGGAATATCTACGAATGAACCTTCTATAATAATTTACTAAGCTGGGAAATGACATTAGCTTCGTGGACTTAATAGGTTCTCTCCAATCTTGAATGGCTCATATCTTCCCTTCATCCATTATAATCTTTCCTTAGTGTACTACATGTTCAAGGAAAGCTACTTCTTCTTTTACAGAAGCATGCTTCTCCAACTTTATGTACAACTCATTCTTCCTTAAGGCTAGGAAGACCGCACAAAGATATTCTGATGCATCTCCAAGGCCGAACACACAGAGAGGCATTATAACGAAGCAAATCGAAAAGAAACAAGAAAAAGCTAGCAGTGTTCGGGCAGCTACTAAATAGATATGACACACCACCCAATCCTACTCAACCAATAATCCACCGGATATGATATAATGATCTAAATTGAAGGGTCACTCACCACTATTCCTTGCTAAAAGGAATAGATAAGAGTTTAATAATAACGAGAACACTAAGGTTGCTCAAAGTAAATAATTTTGTATTGAAAGTTGGATGTCTACGTATAAAGAAAGTAAGGGTTTATGTAGTTGCCCACTAGAGTTATTTTACATGTATGAAAAGACAAAAGGGTATTTTATAATTACGTTACATGAATCATGTTAAAAAGGGGTAAAAAGGACAAAAAATATTTAGTACGGAAAAGAAAGAATCATTTTGGAACATTGTGTCAAAGGGCATGTGTCACTTGATGGTTGTATGATAGGAATCTGATATAACATAGGCAGAAACAGGAAGTACTGATAGTCAAGGCCGACCTGATTTGGATTAGGTCGAGAGCCAATCAATCTGGTTAGGAAGTTAGCTGAATTGGTGCCAGTGGTTGGTTGGAGAGCTTGGCTCGGCTAGCCTTTCCTAGGTTACCTTCTAGATTAGGACTTCGTAGTTGGGTAGGAGCATGTTGGATACACGTAAGGATCTAACAAACAGGTTGGCAAGAGGTCAAATCATGATAGGAGTCCTCGTTTCTACTATGGCTTAAGGTTAGTATTTTTCGTGTAAGTTCTTGAAGTCCTCTTGCTCGACTTCGTATGATTGATCTAGGGGGTTGATTCCTATTATCTGCTTAGGGGTCGAAAAGATTTGTCCTCAAATCTGAAGAGATTTCTATTCGTTCTTTTAGGACACTCGCAAGGTCTTCTGTTAGTTGATGGGGAATTAGATTTGACACGTTGAAGGTAGAGAAGACACCATAGTCATTAGGTAACTCGATTTGATAGGTGTTGCGGTTGACCTTCTTTAGAACTTTGAATGGGCCATCAGCTCGAGGAGATAGTTTGTTTTGTCTTATGTGTGGGAATCGCTCTCGGCTGAGGTAAATCCATACTAAGTCTCCTAACTAGAAGGAAATAGTTTAATAGTCTCGGCTACTAATCTCTTGCTATCTCTGATTCAATTTGGCAATCTTCTTTATTACAGACTGGTGCAATTCATGTAATTCTTGAGTACGATCTACTCCAGATTAACTTTCTTCGGTAGTTATTGGGGTACAAATCATGTCCAGGGGAATGGTTGGGTTAAGGCCATAAACGACCTCGAATGGGGTCTTCCCTGTAGTGTTGTGGATAGTTCAATTGTATGCGAACTCCATGACTAGTAGGTACAGATCCTAATCCCTCAAGTTCTTCCCTACAATAGCTTTAAGCAGATTGCCTAGCGTCTTGTTCACCACTTCAATTTGGCTATTAGTCTGAGGGTAGCTACTGGAGCTGAACACTAGTTTAGTCCCAAGTCTCCTCCCAAGAGTCTTCCAAAAATAGCTCAAAAATTTTGTGTCTTGATTTAGGACAATAGTCTTTGGTATTCTATGTAGTCAAACAACTTCCTACAAAAACAAATCAACAATATATAAAGCATTGTTAGTACAATGGCATGGAACGAAGTGCGCCATCTTGCTGAAACGGTCCACTACAACAAAAATAGAATCTTTCCCTCTGGATGTTCGGGGCAACCCTAAGACAAAGTCCATGGTAAAGTCGGCCCATAGTAAGGTACACGTTGGTAGAAGCATGTACTCTCTATGGGGTTCTCTCTTCTCCTTAGCATGCTTACACACTTCACAATGACCAACTACCTTATGGACATCCTTGGCCAGACTTAGCTAATAAAAATTCTCTTTCAACAGATTGGCTATTTTGACCTCCCTAAAGTGGTTTGAAAGTCCACCGTTATGAGCTTCTCGAACTAACAGTTTACGTATGGAGCAGTTTAGAATACATAGCCCGTGTTCCTTAAATAGATAATCATCCTTAAGATAATATCCCTTAACAACAATTCCATCTTTACACTATCCTATGATAGGGCTAAAGTGAGAATCATGAGCATACTGCTCGGTAATTAGTGAGAATCCCAATAATTTTGTCTATAAAGTGGTTAGCAAGGTTTGCTGTCGTGACAGAGTATTAGCGACCACATTTATACTTTCCTTCTTATGCCAGATGATGTATGAGAAATTATCCATGAACTTTAACCACTTGGCTTGCCTCTTCGAAAGCTTGTTCTAACTCCCCAGATGCTTTAGAGACTTATGATTTGTATAAATAACAAACTCTAGCAGTAGCAAATAATGTTGCCAAACAATAAGGGCTTAGAAAAGGGAGTACATCTCCTTCTCATACACAGAATAGTTCAGGGCTAGGCTACTTAATTTCTCACTACGGCAAGCGACGGGTCGTCGTTCTTGCATTAGGACAGCACCAATTCTAACTCCTGATGTGTCGCACTCCAATTTGAAGGGCTTGTCAAAATCTAATAGTGAAAGAATAGGTACCAAAGTGAGCTTCTCCTTAATCTCCCTGAAACTTTACTCAGTTCGATCATTTTACCTAAACCCTTCGTTCTTCTTTGTCAACTCGGTCAATGAGGTGGCTATTGTGCTGAAGTCTTTAATAAATCGCCTATAAAAAGAAGCTAAGCTATGGAAACTTTAAACTTCGGTGACATTTTTTTACGTTGGCTATTCCAGAATAACTTGGATCTTCTCTTCATCTGCTCAGATTCCTTTCCCTAACATTACAAACCCTAGAAACATCACCTCTTTTTGGTAAAACATGCATTTCTTTACATTCCCATATAACTTCTCAGCTCGCAGAATGCCAAATACTTTGCAAAGATGTTGAACATGATTTTTCAGGTTAGCACTATACACCAATATGTCATCAAAGTATATGACCACACATCTTCTAAGAAGAGAGCGCATCACATGGTTCATTAACCTCGTGAATATGCTCGGCATAGTAGTAAGTCTGAATGGCATAACCAACCATTCATAAAGCCCATACCTAGCCTTAAAGGCAATCTTCCATTCATCACCTAATCTCATGCAAATTTGGTGGTAGCCACTTCATAGGTCGATCTTCGAAAATATCTTCACACCATGAAACTCATCCAACATGTCATTGAGCCTCGTTATTAGGTATCTATACTTAACAGTAATTCAGTTGATTGCTTGGCTATCAATGCACATGTGCCATGAACCATCCTTCTTCGGAATGAACAAAGCTGGTACAGTACAAGGGCTCAGGCTCTCCTTTACATACCCTTGCTCAATGAGTTCATCCACTTGTCTTTCGGCAGCCTACTTAGGGTTCATCCTATACGCAAGTCAATTCAGTAAGGCGACACTTAGTTGTAGATCAATGCAGTGCTCTATGCTTCAGATAAGTAGTAGTCCTTTAAGTAGTTCTTTTAGAAACAAGTCAGAAAACTCATTTAGCAAGCCTCAGAATTCTTTTGGAACATTCTACAACTCCTTCATCTCCATCAGTCTCCTAACCAATAGAAACATCGATTCATCAGATTTCTCAGCAGATCGAAGCTTTCTATAGCTCATCATTAAGGCCTTTTTCTTTTTAGCTCGGGTGAGCTGATTATAGGCTTCATTTACTTGGGACAGGGTTAGGCGTTCCAATACTATCCTCATTCCATCCTTAACAAAGGCATAGGTATTCTTATACTCGTCTTACGTAACACGTTGGTTGAATGACCAAGGTCATCTATAACGACCCAACAGTATCGTTGTCGTGATAGGTCGCCGTGTACCGTATAAAGGTCTATTATCAACCCCCTTGCTGATCATAGGCCTTTCATACGACACACAAGGCTCCTTCCACTCTACGTTACTACTAGGCCCATAGACTAGTAATATAGAGCAAATTAAACTAAAATTTCTTTTATGTTATAATTTAACTAATTGTGTGGGCTCGTGAGACCCACACCAAAATAATATTACAAACAAATGCAGTTCATAACGGAACTACATAAAATCTAAGTTATGCATAAATACATAAAAGTATCTAAATATCTATAATCTATTACAAAATATCCTCTTCGCTCTCTGATCGCTCCAACCCGTCTCTACTCGAGACTTACCACGGGCATGCCTCGGCCCGGATTGACGAAGAGGTTCTCCTGCACCAACAAAAATCTATAGGGGAGTAAGCTTACGCTTAGTGAGATAAATGCCCTCATCAGTACCACATAGCAGAAATTTATTATATGCACAATCATATGAATGCATGAACAACCAGTATGCCAAACAACGCATGCAGTGACCTAGGAACCGCATACGACTCAGAATTACGCCCCCTGAAATCGGGGTTTGGAGATAATTAACCGACCCAAACCAAAATCCGGGTTCTAGACCTTGGGTTTTATTTCATTTGCACTATTGTGCCCATACCAAAACAAGACTCTACATATATACATATATATATATATACTTCCTTTACCAAAATCAAATCGTAACTTTGAAAATCCCAAGTCTAGCGGTGTGGTGGCCCCCGCAGTCCACAAACACACGCCCTAAGCAGAAGCCACAAGACTCGGCCCCTCGCTGACAGCTGGCGTCTCCCGGCGCCTAGTAAGCCCATCAGCTTAAGACAGAGACTCAATATATATGCTGGCGTAGCTAGTGCCCAATCCTGCAGGAAACTCGTATTCCTGTGAGTCCCTTCCCATCTTCTGCGTGAAGCGGCAGTCGGTGTTATCCATATGCAATATGGGGAATGCATGATTCATTTTTAGTTCTTAATCATATAAGCAATTAACTTGATTTTTAGGGTGATCAACCAGTTTCATCCCATACAATTCACATGTATATATATTCATACAAACAATTCCCATTAGTATATATAATTAACAAGTCATCACATTCATCCACAAATTCATACACATGCATCTCCCATATCCCACAAGCATCCAAATTCATATATATGAGTTTAGGTGCATCTATTTCTACAAGCACAATCAAGTAAAGAGTCATCGGGAATTTACTCACTCTGCCATGTGGGTCAGTCAAAATAATCCGGAGGCAAGTCCTCTCCGTAAACAGTGTCCCCTGGTCATTGAAATAATTTTTATAAGGAATTGAAACAAACTTAAGAAACTATGTAAGTTTTCTTTAAGTTATACTCTTGACTAGTTTTTGAAATTTTTCCCGGTTTTTACCTAAAGTTCAATCGCGTATAACTTTTTCGTTTTAAATCCGATTTTTATGATCTTATAGTCAATCTTCATCGTTTTCGAGTGTACTTTAATGTGGTAAGGTTAGATTTTCGAAATGAGGTATACAATTCTGTCCATGGGTCAGAACAGTAGCGTTCCTCATGTGTTGGAATGTTTTTGGGCCTTGTTTAGTAATTGGGCTTTTTAATAACTTAAGAAATTCCTTGGGCTTGGTCTTTAGATTTTATCCTAAGCTTAAAATACTCCTTAAGATCAGATTTACAATTTTGATTTATATTCCTAAGGCTAACAACCACTTGTTGGGCCTTTTAGTGGGCTTAAGTTATCAAATGGGCTTGTTTTTGGTTCAAACTAAAGTTAATGACTTTGGTGGGCTTATGGGGCCTTAGGTGGATTTCTTATGGGCTTCAAAACAACTTCTCTTGGTTCTTTAAGTTGCTGGTCAGATTTTTGTTGAAGGCCCATCTTAATGTTCTAAGCTTGTTTTGAGAGTTTTAGGCCCGGTTTTGAGTTTTAGGCTTTGTATGCTAATCATACTTGCTTTGGTTAATCCTTTCACTTTGTTCTTTCACTTTTATCATATTTTTAGGCCTCATTTACCCATGTTCCAGATCTGTTTATGTTGTTCCTAAGGGGTCCTTACTTGGTTTTTTCAACTTGTTTCATCATTTCCTTAAGTGTAGGTGATAGATTATGCACTTAACTACTTGTGTATAAATCTTAACTTAAGTTTCCTTCCATCAAATGATCCTTTAACTCATGCTCCACATAAAGAAATAAAAGATCTAATACTTCATAAAACCTCCATATCATAGCTCATGTCATACAAAGTTGATTTCTTCATAAAACTTCATGTGATGGATTTTTCCTTAACTTAAGTCTAGTTTTGAGCATGTTTAACTAAATGGAAACAAAATCAACATTCAAATGATCATGGAACCTTCACGTCCAGCATGCTTACCCTTCATCAAAGTTCTCATTTCAAGATTTCCTTAGCTTAAAATCTTCCATTCAAAGCATTAAACAAATGTCCATACAAAACACCAACTTTACATGCTCATATTTCAACTTCATGTAATGGTTTTAGGGTTTGTTTCTTAAAACGAATTTTTGTGCTATAACAACTCAAACCTTACTCATATCTTCAAGAAATCCAAGTCTTCTAACATAAATATTAATCCACACATCACAAGAATCACTTACTCGTCCTTAACGCAAAGTTTGGTGGTTGTGCACTAAGGTTCCTCTTAAGCCTTTAACTTTGCTTCCTCCTTTTTGCTTACCTTTTGAAACCCGAATCCTTTGTTCTTTTGGAAAGGGGTTTATGAAAGATTCTAATGGTCTTAGATGATCTTAAATGATGAAAGAAAATGGCACTTGAACAAAGAAAAAAAATGCCGTGAGTTGAAGCTTTCAAAATGGAAGAAAATGGATTTTGTGGGGTAAAGTTGTTTCCCCTTTTTATGTTTGTTTCTAAAGAGAGAAAGATGAAGTGAAAGTGAAGTTGAAAGTGAGAGAAATGGGGAGGAGTGCAGCCGGTTGGAATGAAGAGAGAAGAAGTGTTTAAATGCCTTGAAAGTATTGTCTTAAAGCTTACAAAAAGTCAACAATTGCAACTCTTGATGATGTAAGCATTAAGGGGTGAATAGTGATGTGTAAGAGGAAGTGATTGATGGGTGAATGACAAATGCATGGCCCCCTCTTCTCTCCTTTTTAGATCTGCCATGGGAAGTCTTTTAATGGCATGGAGTGGTCTTGTCACCTTTATTAAAGTTAAGTTTATGATTTCTTGTGAAAATTTGTCCATATGTAGTATAAGTGAAGAGGTGATAAGGAAATTGTCTTATCACTAGATTTTGATAAGTTATCAATTGATAAATGATTCCAACTCTCAATTGATAAGTTATCTAAGATGATTGGTTGGTCTACTTATTTATATGTAAAGCTTATGCATGAAGATAAGGGCATAGCCTTATAGAAAATTGTTTTAGGATTTTTATCTTACATTGTTTTGTGATTTACGATTTGATTTTCGTAGAATTGTGAAATTTTCTAAAGTTGAATGAAATTATTCAAATTAAGTTATCGATTAATTATTTAGGGTTAAAATTCCTTAATGGTTTTAAGGTTTAGGGTTTTAAGTAGCTTTAGAGCTCGCGGTTCTTCAAGCTCGGGTTTTATTGACAATTGGCTTTTGAATTGTAAAAATTTAATTTGTTCCTAAATATAAACTTAAGTTTTTTGGTTTAGTTGATCTTTAGGAACGTTTGGGAGGTACTCCTAATCAAGTCTTAGGCCTACTAAAAGTAGGGTTTACATCATCCAAGCAACATGTGTGAAGCTCCCATGGAGACAAAATTGCACACTACTTCTTCCCTGTATACATTTCCAACATTGAACGGTATGGTCACTTATTCAATTACGTGCAAAGTACCCTTATCATGAAGTTAATGTAACTTATAAGGTCGAGGATGCCTTGAGGTTGACAGACTTAATCTTTGCATAAACGATTGCGCAACCACATCAGTGCAACTCCCTCCATCCATTATAATTGTGCATAATTGGCCTTTAACGGTGCACTTGGTATGGAACAAATTCTCCCTCTAGTCCTCTTCAAGGTTCGGTAGGGAACTCAAGATTTGTCTCAAGACTAAGGTCATCACTTCTCCCTGGTTAGCATAGACATAAGTCTCCTTTTCCTCCTGGGCTTTTGTCTTCGAATGTCTTTCTCCTCCTCAGGCTCGCTCTCATCGATGTTATTCATTACATCTCCTTGGAGCGCCATGACATGTCGATTCAGGCATTCAGCAGCCATGTGTTCGAAGCCTACACATTTAAAGCATTTCACCTCGCTAGACTTCTGTCCGGAGGTTTGTCCTTTCTCATACATTCCCTAAGGTGTTGCTACCATTAAAACCACGACCGGGTTGAGTACCGCTACCTTGGTTACCAATAACTCGTTGAATACTTGAATCTAACATAATACGGTACTTCTTAAATGGATTAACAACTAGCTAACAACTTTAACTCCAGATAGTCACTCAAATAAGATAAAAACAAACTTACTTTGTTTTAGCAATGAAAAACAAAGTAAAACTGAGCAACAATAAAACCACCCTTGTTGTCATACCGACACATTGTAGTAGTTATGGAAAGAATATAGCAATTACGAATAGTAAACCGAACAAAAACTTCATTGCAACTTCATATACTTCATCCCGGAACCGTGCTCTAATACCAGTGAAGCTGATGTGTCTCCAGGGTCGGATACATAGAGAGGTACCATAATGAAGTGAATGGAAAAGAAAGAAGAAAAAACTAGCAAAGTTTAGGTAAGTACTAACTGAATATAACACACCACCCAATCCTACTTGGCCAACAATCTATTAGATATGATACACTGGTCTGAATTAAAGGGTTACTCGCCATTACTCCTTACTAAAAGGAATAGATAAGAGTTGAATAATAACGAGAACACTAAGGTTTCTTAAAGTGAATAACTCTGTATTGAAAGTTGGATGTTTACATACAAGGAATATGGGGGTTTATATACTTGTTCACTAAGGTTATTTTATATGTATGAAAAGACAAAAAAATATTTTACAATTACGTTACATGAATCATGTTAAAAAGGGGTAAAAAGGACAAAGAATATTCAATACGGAAAAGAAAGAATCATTCTGGAATGTTGTGTTAGAAGACATTTGTCACTTGATAGTTATATGTCAAGAGTATGATACAACATAGGCAGAAACAGGAGGTGCTGGTAGTCAAGGGTCAACTTGATTTGGATCAGGTCGGGAACCAATCAGTCTAGTTAGGAAGTCAGCTAAATTGGAGTCAGGCGCTAGTGGTTGGTTGGAGAGCTTGGCTCGACTAGCCTTTCTTGGGTTACCTTCTAGATCAAGACTTTGCAGCTGGGCAAGAGTATGTTGGAAATATGTGAGGATTTGACAAACAAGTTGGTAGGAGGTCAGATCGGGATAAGAGTCCTTATCTTGGCTATGGCTTAGAGTTAGTATTTTCTGTATGAGCCCTTGAAGTCCTCTAGCTCGGCTTTGTGTGATTGGTTCAAGGGGTTGATTCCTATCATGTTCTATATGCTCATCTAGAGTTTTACTATAAATTGTGATGTCATCCAAGTAAACCACCACAAAACGATTAAAGAAGGGAGCCAATACCCTATTCATGAGAGTATAGAAAGTATTCGGGGCATTAGTAAGCCTAAACGACATAATAAGGAACTTGAAAGCACCATACCTTGTGATGCAAGTAACTTAGGCTCATCTCCTTCTACCATCCATACTTGATGGTATCATAAATGTAGGTCCAATTTCAAGAAGCACCTTTCTTCCTCTAGTCGATCAAACAAGTCTAATACCAAAGGAATGTGGTACTTATGTCTTCATTGTAACCTTATTCAAGGCCTAATAGTCAATATACATTTGGAAAGACCTGTCATGCTTCTTCTAAAAGAGAATTGGGGCCCCCAAAAGGTGCCTTCAACAATTTGATGAATCTTGCATTTAACAACTCCTTCAATTATCACCTTAGCTCTTCTAACTTTTATGGGGACATATGATCGGGAATTAAAGTAGGAGGTTTGGTGCCTAGTTTGAACTCTATCACATGACCTACTTCTCTTCTTGGAGGTAATTTCTTTGGTAACTTTTTAAGCATTATGTTTTTAAATTCTTTAAGCAACTCCCCCACTTAAGGTAGGGATACGTCCTAACTCCACGTCTCTTCCTCAACTTTCAAGATAGTTAAATACGTAACTTCAATCTTTTTGAAGCCCTCAATGAGTTGCATAGTTGAAAGAAATTTGGTAACTTAACTCACTTTCCTTGTGACAAGCATCACATACTAAGACTTGTTATCAAGTACACAAATACAATTAGCTTAAGGAATGATAAGTGCATCAATTTGATTTAAGAAATCCATCCCAATCACAAACTCAAAGTCATCCGTCGACACTATTTCGATAGTTTTCTTCCCTTGCCCTCCCTTAAAATGGAGTTCTATTCCTTTGGCTACTTAAATAGTAGGAACTTCCTTTAAATTAACCATCTTAAGCTATGTCTTAGTTCCCTCCACTTTTAGCCCAAGCTTACTTGCTACCACCTCATAGATAAAAAGATAAGATACTCTTATGTCAATAAGGGCATCCAGTTTCTTACTTGCAACCATCACCTCGGTATATAGCAACCCCTTTGGCTTCTTAACAGATTGAGACTTCATGGCACTAAGTATTCGCACTTAACCCAGTTGAGTCTTACGCCCATCAAAGTTCTCATCCGTCACTAGTGCTACTAATCGATCTTTCTTTAGGCATTCCTTAGCATAATTGGGACTAATGTAGAATAACACTTCAATTCATGGTGCTTCTATCATTCACCATCCCTTCCTTCACAAGTCCTTCCTTAGTTACTATCTTTTTCTTCAATCTTTGCCTTCCCCCTTTAGGAGCTCCCATTCTTTTCCTTCTTAACTCCCCCCCTTCTACCTTCCTATCGAGGTCTTGGTTTATGTTTTCTTGAACTCTACTAGACCTTCAACAATTGCTATGGCCTTAGAAATATCTTCCAATCCTCTTCACTCTAGTTCTAACTTTGCTTAAGGTTTCAATCCATTAAGGAACATTACTAGGGCATTTTCTCAATTAAAATTTGAGATCTCTAGCATTAACTTTGAAAACTCCTTCACATATTGCTTTATTTCACCTTTATGAGTTATGTGACATAATTTCACCTTAACTTCTTTAGCAGCATTCTGAGGAGAGAATCAGCCCTTGAGCACTTGGACAAAATTGGCTTAAGTATTAATTTCACTTGCCCTCCTACACCATTAGATCATAGCAAAATCTTTCAAATACATGGCAATAGTACATACCTTCCTTAAGTCATTGACAATTCCAATAGTGTTGAAATAATACTCCATTCCCTATAAGAAATTATCAACCTCATGGGAAAATGGTGCCCCCTTGAAGTGTTTAGGTTAAGGAACATTGACCTCGTGAGTAGGCTGAATAGTCACTCCATTAGCCATAGCCACTAGACATACCGTTGGTTAGTTCAAGAGATCTTCAAATAAAGCATTTGTCTTAGCTTCATAAGCTTCTTTCTTGGCCTCCAAAGTAGTAATTTAAGCTTCGGGGATTTCATTCTTTCCTTCAATAGCTCTATTCCTCTATCTAAGTCCCTCAAGTGCTTAGTTCAAGGCCCCTTATAACTCACCTCGGAGTTCCTCCTCTAAGCAGCCTTTAGATTTGTTAAACTCCTCCTTTATCTCAGTAATATTTAGCTCCACCTTATCTATCATGGTGAGAAGGGAGTTCAACAAGTTTTTGGACCTTGCCCTTTACTTAGTGACGTAGCGGTCCCCCTGGTTAACCACCTCATCAACAGTTAAAACATGATTATCACCTCCAGACGATATCTTCTCTACTTGTAGCTTTTCCTAAGCTTTAATAACACTTGTTATGGGCAGATTTCCTTAATCACTCTCATGCAGTACATAGCATTTCTAACTATATTAAGAAAGGCTAAATTCAACTTGTAAACACTCATAAGAGGCCTCTTAAGATGGATGGCCAAGATTAATTTGTATTAACGGCTATAGTTAAATCATACCTACTTTTACATTAAACACATTCACCTACCTTACATGCTATAGTATGGGATTCTCTCACATGTTCTGGACATTTTGGACCCTTCTAAATATTCTAGAATATACTAGACTACCTAGATTCTTCGATGGATTTGAACCTTAAGCCTTCATTTGACTTGTGCTTAAACAAACCTTATGAGTTTAGGCCTTTCTATATAAGTTTGTGACATAGCAAAGACTTACCCGTTGAAGCTTATATTTGTTATTTTGTGCAGATCATCTATAACTTAATCGAAATCAACCATAGGCACTACTAAATAATGATTTGCAATTTATTCTCAAGACTAATGGAATAGTTAATAATATATATATATATATATATATATATATATACACAAGTAATAGGCAAACCATAATTTTAATCGAAATTAGAAGAAATAATAATTATTCTTTATCTTATTTATTACAAATTACTATTTTATTTATATGGTGTTTTATTTTATAAAGTAAACATATTGCTGTCAAAGATGTTATAATTGAATAGTATCATTACTGATTTTTTATTAGGATAAATTATTGTCCAAATCGTCTCCTTTTCAGGTTGTAAAATAATTAAAGAAGAAAAAAGAAAAAGTAAACGTGCTGCTAACAACTGTGGATAAGCTCGAATAGGCTTGATGAAATATCATAATAATACATGCAAGGCGGAAACGTTTAATGCAAGTGGGCAAAAAGAAAATGTGGAAAGTGGAAAAAGAAGGGAAAAAAATGACCGTTCGATATTTACTTTTTCTGTCCACAACGATACGGCACTGATGCTGCACCTGACCTGACAACGTGTTGAATTACAAAAAGAAGAAAAAATGATAAAATTTCCAAATTTTTATTAAAGAAAGCACGCAAAGTAACGGAGTGATAGTACGTGTAAGTTAGATGAACTAGGAAACGACGCGTGTCTGTTTGACAGCTGTATGCTAGTAACTGCTTTGCCTGGAAGAATCCTCCCTTTCTCCAACTGCCAATGACCGGTCACACTTACCGGCTCTCCCAGTCATCCCTATCCCAATCTCTCTCTTCTCCTCTCTCTCTTCGTATATAAACCCCCCAACCCTCTTCTTCTTTACTCTCATACATCGGTGAGGAGGCCCTGCCTCGACCACCATTTCTCAACATTTTCAAATAATTTACTTACCCCAAAAATACTAAAAAAATATATTTATCTATAGTTATAGTATAATATATAAAAATAATTTTAAGCCTATTATCGTCGTCATGGGCTCTCTGTCAATGAGGAAGGACGTCGATCGGATTAAGGGGCCATGGAGTCCCGAGGAAGACGAGGCGTTACAGCGACTCGTCCAAGCCTACGGGCCGAGGAATTGGTCCTTGATAAGCAAGTCGATTCCTGGTCGTTCTGGAAAGTCGTGTCGGTTACGCTGGTGTAACCAACTTTCTCCACAAGTTGAGCACCGTCCTTTCACGCCTGAGGAGGACGAAACGATCATCAGGGCTCATGAGCGGTTTGGTAACAAGTGGGCCACAATCGCCCGCCTTCTCAATGGACGGACCGATAACGCCGTTAAGAACCACTGGAACTCCACCTTGAAAAGGAAATGCTCGTCCTTAACGGACGATGGTAACGGCGATGCCGGATTGGAGCAGCCGCTGAAGAGGTCCGCGAGTGTTGGAACGGGAACTGTTGTTTCGGATCTGTTTATGACTCCGGGGAGCCCTACAGGCTCGGACTTGAGCGAATCGGGTCTTCCCGGGATGTCCTCAGCATCACCCCATGTGTTCCGCCCCGTGCCCCGACCTGGATCGGTTCTTCCTCCTGCTCCAGTTCAACAAGTCGAGACTTCGTCCTCAAGCACTGACCCGGCTACTTCTCTCAGTCTATCGATGCCCGGATCCGAACCTGGAGAAGTGTCAGATCAGCGGACCCGTTCCGGATCCGGTTTTGCTAACAGCCGCGTTTTAACACCGATCCCTGCTCCTCTGGTGGCGCAGCAACCCACTCCGTCTGCACAGACTGAGGTTCATAGAGCGGCTCATCAGGTGACGGTAGCGGCGGCGGGCCCGGGGCGATATGGGGACATGGGAGGGTACGAGAAACAGTTCTTTAGTGCGGAATTCTTGGCGATTATGCAAGAGATGATAAGGAAGGAGGTGAAGAATTACATGAGTGGGATTGAGCAGAGCGGGATGTGTTCGCAGGGCGAAGCCATTAGGAATGCTGCTGTTAAGAGAATCGGGATTAGTAAGATTGATTAGGGGATAATTAGTCAGCTTTTTCTGTTGTGATCACAAGCTCGAAATGATCCAAAGATTATAAAAATATGAGAGAGAGAGAGAGAGAGAGAGAGAGAGAGAGGAAGGAAGGAGGAGGAGGAGGAGGAGGAAAGAGGAGGAAAAAAATGAGATCCAAGAAAATGGGGAAAAAAAATCGTATGCTTCGGTTGTTTTTTCTTTTTTTTTTTTAATTAGGTTTAGTTGCAGTTTTTTTTTTAATTTCGGTTCGCTATTTTATACAAATGGAAATAATTCAGTAGTGTACATAAAGAACAGGAAGGGAACCTGAAATGGGTTTTTGTTAGAAAAAGAAAAAATTGGAGAAAAGTGGGATGGAATGGAAAATCTGAACCAGGAAATGTTGGAAAAATCAAGGAAAATAATTTCTCTTTTTTTTTTTTTCCTGATTTTCCTTTTTATTACATTTATTTGAATGATTTATTATTATACATTTTAAGAAAAGCAACTTAAAAATTGACATGAGGGTTAAATAGAGTAATTAAGAAGAGATTCGGTGAATATGGAAGGGAGGGGTGGTGGTTGGGTGATGGAAGAGGAAAAGACGTAACCGTTTGTGGTTGTATCATCAGTATTGAACGAGGCCAATGACAGTGGAGTAGCTGTTTGACCCTACTCGTACTCAAACCTGTTTTCTGAGGATTTGATTTTTGAATGGATTTGTTGGTTGGGTTTCCGTTACCTCAACTTCAATGCACCCCAAAGCCAGAATGAACGTTTTCAGTTTTTTTTTTTTTTGGAAACGGACTATTGAACCAAATTTGCGTAATCACAGCTTTTGACACGTATTCCTCTCTTTCAAGCGAAAACGCGTGTAACATATGAAATTAAATGGTTTTCTTTTATCGTATTCAAGAAAATGTGAAAAAGAAATGGTTTTCTTTTATACGATCGATTTATATATATAAATTTCCTAATTCAAAATTGATGGCGGAAGATTTAAGACCGATTTTAAGGTTTTTTCTTCCCATTCGGAAGAAAGAGTAAAAGGTAGTTAGGTTGTTATGCATTTATGGGTTGTACATGTTGGCCTTCTAGTCAACTTGGTAATTCAAGCGTGGAAGTTGGTTGCGTAGTGTGTTGGGTTTACTTGCAAAGGATTATATAGTGATTGTGTGTGGACAACAGGACAAGGCTAGTATATAATTTTTAGGTCATCTTATTTAATTTCATAGAAGCAGTTCTATTCCACATTAGCTTATATGGGTTTCACTAATAGGGACTCCGAAACATCTTTTGACATTTTAAAAAGAAAACTAAGAAAAGGTTAGTGTATTATTTTCAGGTCATCTTATTTGATTTCATAGGAGTGTGGGTTTCTTTAAGAAATTTTTCTTTTTTGAGGATATATTATTCATACTTTTCAACAATAATCAAACACCATAAAGAAAATAAATCTATAGAGTAATTTTTTTTTATTTGTATTCTTAATTGGAGCTTTAAGATGCATATTAATATATCCATAGTTACATCTTAACGTAGAAGAGTCAGTGACAGTGTTTAGAACCTTATGAGAATACACTTTCTCGATTGGAATTGTGAAGGAATAGTAGGGCTTCTTTGTGAGAGATGAGAAGTAAATTCCTCCATACCTTCCATCTCAATTAGAAGCGAGCAGATACATAGTGAATTGGATATATTTTACCCTATATATATAGCTTCTTAAACTTTGTTATTTTGTACACTTTCTAAGGCATAAGATATCCTATAGAACTTGTGTATATATTTTTTTTTTTAAATTTCACTATAGTTAGTTTCTGTTTTGTCTTCTTTTCTTCCAATTTCTTTCATTTATTTATTGATCATTATTATATAAACATATTAATTTTAATGAAATCTCGATCTTAACTTAAAATACTAAAAAAAAAAAGATTGATCTTAACTTAAAATACTAAAAAAAAAAAGATTGTAAATGAGACTCATTTGAAGAGCAGTCTTATTTTGGCAATAAAAATTATTCATAGATTACGAATTATAATATCTCAATTAATAGTTAGCATTCATAATGATCTTTCATAAATCATGATTACTAAATCTTTTTCAAACCTAGTATAAACCGTAATCTTAGATAAGTATCTTGACTTGAATAACGTTATAAATTTTTTATGAGATTTTTCAAACTTAGTATAAAGATATCATTCTATCAAAAGAAAATAAATTAAGAACATACTTTATTTAGGTGGCTTAACACATATTCTCAAATAAGTTAATAACATACCTTGTTTAGGTAGTTTTATATAGATTTTTTCTTTTTTTTTTTTTAATTTTAATAGAGTTGGTCTCAATAAATAAGGAAGATGGAATGGAAAGAAAATGTAATAAAGAAAAGACTAAAAAAAAAAAAAAGAGATTGACATAAGGATATTTAATTTAGTTTAGGGAACTCATCGGCCGCGTTTTGTTATTTTTTTAAGCCTATATAAATGATATAGTATTTTTTTATTTAATTATTATTATAGAGTACATATAAAGTTATCTTAAAACTTATAACTTACATACTTTACAATACAAGTTTTAGGGTAGGTACATGATATAATAACCTTATACCCATACTATACTTTACCTTGGAGATATAGATTTAGAAAAATTATTACTCAAAACTTACTTTGTAATTTTAAATATCTATTTGGAACCTATAAGGTCGAGTAGGGTTTAGATGGATATCCATCCGGAACCTACATAGTCGAGTAAGATCTAGATAGGTATGCTGTATAACAGAATTACCCGTTCACTCATAGTCTAAATGCTTTTTCAAATCTTTTTTATTTTATTTTATTTGAAAAAAAATTAGACCAGAATATGGAATTGCTAGAGGTGCATTCTCCTTTCTTGTAAATGAAAGTCGGAGGGATTTACTGTTGGAGAACCTAACATTTCATTTCAAGATGAGTTTATGCCCCATAAAAGATAGATGAATTATTATTAGAGAACACCCAAAACGGGGCACAGGGGAGATTCATCGCCTGTCAATATCCTGACTTTTTAGAGGGAGGAAACCAAATGTAATAAGGAAACCCAAAATAACTTCTGCCACCAACCACCAAATTTGACCCCCCTACATTTAAGTATATGATCCAATTCATAGCTCTCACAATGGATCTACTAAGCCAGGGATGTCCAACAGTCCAAAGTTTGAACTTGAATTTGTCCTTTCATCTTTTTTTGATATTCATAAAATAAAAACTTTGCAATTATTAAGTATTATTGCAGTTGTCTTAAAATGTTTTAGACAGTGGATATTAGTACTTGTAGCACTAATTGCGGATGGAAGGCGATTGTAACGACTCATAGCTAAAGGTTGTGGTTTCCAATTGTGGAAAAATACTAATATTAAAATTTGAAGAAATGATATTCACCTTTTAAGATACGGAAATCATTTTTTTCATTTTCTATTAATGTTTTCTATAATAATAAATCACCACTACTAGACATAGTTGTAATTTTTACCCCTTAACTATTAGCTACCATTGAAGCAGTTAATAGCTGCAACATTTTGAGATGATCACCACAATAGTTAATGATCTCAAAACTTTGAATATATCAAATATTGAAAAAACCCCGAAAATAGTTTTTAGCAAAACCGGCACATTTCTTAAATTGGAACAGAATATTATAGACAAACATTTGGTTTACATATGATGATGCAAAAAATTTCATGAGATTTCAAACAAATTAATCTTATTTTGGTCTATTTACTACTCTACTCTAAGAGCCAACAAAGACGATGCCAATACAGAGGCAAAACAAGTCAAAACGCTCTAATATCTTTGCCATATCAATCGGCACATTGCATACATCCTAGGTGACCAATGAACTTGAAGAAGATGCAAGAAGAGAATTGAGTCTCAAAAAGAAAGAAGGGTTCATCTTCATCGGCTTGAGAACCAACAGGACAAACACTCGAATAAGGATAAATTAGAATACAGGTGTGAGCTAAGTAAATCAATCGATAAGCTTGGTCCTATTGAAAATACCAGTGTAAGTGAAGATCCGGTTAGAAACGATACGTATAAAAAAATTCATAGTTCTAGTTACAGTAATGTTGATCATTTTGTAGGCATCTGGGACATTCGTAATTTTATCTCTGACGACACCTTTAGTTAGAGATAGGAATAGGGATATTTATTCCCTATATTTTGATATTGAAAAGCAAATTTTTGAGATTGACAATGATCCTTCTTTACCGAGTGAACTAGAAAGTTCTTTTTTTAGTTGTCGGAATTATGGTTATCTGAAGAATGGATCGAAGAATGACGATTCCCACTATGATCTTTCCCTGTATGAGACTAAATACAGTTGGAATAATTACATTAATACTTGCATTGACTCTTATTTTCGTTCTCAAATCTCTATTGAGAGTTCCATTTTAAGTGGTAGTGACAATTCCAGTGACCGTTACATTTATAGTTACATTTGTAGCGAAAGTGAAAATAGTAATGGAAGGGGAAGCTCTAGTATAAGAACTAGCAGGAATGCTATTGATTTCACGATAAGAGAAAATTCTACTGATTTCGATTTAACTCAAAAATATAGGCATTTGTGGGTTCAATGCGAAAATTGTTATGGATTAAATTATAAGAAATTTTTTAAGTCAAAAATGAATATTTGTGAACAATGTGGATATCATTTGAAAATGAGTAGTTCAGATCGAATCGAACTTTCAATTGATTCAGGTACTTAGGATCCTATGGATGAAGACATGGTTTCTCTGGATCCTATTGGATTTCGTTCGGAGGAAGAACCTTATAAAGATCGTATTGATTCTTATCAAATAAAGATAGGATTAACTGAGGCTGTTCAAACAGGCATCGGTCGCCTAAATGGTATTCCCATAGCTATTGGCATTATGGATTTTCAATTTATGGGGGGTAGCATGGGATCCGTAGTAGGCGAGAAAATCACACATTTAATTGAGTATGCTACCAATAAATTTTTACCTCTTATTATAATGTGTGCTTCTGGAGGAGCACGTATGCAAGAGGGAAGTTTGAGCTTGATGCAAAAAATTTTTGCTGCTTTATATGATTATCAAGCAAATAAAAAGTTATTCTATGTATCAATCCTTACATCTCCTACTACTGGTGGGGTGACGGCTAGTTTTGGGATGTTAGGGGATATCATTATTTTCGAACCTAATGCATACATTGCATTTGCCAGGAAAAGAGTAATTGAACAAACATTGAATAAGACAGTACCGGAAGGTTCACAAGCGGCGAAATATTTATTCCATAAGGGCTTATTCGATCCAATCGTACCACGTAATCCTTTAAAAGGTGTTCTGAGTGAGTTATTTAAACTTCACACTTTTTTTCTTTTGAATTCAAATTCAATTAAGTAAGTCCTTAAGTTAAATTAGTTAATTTAGTTAAATTATTTGATTTGTAGCAAAAAATAGTTAGTTTGTGCGAATCAAAATCAACATTTTTCGAATGTATTTTTTTTTCTTTCGTGACATAAGATTGAATTTGAAATTGTATAAAGAATCATATGGATAATTCTTTTTTTTATACCGATATTCCCGATTACTATTTAGTAAACCTGTATTAACAAGAGAAAAAAAGAAGATTCTTCTTGATAAATTCAAATTAGGCAAAGGAAAATAAACTGAATTTCATCCTTCTTGTTGCGTTGCCTATGTATATAGAATTCAAATATAGAAAATTCAAATAGAGAGATAGAGTATCTTTCTACTCTATCTCCCAAGAATCCCTTTAATTCTAACAAATCTTGCAGGAATTTTTAATAAATTCTTTAGTTTATTAATGAAATTCAAATTAAAAGACAAGAATGAATTATCATACATATATTTATATCTTTCATGTAGAAAGATGAATAAGTCACATTTATTTATTAAATTATACATTCCTTGCACTTAGTATATTATATATACTCACTTAGATATACTTATAGATATATCTAGTATAATTAGATACGAATTCTAATGTTATCTTTATAACAGGTACAAATATTAAATTGAGGTATCCATTCTATGACATACACCCTAATACATGTTCCTTGGTGCTGAGGACATCCCCGAAGAGCGGGGGATTTCGTGACATTTCTGATTGGCTGTCTTGTGTTTCTAATAAGTTGTTTAATAGTTGGCATGCAGAATTGTATACATACTGAATAGGTTGGTTTAGATCGATCCTAACCGAATGATTATGAATTACTTCTGTATTTAATAATAAATGAATAAAATATGATGAAACTCGATACTATGAAGATAAAATCTCAAGTTGCATATTTGCATATGATCGCTGCTATTTTTATTCAATCACTACAAGATCAACAATTCCATGAGCTTGGGCTTTTGTTGCTGACATAAAAACATCCCTTTCCATATCTTCGGTTACAACCCATAAGGGTTTGCCCGTTCTTTGTACATAAACCCTTGTTATGGTTTCGCGCAGTTTTAGTAGTTCTTCTGCTTCTAGGATAAATTCTCCCGTTTGTGCCTCATAAAAAGAACTCACAAGTTGATGTATCATTACCCTGATGATATAACAAACAGTTCCTCTATCTGGCATGATGAGTTGAGGAGAGGAGATAAAGAATAATAAATAAAAAAAAAAGGATAGAATTGAATTGAGCAACCGTACAGGCATCCTTTATGCATTGCATACGGCTCTACAATGGAATTTCCTTTTCCCTTCCATCGAAGAAAGATAAAAAAAAAATAGAGATGATATGGGGTTTATCCAATCCGGATCGGCAAATGCTCCAATTACCATCCTTCCTTTCAAAGCAATTAAAAAATACTATGATGGCTCCGTTGCTTTATCTATATTTATCTCGTCTGTGATTCAGCAATCCCAAAGTTTCTTTTTTTTTTTTCTATATATGTACATGGGATTTGAAAATAAAAAAGTTTGTGACGCTGAAAAGGCTCCGATAGATAATATCAAATCGGGAATACCCTTTATTTTATACTAATTTCATCTCATACTACTCTTTCGATATATAATCTAATGTCTTGAAAAAAAAAAAAAATTCTCATATCGAATTCGAAGTGCCGTGCTATTATTACTTATTTCATATGGCAAAGGCATATTCTTTTTTTCTTAAAAAACTCATTGGCGTCAAGCGTGAGGGAATGCTAAACGTTTGGTAATCTCTCCTCTGACTAGGATAAAAGATCCCATTGAAGCAGCTAATCCCATGCATATTGTATGCACATCGGGTTGCACAAATTGCATAGTATCATAAATAGCTACTCCGGGTATTACCCATCCCCCAGGAGAGTTTATAAATAAATACAGATCCTTGTTATCATTCTCTATACCAAGATATATCATAAGACCAATAAGTTGATTTGAGATCTCGCTATCAACCTCTTGGCCTAAAAAAAGTAATCTTTCTCGATAAAGTCGGTTGATGAGGATAAAATTTATATCCCTAAAGAGCCGTACATGCACCTTTTGATGCATATGGTTCACCAAAAATTGCAAAAAAAAAAAAAAAAAAAAGAATCAATGTGTAGATTTCATTCTCCTTTCTTTTTTTCTATTCATAGTAGGATCTTTTTCCTTTCTAATCGAATTTTCGATTTTCGTAAAGAAGTGGCTTTTTCTTCCATTTTTCAAGTGAGTTTTGTTAATTTTCTTTCTATTTATATCTATAATAAAAAAAAAACCATCTATACTATAATAGACAAAATCCATCAAACTTATCGAACTAATTTTTCATTGATATATTCTTTCATCGAGATCTAATCCAAATCACAATGTCATTTTCTTGTTCCTGAGTGGGTTTTTTCAATTCTTTTAGGTTTCTGCTCTACTTTGAGTAAAAATAAAAATATGCCTGATTTTTATTTGCACATATAGGACAAATACCCTAATACTACGCCCTTTTCCTATGACTTATTCAATTCATTTCCCATCTTCTGCCAACATCCGACGTATTTATCATATTACTTTACTCGCTTGATTAAAAGTTTGAGATTACTCTTCTTATTATTAAAATCTTTTATGATCTATGATATTTTAGGATTTATGATATAAGTATTAGATAAGTATTAGGAATCATAAATAGATTACCAATAATAGATTACCAATTGGGTTTTGTCTAAATGGAGCCTGGATACTTCATTTTGTTGGTCCAACCAAGACAACCATAAATTTTTCTAATTGATAATATTAATTTGAATACCCTCGAAAACAAAAATGCCCCCAAAACAAAAATGGATCTAATTTCATTTGATTGCACTTCATGCTCTAAATTATTGATAATTCAATCTTTCTTGGGTGAAACAGAGGATATCTCAATCGGGGGAGAGAATGGGGAAATCCCATATGACCCAATATATCTGACAAGCCGCACTATACGTCAACCCAAGAGGCATCTTCCTCTCCAGGACTTCGAAAAGGTACTTTTGGAACAGCAATAGGCATAAAATGAAAGAAAAAAGAATTAAGTACTATATTTCACTTTGATGTGGAAGTGTAACAATGTGTTTATTGTCTTAATAATATTTTCTTTTATTAGATTTTATCCATAGATTGGGAAAAATTCTTACGAATAGTTCTTTTGAATAATTAACAAATATGTATGGATTCGTTCATAGAAAATGGGATCAACCCCCATTGCGTATTGGTACTTATCGAATATAGAATAGATCTACTTCTCTTTATTCCTACGAACCGAATTGTTCCATTTTTACTTTACTAAAAAACACAATAGACAAATATTAATCCTTTATCCGAGATAGCCCACGGAAGGGGGAAGTCCACAGCATAGTTTTTTCCAATGCAATAAAGTTACATAGTGTCTATTATTCGTTGATAAAGAGGTATTTACATGGGTTTACGTTGGTATCGTGTTCATACCGTCGTATTGAATGATTCCAGTCGTTTGCTTTCTATCCATATAATGCATACAGCTTTAGTTGCTGGTTGGGCCGATTCGATGGCTTTATATGAATTAGCAGTTTTTGATCCCTTTGACCCTGTTCTTGATCCAATGTGGAGACAGAGTATGTTCGTTATACCCTTCATATAAAATGTCGAGAAGCTACTTAATGCAGGAAAACAGAAGCGATTTAATTTAAAAGAATGAAATACCCTACAAATGCGGAAATTAAATTAAACAAGAATTAGAATAAGAATGTCAAGAAATTCACCATAGACAATAAAGAGAATAGAGAAAACCTGCTGTGGATTGCTGGTCGAAATCCTTGTAAAATAAAGAAAAAAAAAAATTTGTGTTGAAACAATCCCTTTAGACTTCACTTTCCACCTACTCATTATCACGTTAAAGGAACCAAGCAACTATTTGCCTTCCAAACAATATTATAATTGTTTTCTAGGATTCCTCGAATTGATGTTGGTTTGGCCTCGTTAACTCATGCTCTCTAATTCACGTAATCCAACCTGAGAGCTTCAATAATTTTCATTACGAAGATTCTAAACACCTACTTCTCGATAACGAGAACTTGCTAGTTTGTATGCGTAATTACAATTGTCATGAAGTGAATAAGGTGAAAACAAGTAAATTGGAACAATGTGTTTTAATGGTCTCAAACCACCAGTGAATTTTATTGATAGCATCACACCACCAATAAAAAAAGGAATCACTCCACTCTTAAAAGAAGAAAATTTTACTCAATTTAATATGTTGTTCAAAATCCTAAAAAAAGTACTATTTATATAAAAATAAAATAAATATGAGTTTTACGATGTGAATCCAATTCAACAACTATTAATAAATCTCTCAAAAATAAAGGAAACTAAAAGATCTTCTCAAGTATAAAAGATAATAAAATATATCTCTTGGTAAAAATAATGAAAATAATAAAATCTCATATATTAAAATCTTCATGTCAAGTAGAACGATGACGTTGTCGCAAACTCCTTGCTTGTATCGATTGTCCTCATCATTTCTACCTGGTTTCAAAAGATTCATCTTGAGTGAATTAAAACTGATGTATTACTCATAAATATCTAAGTCAATTTTGAAGGTCTAACCTTGTTATTCATGTAACATATGAAAATAGACGATTTACCCATTTGATAAAAAGTATTTACCATCTCTCATGATCTGATTATCAATAATATCTTCTATCTCTTCTTTCTTTCCTCTCAATGGTGGAACATGTGGAACTTATGGAATCGGAAGATTAGGAAATCTAGACTTTGACTTAACTAAAGAATCATCATTTTGAGGTGTCTCATGGTAAGGCAAGAGGTCCTTAACATTGAAGATGTTACTAATATTTATATCTGGTAGCAACTCCAATACATAAGCATTTGTATTGATTTTCTTCAAAACCTTGAAAGGTCTTATGGCTCTAGCATGTGATTTCCTAGAAGAAACTCGTGGAAACCTCTCCAGTCTAATATGAGCAATCACCAAATCTCCCTCTTTAAATTCCCAATACTTAGGATGAACATCTACAACAAACTTATATAATTCATTACTTAAGTTAATTCTCTTTCTAATTTCTCATGTAAGTCGTAGATATGGGTGGTAAGGAATTCAACAAGTTCATAAGGTTTAGATGAAAGTGGGAGTGGTGCAAGATCAATGGGACGTTTGCGTTGATAACCTTAGTACAACTTCAAAGGGACTTAATCGAAGCCTAGACTAGCATTCATTAAAAAAAAAAAAAAGAAAAAATCTTGCATGCCCTTACTAAAAGAAAAAAAAAGTCCAATACAGGAAAAAACCTGTAGTGATACAACTTTTAAGGAGACTTTCCTGCAGAAAACAATTCCATTGAATAATCGAGTCAAATAATGTCTAAGATGAATGAGCTTACAACCATATAGGGTACAATGAACCACCAATTAGAGACAATTACAAATCATACAGAGGTCTAAAAAGCTGCTAGGTTACCCATTGGTTAAGGTAAGGATGAAGAAACTATAAATTGACCCCTAAATAGGAATCTTAATTTAGAGAATGACCCACCCCTTAAACTATATCTACCAAGGAATCCTAGAGCTCAGAATGTTTGTAAGGTTAGCCAGTATATCATAGGGTACCACATAGGAATTTTCAAGGAGATGACTTCTCAAAGCCTGGCTATGGAAACCCACATCATGATTACCATGTTGACAATACCACTAGACATATTAAGATAGACCTACCTACATTTAGTGGGAATCTTGACCCTATGGTCCTGACAGATTGGATCACTGCTTTAAAACAATATTTTGACTTATATATGATGCTCAAGGATCATAGAGTACGCTTTGCCAATATGTTATTGATAGGTAAAGGTAAATTATATAGGACCAATGTACAACGACAACTTTTACGATTAAAGCAACCACTTATAGAGCATTAGGTAGAGATGAAAAACAAACTTAAGGAAAAATATATTCCTTTATCTTATCAAGATAAAATTTAAAGGGGATAGATCAACCTTAAGTAAGGAAACATGATAATTAAGGAATACAGGGCTAGGTTTGAGGAACTTTTAATTAAGTGAGATGAGCCAGAGTTGCCTGGGATGATGTTCTCTAGGTTTAAGAATGGCTTGCAACCTAAGATTAAGAGAGCTTGATCCATTTTATGATGAGACCTTATAATAAACCTTTCAAGAAGCTTTAGAGACTAAAAATTGGTTAAGACCACTTAAGAGGTTTAGTTTACTAGCTAGAGAGCAAGTATCTAGGAGTATTAATCTTAATAAGTGATCTAATAAGTCCATTGAGAATACCTTTATACCACTTAAGGCTAGCAATCCTACTGTGACTCAGGATAGGAACACCAAAGATAGGAACGTTGCCATAGAGAGTTGTAATATTTTGTTCTAGTTAGATGTATTATAAGTGTCATAGTCCTGGTCAACTTACCTACAAATGCCCAAATAGGAACCTTTATGATGGGAATCAAGCTATGGTGCCTCTGACCTGTAGTCGAGCTCGATAACTAGAGGGCCTTGCACAACGAATCCTTATGTTCCAACCTACCCCTGCTAAGGCTGAGTATCTCCTTGTTAAAGTCGAGTATCTCCTTACTGAGTCACCTTTGTCACCTCTAATGCCGTATCGAATGACCGCCTATTATTGTGTAATATGCCAAGTTGACAATTACTCTCTATTGCCGAGTCAAATGATTACTCGACATCTTTTTTACCGAAAAGCCGAGAGAGGGAGATTGAATTAACTAAGCCATCCCTGCTTGGACAAACCTATCTGTCTGTACTTTTTATTCGCATCTCCTAACAACCTTGCCAATGCAGCATCGCTACGTATATAGTATCATGTGTAAAATCTGTAGCATCATTGATTGTTTTTCTTGTATATTCATTTTTTCCCTTTTGTATATTGTATAATGTATATTACTTCTTTAGGAAATGTCCTTTTTGTCTTTTTCCCTTGGGCAAGTTGCCCTAATTTGCGAGTATAAATACCCCTATACTTATAGTTGTAAGATTATCAGATTACCTTCAATACACTTGAGTACTTTCTTCCTTGTGTAAACATTGCTTATTTACTTTCGACATCACTCTTATCATTTCCTTTAGCTAAGATTAGGTGGCGAGTAACCTTATTGGACTAATTCGTGTGTCATATCGAATTGTATGAGTCCTCGGAAGTTCCATTGATGCGTCATATCCTCTAGAGTTATTCGTGGATTTGCTTACTATTTTCATTCTTCATTTCTTATCCTTTTCATACCTTTCCCCACTAACTTTTTTTGAGTTTTCTGCAAGCTTGGACCTATCCAATGACCAGCCTTGTTTATTCTTGGTTACGGTTTGCATCACTTTATGTAAGAGAGGGAGAACTACTAGAGAATGATGGTTGCGAGGAGTAAGATCATATCCTAAAAGAGGGCACTAATGATGAAGATAACATAGGCTTAAACTGTGATGAAGGTAACTTGAATGTTGTTAGGTGTCCTATTACCTAGCTTAGGAAGGAGGATGATTGGAGACAAACTAGCATACTTTATACCTACACAAAATGTCATGCGCATAATTGTAAGGCGATTATTAATAGCAATAGTAGTATGAATATAGTTTCACAAGTTGTTGTGCTTCGGTTAGGTCTTAAGCCTGAACTATACCCTAACCCCTATAAGGTTGCTTAGGTAAATAAAACCACCTTACTTATCACTCAAAGATGTTTAGTCCCTTTGTAGTTTGCCACTTATGCAAATAAAATTTGGTGTGACGTAGTGCCTATGGATATCTTTCATATTCTTTTAGGGAGGCCTTGGTTATATGACATAGATGTAGTTCATCATGATAGGGCTAATACTTATGTTTTCATGCATGATGGTAAGAAAATTAAACTTAGTCAATTACTCCTTAAAGAGCTTAAGGTTAATACCAATAAAGGGTCAGTCAATGCTTTAGATTCCAAGAATCCTGTTCATGTGTTTGGGTGCAAAAGAATTTGAACTTTAGTCTAAAGTGGGTACTTTATATGCTTTAGTTGTTAAGGAGGTAGAGAATTGTAACCTTAAATCAAAGTCGGATGTACTTATAGAAGTGAGACCTTTACTTAAGGGATTTAAGGATCTTACCTTAGAGGAACTAATAGATAGGTTACCACTCATGCATAATATATGGCATGCTATAGACTTAATTCATGGAGCAGCCTTGCCTAATTTACTGCACTATAGGATGAACCCTATTAAGCATGCAAAGTTGAAGAGGTAAGTAGATGGTAAAAGCTTTATTAGGGAGAGTCTTATTCCATGAGTTGTACCCATACTCCTTACTCCTAAGAAAGATGGAAGTTGGAGGATGTGTGTAGATTCATAAGCCATCAATAAGATAACTATCAAGCATAGGTTCCTAATGCGAACCGTAACCAAAAACAGACAAGGCCGATCATTGGATGGGTCCAAGCTTATAGAAAGTTAGAAAAAGATTAGTGGGGAAAGGTACGAAAAGGGTAAGAAATGAAGAATGAAAACAGTAAGCAAACCCACGAATAGCTCTAGAGGATATGACGCACAAATGGAACTTTCGAGGACTCATAGCACAATTTGATATGACGCACGAATTAGTCCAATGAGGTTATTTGCATCCTAACCTTACTTAAGGAAAAGGATAAGAGTGATGTCGAAAGTAAACAACAATGTTTATACAAGGAAGAAAAGTACTCAATTGTATTAAAGGTAATCCGATGATCTCACAACTATAAGTATAGAAGTTTTTATACCTGCAAACTAGGGCAATTTATCCAAAGGGGAAAAGACAAAAAGGATATTTCCTAAATAAGCAATGTACATGACACAAAAAGGTAAAAATGAATATACAAGGAAAAAAATCATTAGTACTACAGATTTTACACATGATATTATATACGTGGCGATGCTGCATTAGCAAGGTTATTAGGAGATGCAGGCAAAAAGTACGGACAGATGGGTTTCTCTGAGCAAAGATAGCCTAGTCAGTCCGGTCTCGCTCTCTTGGCTTCTCAGCAAGAAAGATGGTGAGCAATTGATCGATTTGGCAATAGAGAGTAATCGTCAACTCAGTATATCACACAATAATGGGTGATCATACGACATGGCATTAGAGATGACTCGGTAAGGAGATACTCAATCTCGATAGGGGTAGGTTGGAACATAAGGATTTGTCGTGTAAGCCCCTCTAGTCCTTGAGTTCGGCTGTAGGTCAGGGGGCCCGTAGCTTGATTCCCATCAGGTTCTTAATCCCCAAATTAGATGATATCGCTATGCAAAAATTGGCCTTTGATCACATCTAACAAATGTAGCTAAACATTAAAAAAAAAAAAAAAAGCATAGCAAAAGGTACATGGTAAAAAATTCTCCTATGTTTCAAAGAGTAAACATAGCAAAATAGATAGACGATCTACCACATTTACACGTAGCTAATAGTATAGGTTTTGCCACGTTTACATGTAGCTAAATGTTAAAACCCGTTATGTTTAAACACAACCAACAATATCAATTCTACCACATTTACACGTGACCAATAGTGCAACTTCTGCCATGTTTATGCATAGCTAAAAATTAAATGTGTACATGTATGTGTACATCTATACTTTGCCACATTTACACATGTCCTTTATTATTGGTTCAACCATGTTTATACTAGTAAGACATGATTAATGCTATGCATAAATGAATTAGTATATGTAAATGTGGCAGAATCAACCATTTTATCAATCTCACAACTTCTATTCTCCATTATTTACTTAATAACCATTCACTTAATAAACTAAAAAGATTTCGAAATAACAATTTTTTTCCAATCCTTAAAAGGAAAAACATTTTATTATAGCAACCAAAGAATAAGATTAAGAATCATAAAATGTATAAACTTAACACTATTGTAATCAACCCATAAACTTTTGGCAAATTGTGCTTTGCATAATGCTTCACAAGCAACTTTATCGAAAGTGACTTCCCAACATTCACAAATATAGAAAAAATCACTCACATAAATAATTACGAAATCTAATTGTAATTTGAACAATGCAATTGAGATGGGCTTTTACTGAAGTTATACAAAAAATATTTAAATAAAAAAATTCCTTAGACATTTTTCAATTAAGAGTTTGGAATTAGCTCTAACATTTTGTTAGTTAGTTGTTGCTTTAATCCAAAATTGCATGTTGCTTAGTTGATGGTGTTCTAATTTATTTATCACAACCATATAGAGATATTGTTATATAAAAATAAGAAAGGAATCCCGGTCCTTCATATGTACATTAAATCATTCTAGCATAAACATTAAAAATTAGTATTAGTTATAAGAGGACAAGATATTAAGACAAGTCCATATAAAAACGTGTAAAGAAAATTATAACCAAATGTTTTTTTATTTGTCTAATATATATTGAATCAAATCATGCGGAAATGAATATTTAATCAATTTGATGATACAAGGTAATTTTTTTCTTAAAATTTCTTATGAAATATATATCATGACTATGTGTTGTTTGCAAATTTTTTTTCCCCCACATGAAATCCAAATGAAACCTTTCGTTAAACTTTCGTCAAACTTTAATTCACCTTTGTTGACAATTATGTGAAACCTTCAAACCTTATATCCATTTTACTCATGTTATCTCTATACATATTTACTATAGACCAAATTATGATCAATGGCTCAACAAACACTTGAAAGTTGAACTAAATAAAATCCTAATTAGGGAATTCAATGCATACACATCTAATTTAGGAGATGCATAACTTTCAATCTAATATAAAAAATAAAACTTTCAAACTACAAAATCTTAATTACATAGTTAATGTGATAATTATGGATCAAATTGAAAATAAACAAAAGAAAAAAAATCAAGCCATACGTAGCAATCGATGTAATAAAGTGAAAGAGTGAATAATCTAACATACCTTTTCCTTGTTATGGTGGTAGAATAAGTAATTAAGGTTAGCAATAGTGAGCAATAAAGAGATAAGTGAAACTATGAAGATAATGCGTAAAGAGATGCAAGGATCGCAATAGAGGCTAGAGTTTTTAATTGTATTGGCATGGGGCTTGGGCTTGTCTCTTATAAAATAAATATACTATATAGGTTTTGTCATTTGTCAATATTTTTTGTTAATTAAATATTAGTAGAAGCAGTGCTAAAATATGATAAATAATTAAGTAAATAATTTGTTGATAATGAATAAAATAAATCAATCACATATAAAAATGTTTATAAATTTTTTTTTTCCCTTTTCTTCCTTAATGAAGAATCAGGCATATATATTGATAAATGGTTGATTTTATTTGTTACCAATTATCATAGAAAGTCGAAAAGAAAACTATTCTTTTAAATAAATACATAATCTATTTAAATGCAATATTGCATAAACCTTCTAAAGAAACATCTTTTTTTTTTTCCTTCTAAAATTTACTACCTTTAATTATTTAAATAAAGTATACTAATCAGCATTCGGCTCAAAATAGCTTTGATTAACATACTAATGGGTTTAAGAAAAAATATGCATTAGCAACACTCATATTGAAACTTTAAAAAAAATTAACCAATTGTCATGTAAAGTCGAAAACAAAACTATTCTTTCAAATAAATACATAATCTATTTGAATTTAATATATTAGGCTTGCAAAGATACAAATAACTACTCTAATAAAAACTAGTAAAAGAAACATCTCTTCCTTTTACTTCCTTATACAATTTTACTATCTCTTATTATTTAAAAAAAGTATGCTAATCAGTATTTAACTCAAAATAGCTACAATTAGTATATAGAGGAGACAATAAAAAATATGCACTAGTAACACTCACATGAAAAATTTAGAAAAAGTTATCTCAATAAAAAAAAAATTAAATTTCTTACTATTTGAATATGAATCTTTTATTTATTTATTTATTTTCCAGAGAATATAAATCATTTATTCAAAAATTGTAACTACATATAGACTTATGTTATAAATATTGAACAATAAATGAAAAATTCCTTAATATAAATCCTTATATTATATATATTTCTATAGTAAAATTTCTTTTTTAAAAATAAAAATTAAAAAAACTTTAAAAATGTTAAACACTCTTAAATTATGTTATCATGATCTCCTATTTAAAAAAAAGATTAAGTTGAAGCATTAAATGCCTTAACGTCAAATTTTCATGCAAAATTATTTAAAAAATCGTAGAAAATGGATCTTTGGTGGTGTAATTAAATATGATGTAAAAGTAGAGAGGTGATGTTAAATTAAAAAGGAGAGAAGAATGCCAAACGTAGACAATTAATTACTTTGGGCAGTTTTTGTATGGATATGAAGTTAGATTGTGCATATAGCATGGTAGATAAATTTGGATTGTTTATGCATAAAGTTAAAAATGGAAAGATTTAAGAGTATAATATAATACTGGCAAATACATTCCTCATTAAATTAATTAATAGTTGATATAAAAGTTGAGAAAGCTGAAAAACTCACTTGGTTTAGAGGATTAAATTACAGATGTAAGCACCAAAAGTTCTTTAGGTTTAAATAATATAGATAAGTATAAATTATATAATGTAGTAATACAATAAGTTTATTATTTATTAATTAGTATCAAGCTATATGGATATGGTCTAAGAGTTTAATATCTTTCACTAGTGTTTTTTTTTTTTTCATTCTACTACGTTCTAGAATAAAATATGATATTTTTAAAATAAGGAATAAAATTGCTTTTATTTAATCCATATTTTTGGACCAAGCTACACTAACAATGTACAATCGCAAGATAAAGCATGTCTTAGGGCTTTATTCTTGTTTGTAAAATGTCATTCTCAAACTCACTTTTTTTTTTTCTCTAGAAAAAAATATAAAAACTTTTAACTTTTTTTGGGTGAAAAAAATCATTAAAGGGTATAGTGAAAACTAAAGATTTTCTTTTTTTTGGGCGACGTTTGCTATAAGAAAAGGGTAGCAAATTAGAGTAAATATTCAATCTACCAACATTCGTTATAAACATAGCTAATAGTATATTTTATGTCACATTTAACAAACGTCATTAAAACATGTAACAATTAACTACGTTTATAGAATTTGCAAACATCACTAAACGTAAAAATTCTTGTAGTGCATGTTAGCTATGCTTTTAGGGTTAATTTTTCAAAATTAACCTTAGGAGTGGCTACCATCAGATAAGGATTAGACTAGGGGATGAGTAAAAAATAACCTTTAAGACAAAAGAGAGTCTGTATGAGTGGTTAGTCGTGCCTTTTGGGTTAACTAATGCCTCATCTATTTTCATGAGAGTGATGTCACAATTGTTGAGGTCATTCATAGGAAAGTTTTTTGTGGTATACTTTGATGACATTTTAGTTTACAATAATACGCAAGAAGAGCATCTATCACACTTAAGGAAATTACTTAGACACTTAAGCTTGAAGAGCATTTGTGAATTTGAAAAAGTGTGCTTTTTTAACAATTCAAGTAATTTTCTTATGTGTTGTTATGACAATAGAAGGGTTAAGGGTAGACTTTGAGAAAATTAAGGCATTTGTTGAGTGACTTGAACCCAAAAGCATTCATGATGCTAGGATTTTTCATGGACTTCCATCTTTTTATAGGAGATTCATTAGAGGTTTTAGCACCATTATGGTCCAAATCACATATTGCAATAAAAAAGGAGAATTTAGTTAGACTAAGTATACATCTAGAGCATTTCTAAAAATTAAGAACAGGATGACTGAAGCACTTGCATTTAGGTTACTTGATTTTTCAAAAGTGTTTAATGTTGCTTGTGATGCATCTGGCTTACGAATATATGAAGTACCTAGTCAAGAGGGATACCCTGTAACATTCTTTAGTGAGAAATTAGATGAGGCTAAATAAAGATATTCGACTTATGATAAAGAATTTTATGCAATAATACAAGCTTTGAGATATTGGAGACATTATTTGATGCCTAATGAATTTGTATTGTATAGTGATCACCAGGCTCTTAAGAATGTCAATACACAAAATAAACTTGAACATAAATATACGAAATGGGTTCAATATTTACAAGAGTACACATTTGTTTTAAAACATAGGGTTAGAGTTGAGAATAAACTTGGCTTTGATACCAAAATTGATACAAGACAATGGAAGTGGTTTAATTTAAAAGAATGAAATGTCGTGTGGATGTAGAAACTAAATTAGAAAATTAAATTAAATAAGAATTAGAATAAGAATGCCAAGAAATTCACCATAAATAACAAAGAGAATAGAGAAAACCTGTATTGGATTTGTTGTAGATCGCAGGTTGAAATCCATGTAGAATAAGGAAAAAAAAAAAAGTGTTGAAATAATCCCTTTAGACTGCACTTTGCACCAACTCGTTATGGCATGAAGGAACCAAGTAACTGAATGCCTTCCAAACAATATTATAATTGTTTTATAAGATTCCCAGAATTGATGTTGGTTTGCCTCATTGAACTCATGCTCTCCAATTTACGTAATCTAACCTAAGAGCTTCAATAATTTTCGCTACGAAGATTCTAAGCACCTACTTTCCGATGACAAGAACTTGCTAGTATATATGTGTAATTACGATCGTGATGAAGTGAATAAGGTGAAAACAAATAAACTGGAACAATGTGTTTTGATAGTTTCATATTATCTGTGAATGTTATTGATAGCCTTACACTACTAATGAAAAAAGGAATCACTCAATTCTTGAAATAATAAAATTTCTTCAATTCAATATGCAATTACTCAACCGTTCAAAATTACAAAAAGAGTACTATTTATATAAAGAAAAAATAAATATGGGTCTTATAATATAAACCCAATCTAATGACTATTAATAAATCTCCTAAAAATAAAGGAAACTAAAAGATCTTCTCAAACCTAAAAGATAATAAAATATATCTGCTTGCTCATGGTTATTAAAATATATCTATCCTAAAAATAACAAAAATAATAAAATCTCAAATGTAAGAATCTTCATATTAAGTAGGACAATAACGTTGTTGCAAACTACTATGCCTATATTGATGGTCCTCATCACTTCTGAAGCTAGCTTGCTAGTATCAATTAGGCGTTTTTTAAGCCATTGTGATATGATAGGCCACAAGAGTGATGAAGGATGGGTGAACTTTTGGGATGAGAGGATATAGCTTAAAGCCTTATGGACAAACATTTTAACGAAAAATTGTTTGGAAAAATAATTTGCTACGACTACATGTTACTAAAATCATAGATTTTGTGGAAATGATTGATATATGCAAGTAATTGATATGATCAAGAAGATGAAAGTCCAAAACAACATGAAAGAAAGGAAAATAAAAAAAGTGAATTATCGTTGATTTGAGTTCAACATGAGCAAGTAGAAGAGCTAAATTTACGGAAGTGGCTAAATTTTGTATTTTTCATGAATTTTTCACATAGAAGATATCATTTATACCATTGGCTTATAACTTATTAGCATTTTAATGATCTAACTAATTAGGCAAAGAACCTAACTTATTCTCTAAAGTAATTTGGATCACTATACTTATTTGTTTAATTAAATTTGTGAATGCATTAAGAGAGTGGTAGCAGGGTGACAACATGTTGTAATACTTTATAGTTAAGTATTTGCATAGATTATGAGAGATTGTAGTACTAATTTATAATGCCATGATGATAAATATTTTGTCAACACATGACTACAATTTTTAAGCCAAGTGATTAAAATGTGCCATTAATATTTGTTGGTTTAGTTAACTTTTAGCCTAGGGCATTATAAATGGTATTGGATCCGATCTCCTATTAGTAGGTGGACGATTCGAGTCTGATTTCAGTTTAGAGGAGGGGTTCGAGGAGAGCGAAGAGTTTCATCAAGATGGTGAACTCTTGGCATGTTTCCAAGATGATATATAAGTAATGGGTTGCCCGAATCACATACTAAAAAGGGGGAAGAACTAAGCCCAATTGTGAGGTCTTATAACAAGGACATTGCGTGTTTGGAGGTAGGGATTGTGATTTCCTATGGTTAAGTGTCCTATGTAGATTATGAAAGGTTGTTATACTAGTTTATAATGCAATGGTGATAAATACCTTGTCAACATATGATTACAATTTTTGGGACAAGTGATTGAAATGAGTTTATTAATATTTATTAGCTTGGCTATTCATTATTTTTATCCTAGGGCATTAAATATATGCGTCTAAGTCATTATAGAGACACTATTGACATAGTTAATTTGAATGGCTTTAGGTGTAGATGCCCCATATGTAAAAGACAATTTTGCTCTTCATGAGAGAAAGGGAGACCAAAAAAGACTAAGGAATTGAATTTAGAGATATAAGAAATAGGGATCAACCCATAGGTGGATCCCATTCCCTTGAGGGGCACAACAAGGCAACTGTTAAATTTAAGGACTAGCAAAAGGTGTACTAAGAATGAGAATCTCCTTAGCAAAGGAAATGTTACCTGACTCGATACTTCATTTTAAACCATTCTTTCTTATTCAAATTATTCATGCTCCTCAAATATCATGAAATTATTAATATATCCATACTTTATCAAAATATGATGTAATTGTTGAATTCACCCCAATTTCTATCTCATAAAGGAATGAAGGATAACCAAAATCATGATTTTAAGGGAACTTAGAGGAGGTCCATACAAGATTGTGAATTTAGGTATTTAATGGTCACAATGTATTGTTCAAGATTTATGTTCAGCTAAGTTAGATTTCACATTACCCCATGCCAATTATGTTGAGTTAAATTATTTTCTTAGATTCTCTTTTATGTGATAGAACATGATTTCAACTTATAGAATGCTAGATTAGGTCATCCAAGTCTAGATATTATGTAAGAAGCTTTAAAATTTGTGATTTTTCTACTCCTTCACTATATAAACTTTAATTTTATCATACATGTATTCTAGCAATACATTATATATTACCCTTTGCATTGTCTAATTTTAAAGCCACTAAACCTTTTAAATTAATTTGCATTAACCTATTCAACCCTCTCTAAGAAAGTCCATTAGTGAAGCTAAATATTTTACACTAATTGTGGATGCATTCTCTTGATTTTCATAGATTTAGTTTCTAATTTAAAAAGTCAAGCATCCTAGGTTTTTAGAAGTTTCTAAAATAGGTTCAACTAAAATATGTAACTAAAATTAAAATTGTAAGTTTCCATTGGAGTGGTGAATCCAAACCTATAAATAATACTTTTACAACTTTACAAATAAATCATTAAATTTCATATCCATACACTCACAACAAAATAGAAGCATGAAGCATAAAAATATATATGTGATAGAAGTAGGTGTATCTAGCACACTCAAAGGTAACACAAGGATTTTGGCCATATGCTTCTCATGAAACTACTCTTCTTAAATTTTAAAGTATAAGCATCTTAGAAAACTCCTCAATGACCAAAAATGGTTGCACCAGGCCTAAAATGTATTTGGCTGCTTACATTTTCCACCTTTAAATCCTTTCAACAAGCAAAAATGATGAGGTCATCAAGCCAAGCTCTCCTTTGAATAATCTAAGCTTTGTTCCCTAGCATTGAGCTCATAAGTAGCACTAAGTTAGGGAAGAAATCAAGTCTATTAAGAAGAAGACAGAAGAACAAGCCTAAGATGTGATTGACTTGATGGACCTTCAATAAGATGTTACAACTATTAACAAGATGCATAGAACCACTAGAAGGGAATTACCGAACATGGCTCCACAAAATAAGGAAGAGCTAACTAGGTCGACCAATAACAGGAGGTGGTTGCTAACCTTACTTAGGCCCTTAAGTTCAGCTCGAAGCTTATGCCTCTTTGTTACAAGTACTAGGACCTCATGACTTGAGATCAATTCAGCATCACAAATTCAGTTTGAATAACCACCAAGCCACCACTTCTCCAACTTGGGCTTACCCCTTAGCTTGGCTCTAAGCTAATATGTTGAGTTGCTCGAGTTAAGGAACTAGGTCCACTTGAACACTCTCCAAAGTATACACCCATCAACTTCAACTTATTAAAGTAAGTCATGTAACCTATAAGTGGCCTAGGGTGGTGACTCATGTTGCTACATAGGATACATGGCCTAATATGAGGCCAATGATTGGTAGAAGGAAATAAAGTAGCCACTTGGCATCTACATATTAATCACGTGTTAGCCATATGTATGTGAAAAGCTTTTTTAGTATAAATAAGAGAAAGGGAAAATACAAAATGCGACTTACCCCCTCTTAAACTTTGACTTTAGGGCGGATTACCTCCATAAACTTTCAAAATGTGATTTTTGGTTCCTAAACTTTCATAAATTAGCAAATAACCCTCATAACCCCTTTTAACTGTAATTTTTATGTGAGCATCCCTTAAACTTTGATTTTAATGTGTAAATACCCCATAGATTTGGGGGTGGAGGGTGGGGGGTAGGGGGTGGGGGGTAGGTTTATATATCAAAATCAAAGTTTAAAGGATTATTTTCAATCTAGGGGATTGTTTGCCAATTTATGAAAGTTTAAGGACCAAAAACCATACTTTAAAAGTTTATGGAAGTAATTCGCACTAAAGTCAAAGTCTAGGGAAATCCCATGCAATTTCTCCATAAAGAAAAAAAAGAAAAAAGAAAGTTGTAGATAATATTGAACGTCCTATTCAAATGTCACAATCCTAAACAACTCTTAGTGATAGATATCTTGGCCCTCACATCCATGAAGAACGCAACAAAATACGATTAAAACAAGTTTTTGGATTCAATCAAAAGTAAACTTAAACTAGCTATGATAAATCTTAGTTTTTACTTTTGACCTCCATCAAAATGCATAGTTTTATATACATAGTTTAATTATTTTACTTATTTGCCCTTGTAGGGCACTTTAAGGTTTAACACATTTTGTATATGTTTACAAGACTACTACTTAGGTTTAGAGTATATAAGTAGCTATCTTGGACTTAGCCACATCATCTCATCTTACATTCAATTTATTACACACATTTATGTGTTAGGAGACTTATTAGTCTCACTTCTTTGTTCTTGAGTGAAATATTCCTCTTTAATTTTGTATGTTCTTTTTAATCATTCACTTAATTGTGATGAACCTTCTTTTTAGAAAATTGTGTGTGAAATCCACTTTTTATTATGACCTGTAACTTAGTTTAGTGTTTTGAGTAACGTCAAAACCTATTCTAATTACAAACTCGATTTGTACTTGTTGTTGGTGAGTGATATCTAACTCCATTCACATTCATACCCTTGTTTGTTATTTTTAAACACTAAAATATTTTATGTTTTGAACTTGTTCCAATTGTTCTACTCAACCACTCCACTTATGCCATTTGGTTTCCTTGGCTTTAACACATGAAATAAGCTTGAGCATAAGTCTAAAGAATGTCTTTTCTCAGGCCATAGTGTATATAATAAAGGATACATTTGCTTAATAAAAAGGAGTTGTTGTATTTGCAACTCAAAAGATGTAATTTTTGACCAAAAAATCTTTACATTATCACTTAGACCACTCTAATGTCATCATCAAAGGGATTCCTCCATATGAGGTTATTTCCCCCCTTTATTTACCTTAATGATAAATCAAGACAATTCTTCTCCACTTTTATGCCTAATTCTCCTTTTACATCATTGTTAAATAATAAATAATTTGAGAATCTTTGCTTTCACTTAGATCCCTTAAGTACACAAGAGGTTTTAAACAAGCATGGTCTTTATTTAGCCTTTACTACCCTTATGATATATGAACAATATAGGATGACAAAATGGTCAAAAGTATTCATCTGATCGTGCATGCTTTAAGAGTGGTATCTTCATATTTAAAACCTATTATACCTAAATCCATCCCCTTAAGTCCATATAACCATCTAAAGCTTCTTCCCTAAAAGAAACAATGAAAAGCAAAATTTAGATAGAGGCCATGGATAAAGAGTTTAGAGAATAAAAGCTAGCCACACCTAGCCATTAATATCTAAAAGTGCTCTCACAAAAGATCATTAGATGCAAATGGGCCTAGGTAGTGAAATTAAAGTAAATATCTCATTTAAATGCTATAAAGTAAAGCATATCTCAAAGAGATATCATTAATACTTGGAATTGATTTTACTAGATCTCAATCCTTATTAGTAAAACCAAGTACAGTTAGTTGTGATCTCTTGCGAAAAAACCTATATATGGCTTATTAAACAACATGACATACACAATGCCTTCCTTAATAGCAAAGTTAGGGAAACTGTATACATGGCACAATTATCAAGGTTTAAAGACTCATTTGATCCTCATGTATTAGGGCTTCAACAAAAGCCAATTCATCTATATTTCTTAAAATCTCCTCATCACATATCCTTATTGTCTTAATTTATGTAGATGATATCTCAATTATAGGCTCATATGGCAATTTTATCAAACAAGTGAAGCAAAAACTCAACTAATGCTCTTCTCTCAAGGAACTTTGAAATGCTTGTTATTTCTTAGGTATTAAAAAAAGAAGGAGAACTTTTTTCATAGTTGTCAAAAGAACAACATTAAATACTTACTTAAAGGGGACAACATGGAGATTACATACTAGTTGCTACTCTAATGACATCAATAAAGACTATCTACTATATGACAGAGAGAAGTTGCAAGATCCAACTGAGTAAAAGAGTGGGAGCTTTATAGTATTGCACATTGACTTGACTAAAAATATGCTCTCTAATTAATAAAGCATGCCAATTTCAGCATACTTTAACCATATTCCATCTTTAAGTAGTAAAAAGGATTCTTAGACTTCTTAAAGGCACTCCATCCCTTGGAATCACATCTATAGACAAGCTAGGAGTAGAAAAGAAGGAGAAAGAGGAGGGTCGGTCACATGCCTCATAGGTATCAATTCAAGGCTCACCTTAATGACTGGAAGATATAAGGGTTCATTGCAAATTCTCTTGACCAACCTTAATATCTTAATCTTCTTGCAAGCAAAAGGTTGTATTGAAATCTTGTAGTGAATCTAATTATAGGGTTTTAGCTACGTCAAAGACTGAAGTAGCTTAGCTCAAATCCATACTCAATGAGTTTTAAGTTCCTTATGAAGCTCCACCATTACTATATTATGACAATATAAGTACTACTCAATTGGTAGCAAACATAATACTATACATATGAACAAAACATGTTCATATAGATTGTCCTTGGGTTCAAGAAAAGGTTATGAACAAAAGATTGATGGTGAAATATGTTCCATTTGAAGATTAACATGCAAATCACTAAGTCAATTCCAACATGACAATTCCTCAATATTTCAACTAAGCTTACTGCACTTCATCACCCATTGAGTTAAGGTTGATATTAAATGATGATTCATCAACATGCCTCATCAATATGATAAGGATATGATTCATTTTAGGAGCATATTTTTTATTCCTTTTGGAAAAATATTACAAATGCTTATGGACAGATTTCAAACAGTAAATGAAATCATCAACTTATTTGCAACATTTTCCTCTTTTTTTCTCTTTTACATTCACAAGATTCTTTCTTCCTCTTCCATAGTAAGAAAAAGGTACGAGAAAATGAAAGAAAACACTTATTTTTTGCTGTTTGGTAAACAAGATGAAAAGGAAATGGAAGCAAATTAAACATATGCATATTGAAAATAATTTTGACCCTCTTTTCTTTGCAATTTTTTTCAAAAACATTTTCACAATTTTATAATTGCTTTGATTTATTTTCACCATTTTCTCCAATCGGCTTAGAAATTGAAAAAATTATTGTACGTTTCTCTCTGATCTCATTGATTTCCATTTTACTAAACTTATCAAATGTCACAAGATTGTCAGTAATTTTGTGTTTTAGGTCTTTCTAAAGTAAAATCAGATTCATCAACAATTTGATTGGATTTTCTTCCATGTTTAACTATCTTTTTTTTTTTCCAACTACGTTACATAGTACAACTTTGGGGATGCAGGAATTTAGACTTAATCTATCCAATTGGTAAACCGATGTTCATATCTAGGTCACAATAGGTTTGACCATGTTTAGGTGTCTCGATAGATAAATTTATGTTTATTATAAAGAAAACCCAATGATCTCATAAGAATGTATTTTGTAAATAAATTTAGAATTGCTTTTGTCCTTCATTACTTAATCAATGTTGGATGCAATCCCAAAAAAGAGTTACCAACTATAGCTTAAATTCCCTCATTTTCTAATCATATACACGCATAACAACCGCCTTCTACATGTAGACATAATTACCATACACACTTACTACCATATACTAATATCACATAAATGTCATCAACACTAAACACAATATAAATCGAATACATTAGAATTACTATTGGTACTTATGTACTTAGCATACTAGACATACAACAAGCATACAATGTAATTCACATACATAAAACATACTATTGTTGCTTCTTATTTCTATAGAAATAAACATGTTTAATTTGCTTAAAATACCTCTCCTTAAGAATGCGCTTAACTTCAGGCACAAAGGTGGGACAACAAAAAGCAACTATATGATCATCCTTCCATATTGCCTAAAAAAAAAAAAAGATCATCCTCCATGAAGCTTCTATAGGAAGTAATCGTTTAAATTGATTTAGATTTTTGTAGTTTTCAAATTCTTGAAAGTTTCGAAGATTACTTTAAGTGTAGGAACAAGCTGCCCTTGATGAAGGTTTAGAAGAATGTGTTTGGTGTCAGCATTGCCTTTAAACCTTTTGAGAATGGTACATGAAAACACTAGGTGGAGCTTTATTATTGTTAGAAGTTGGAGGTGGTAGGTGATAGATCTTAACTATACATCTACTGGAAAAGGGCTATAATACCATGGAGTAAACTTGCTCCACTTGCTTACTGCTAAGGAAAATTTGTGGTAGGGCTGTAACTTCATCCAAACCAAATTGCCAACTGCAAATAGGATGTCACTAAGCTTTAAGTCATGTGTAGTTTTCATAGTTTATTGAGCCTTTAATAATTTCCTTCATAAATTAGCGATAACTAAATCCTTCTCCATAAGCACTTACTCTATTGCTTCAAGTTTAGATGTACCAGGAAATATCTCAACAAATGAGAAGAGTCTCTTCTATAGAACACTTGATAGTTGCCTAAAGAGATGAATAATAGTTGGTATCACAACAATATTTTTCCCAAGATATCCACTTTGTCTGCTATGTCAGCCTACCACTTATAAAGCACTTCAAGTACATTTCAATGGATTAACTATTTTGGTTTGTCCATCACTTAGGCAATAGTATGCAAATGAAATTGATAGCTTGGTATCGCTTAATTTAAAAAGTTCCCTTGAAAAAAATATTGGTAAAAGTGACATCCTTATCTCTTATTGTAGTTTTTGGAAACCCATGTAGCTTGAATATATTGTCAAAAAATATCTTAGCAATCGGCTTGTAATGATTGAACTGGAACTCTTTCTGTCAAGGTATTGTTCACTTTAGTGTAGTACATTGTATAGTTTTTTCCCTCAATACAACGGTTTCCTATATGCTTATCATCTAAGGATTAACCTAGCCTATACACGCTTAATTTCAGAGTTCTAACATACTCTGAGCTGCTATACCAAAAGGCGCTTTGATGGTTAGAGTTTCATCACCTTTTATTTAAGAGGTATTATGTTCTACATCCTCATAGGATTAACGCTCTTGTCAATTTTGTTACATAGGACTCAGACTACAACCAAGTAAGGCTCTGTTTTTTCAGCTGGTAAACTACTCTAATACCACCAATGACGACTCGAGCAGAACTCCTCCTATTAAAATATTGTCCATTTTAGTATGATATGTTGTACAGTTTTGTCTCTTGGTGTAGTAGCTTACTAGAATATTTCCTATCTTAGGATTGTTTTGACCTAAACACATTTAACTTCAAAGTTTTAGTGAACTCCAAGTCACTACACCAAAAGGCATATCGATGATTGTGTTCTGTCACCTAGTATTTAAGGGATATTAAAATCTACTATAGAACTAACATCCTTGTTAGTTCCATTGCCTATGTCCAGGACCACCATCAAGCATGGAGGAATCTAAAGTTGCTCCCTTATAAGATTAAGAGGTATCTTCATCTTATGCCATTTTGCCTTGCATGGCACTTAGCTCCCCCATTTCTAGTTAGTGGACTACTCTATAACAACCTATAATAACCTAATTGGAACTCTAATTATCAAGGCATCTTTAAGTATAATAGTTTAAAGTTTGTTAGAACTCTAAAGTGAAGTGTGCTTAAGCTAGATCAATCCTAAGATTAGTGACCTTCTGGGAAGTTGCTATACCAAGATTCAACCGTACGGTGTTCAACACCAAAGCAGACAATACCTTAATGAGAGGAGTTTTGATTGAGTCATTATGGAGTGTTATTAGAGTAGTCCACCAGCTAGAAGGGTAGAGTCCCTACTTAGTGTATGGTCCTTAAACTTGTGCAGTGAAACCAATAAAGACATTAGTTTTGTAAAGAGAGTAGAGTATAATACCCCTTAAATAGAAGGTGATGGAATATAGAAGTGCCTTTTGGCATAGTGGCTCAAAGCATGTTGAAACTCCAAAAAAACGTGTTTATGCTACATGAATCCTATAATAGGTGACCTCTTAGGAAGTTGCTACACCGTGAGATAAGATCATGTAGTGTTCCATATGAAAGTGAATGATACATCGATGGGAGATGTTCCAATCGAGTTGTCACATGATTATCATATAAGGATGAATCATAAGAATAAATTGAGCATACTTAGAGAATCACTTGACAACCACCAAAAGGACTTATCTTCATGGGAGAGGCAAAGACTGTCTATGAAATTTATAGATAAATCTAGCCAAATAGGCATCTGGTTACAAATTTTCCACCTTATTACGCTGACATATAGGATAAGATTTGACAAAATTTTGAACTTGGTATTTCATCCTTTTCCAATAAAAATTTTAAGCTATCCAATACAGTGTTCCCTGATAACCTTCATGAAATTGATCATATATGGCATTTATCACCACTAAACATAAAGCTGATGTTAGAGCCAAATATACCCCTTTTTGTACAAAATTAGCCCACCTCGAATTTGCCAGTTTTCATCCAATTATTTGTCCTATGTACATGTTTTAACAGTTTGCCTATTCAGTGAATAACTAAATTTAGCCATAACCATATCAAAAGTTTGCATGTGAGCAGAATAAATGGTGCAAATAGTGTCATGACAATCTTCATCATCCCTACATAAGGCATCGGTTACCTTATTGTCTATGCTTGCTCCATATTCAATTATGAAATTGAATCCGAGGAGCTTATAGTAACTTGCCATTTGAGTAAAATTTTAGTCTACAATAATCCGTTTGGATAATAAACCTAAATTTGAACAAATAAGCTTGCTAATATTAGATAACTATAGCATTCTTACCAATTCCTTTTCATAAGCTGGTAATTTCAAATGATGGTGGGTGAATGTTGATTATTTTGTTAAAGCATGGCCTTTATTCCAACAATGGCCATATGGTGCTCCATTAAAAAGAGTTAATCAAAATTTGGTATTACAAATATGGGGTCTTGGTCATTATCAACTGTGGATTCCACTGGGGTTTATAACTGGGCTTACAATCCAAATACTTAAGTGTTGGGCCTTAGAGCTATGATCTAAAGAAGACATTGCCTATAAAAAACACACCAGAGATAACTCCAATATGGGCACTTTGACATTCAAGTTAATGAATAGGAAGTTCCATGATAGAAAAATAGTAAAAAACTTAAATTCCATACCTAGGGGGTGTCATCCCCATTTATAGGTGATATAAGACAGCTTATCATTTAGAAAAGTTCATGTTATATCTCGTTTAAAGCTAGCTATCCTAATCAAGGAAGCGTATTATGATAGATTAGGAAAGTAGCTTCTAGGTAAACCAATCTAATTAAGCATGTGCCCTTTCAAGGTGTATGGATTAATTGGACAAGCAGATCTTGACAAGCTCTAAATGGGTTTTGTTGTGGCAACCTATGGTGGTTTGCCATGTGTTAACTGGGGGAGTCATCTTGGGCTAGGGTGGCTAAGGTAGTAAGGCGTATCCTTGTAGCACAGTATTGGTAGGTATTACCTATGGGTTGAGCCTTTGGTTAAGTTAGTTCGGCTGGCCTTCACTAGTCACTTGAGTTTGTGAGGTTTGGGCTCGAATTGGGCCTAAGGGCTTGGACCCAATATTATTTATCAATAATCATAGATGCTTGAAGTTTAGTAAAAGCTTGTTTAGATGTTGTTATCCACTAAAATTGGTTTTTATGTAACATGCACATTAATTGATAAGATATTACACCATAATTTTGTATAAATTTTCGATAATAACTCATTAAACCAAAAAAATTTTCGTAATACTTCAATAATATTGGGTTTCAATCAAGAGTTCATAGCCTTAATTTTGTAATCAACCTTTACCCCTTTTTTCGAGATTTAATGATCCCATATGCTACCTATTATTGTACAATTTGCAAATATAGCCAATATGTTATCGAAGCAATAAAAGGACTACTTGAAATGTTGAAATGTTCAACCAATGACTTATTGTATATTAATATGTCTTCAAAAGTATAAGTACAAACTTATGTAGATGGGTTTTCAATACCCCATTTATAGCATGCCTAAAAGGTAAAAAGGGTATTTGTAAGCCTAAAAGGCATCACTAAAAATTCATGTCTACAATGAGTATAGAAAGTTGGTTTCTCTACATCTAATAAGTGTGTTAAGACTTAATGGTACCTAGAAGACAAATTCAACTTGGCAAAGGAACAAGCTCTAAACAATTCCTCATGTAATCCTTCAGTTATTAGAATAGGGAACTAATCTTTGATAGCTTTCTCATGAGGAGTTTGATAGTCTACATTAGATAACTAAGTTTCATCTACCTTTTTAACCAACATTACTAAGAGGAACATGGTGATTAACTCAATCAAATTATCCCTTTGGCCAATGTATCGCCACAATACTTCTTGATTACATCCTTTAGATAATGATGGTAGCAGTATGGTCTCGCAACAATTAGTGGAGTACTTGGTTTAATCCAGATTTTATAGTTACAATGAAGATGGAGGGAGATTCCTTAAAGTGCCTAAATACATCCAAAAATTCTATCAACGATTGAGTTAAACGCCGCTAGTGATCAACTTCTTAAATGGTGGCTAAACATATTGGGCTGGTCAGGACTATATCAACTTCCTATAATAGGACCACTTCCTTCCCTTGAATAAATTTCATCTTCATCATTGAGAAGTCCCAAGTAATTTGTCCTAATGATTTCAATTTGTTCACACCCAACACAACACCAACACCATACAATGGTAACAAGTAAGAGTCTACTTATATAATTTTAGAGCCTCATTACATAATGAACTTACAAATTCCTCTACTTCCCTCTTGCTCACCAATTATGATCACCACTTTCAATGATTCCCACTCCTCCACATGTAAGTACAATTGTGAAACCATGCTAATTCTCATAGAGTTATGCATGTTATTGGAGTCTGTAAGGACCATCATTGGAGTTCCACCAACATACCCTTTAATCTTCATCATTTGTAGTTGAGAAATACCCATCATTGTATGTAAACATATTTCTAATTCTCCTTTACTATCATCATCATTAGTTTCAATTTGCTTATTTAAATCATCAACTCATGTAGATATTCTAACCAAATCAATTTCTTGCACTTGCATCTAATCATAAAATGGTTCATCATAATTAAAACATAATCCTCTTGCCCGCTTATCCTCCACTCTAACCATACTTAATCTTTTAATAGAAGGTTATTTATTGGCTGGTCTTGTTGGTGCCATTGCTTTCTTTCCTCCACTCGACTATTCCTTTATTGAAAATCCTTTTGGCTCATAGAGGCAAGTTAGCCTCACAACCTACATGTGATTAGTAGGTTGATGCATCTCCACTTCTACAACAATATGATCCTCTAATCTACTCACAAAAACTACAACTTTTTTATTTTGGTGGCAAAGTAACCATTTAGTTGACAATTGCTTGAATCGCCATGGATAACTCTCTATCGATCTAAATTGTCTTAATTTGGGTAATTCTCCCAATTTATTGCTTTGTAAAGGAGGTCCAAAATGCATACTGCATAAGGATGTAAATTCATCCCACTCCATGTTTAGCCTTTTATGCTCCAACTTAACAAACTGTAATTGAGTGTCACCCTCTAAATTGAAACCAACCAATTCCACTCTTCCTCCTTCTCAAATTTTCTAATGTTTAAAGAAATGTTTATACCTATTTATCCATCTTATAAGATTTATAGTCCCATCATATTTTAGAAAATCTAATCTAGAAATTTTGGGCATGATCACTCAAATTTCCTCCCTTCTATTGCTCTTACTCTCATTGATCAGGATCTAACATGACTGCTTTAGATGTAGGCACATTCCTAGTCAGAGACCCTACTTAGTTGACTATTGTAGGTGTCAATTCTCTATTGTTATTCAATCTTGTTTAGAAATCACCGAGAATGCTTCAAATTGTTATTGTAATAATGCCTTCAATTCCTCTGTTACGCTTGGCTTTAATACTAAATTGTTATAGAATTATAAGTAATTTTGTGTTTTTGATCCTTTCAAAGTAAAATAGATTCAATAATAATATGATTGGATTACTTCTATGTTTTCCTATCTTGGAAGACAAATTTAGACCCATTCTAAATGGAACCTAACGTAGGATATATTTGGTGAAAAATTCAGATTTGCTTTTTTCCTTTCATTTCTACTCGATAAATAGTGTACACCATTCCAAATAGCAATTACCAATAGCCTATATTCCCTCATTTTCTAACACAAACACACGTAATAGCTGCCTTCTAAAGAGACATAACTACCCCACACATTGCCACAAAACTACTGCCACAACAAGCACTAGACAGCATGCACTCAAACACTAGAATTAACTGGTACTCATACACTTAACACACCACACATACAAGAAGCACCTAATATAATTTATACACATACAACATGCTTTTGTTGCTTTTTATTTCTACATAAATAGACATGTTTGATTTCCCTAATATCAAATTTGAACACTTTGTTTTGCATGAGGGAAGGAATATGGGAAGAATGATTTTGGAAGGAATGAATATGAGTAGAAAGAAATATGAGGGGTATTTGATTTCTTTTATTGTGTTTAGATAATGGGAATTCAAAAAGTAAAAAAAATCTTAATCATTGCTAAAAATAAAATGAAGCATTGAAATTATCAATATACCCATAAAAAGTAATAAGAGACTGGATAAAGAATTGTAGAATTGAAATTTAAACAACTTTTATAACTTTTCCTAGCCTTCCTCTCTAATGGAGGGGAATAAAAATTGACGGGACCTATAAAAAACTCTCTCCCAAATCATTCCTTCCATTTTTCATTCTTTTCTTAAACAAGGAAAAGTTGCTCTCCTAATTCTATCCTTCATCCCAAACATTAGGCTAAATTTCCACCGGTTTCATCCATCTCCACTTTTTTAGGCGTGCTTCAAGCCAAAATACTTCTAATGATCCTTCAGATTGTTTAATGGCTTCGTATTTAACGACATAATCATACGAAACTCGAAGCGGCAACGTAGAGTTATGCCTCCGGGATTTGAATCCACGTGCTCTTCATACTGCTGTGGTTGGCTCGATTATACTTTATATTGTTCATTTGCCTCTCCATTTTTGCTCTAATACAGCAGGATAGGATCCTGAAGAATTAAAAGAAACACTCAACACGTGACACGGGATCAAAAGCATTTGCTTTTTAATTTTCCATCATGGAAAGGAAACAACAAGGGTAAGACTTCCCATCGTGTACAAATCTACTGCCAATCCCCATGTTTCTATAGCATCTGTACAAATAATAAAAACGCATAATAGTGAGAATGACTATAAAGCATCAATATGTTCATCAGAAGAGAAGAAACTACTGTTCCTAAGCACACACACAAGGTATACCAGTAAACTATACCGAAATACATGCAGACTGCTGTTATCCTCATGAGCTGGTATGATTTCCATAATCAAAGTACTGGTCCCATAAATGCTTGGTTATTGTGAAGTTCTAAAGCTTACGAGTAAGAAATGCTTGAATATAATTTCCTTCTACATATGCAGTATACTCGTGAGACAGAGAGAGAACAGAATCATTGCACAGGGTCATGAGACGTGAAAATGTCCAGTTAGTTAAAAAGTTTGTTACGTGACACATTTATATACAGCTGTAAAGCAATGAAAGAATGACAAATGGGCAAATAAAAAAAAATTGTACACGTGTAACTACTAAACTACTAGCAAACAAATAAATACAAAGTCAACATAAAGCCTTAAGAAGCTGCTGCTGCATAATTCTACCATTATAGTGACAGTATTTCTCACACCCTCACCTCAAGTTGAAGCCTGTTGAAGGCCCAACTTGCCACAAAAAAGTTTAGTCTATTGAGCACTTAAAGATTTTGTAAGGAGATTCACAACTTGTGATTGAGAGGGTATAAAATGCAGTTGAAAAAAGTTAGAACTAATATGGTCGTGTACAAAATACACATCAATATCAATGTACTTTGTTCAACCATGAAGACAAGGATTGTTAGTAATCAATATTGCAAATTTGTTATCACACAAAAGAAAAATTGGATAAGAAACAGGAACTTGAAGATCACGTAAAATGTAGGAAACCCAAAATAATTCCTTAGAAATAACAACAATACTTCGATATTTGGCCTCTGTTGAAGATATTGCAACTGCTGTTTGCTTCGTAGTTTTCCAAGAAACAAGTGCACCACCAATAAGTACACAGTAACCAAACACAAACTTTCTATCATGAAGATAAGAAGCCCAATCAACATTAGAAAAGCCTTGAAGAGACAAGTTGTTGCTGGATGAATAGATAACCTTAAAGAGCAAGTTCCTTTCAAGTATCTCAATATATGCATTAAAGCTTATAAAAGAGGCCATCAAGGAGAAGATAAAAACTGACTAAGCTTATGTACTGCAAATGTAATATCTGGATGAGTAAGCGTGATATATAGTAGTTTTCAATTAGGCACCTATAATATGAAGGATCGAATAACAAGTCACCAGAGACATTGTCCAAATAAAGACGAACAGGAAGTGGAAAAAGAGCTGGTTTAGCCCTAGTGAGACTAGAATCACAGAGAACATCTAAATCGTTGATTAATGAGAAGTCCTTGATCAATACAACACATTTCCAAACCCAAGAAAAACTGTGCCAAGCCAAGATCCTTAATGGTAAATTCGGCATGTAATTTCTGTTTAATCTCATTTATAAAAGTAGGATTAGAGCCTATGATTAACATATAATCAACATACAACAAGATAATCACAACCTCAACTAAACTATGATGAGAAAACAAAAAGTAGTCATGCTTAGATTGGTGAAAATCATAAGAAATAAAAATTTAGAAATTGCCAAGTTCCATTGCCTTAATGCCTGTTTGAGGCCATACAAGGACTTCCTGAGATGGCACACTTGATTAGGCAACACCTTATCATAACCTTCAGGGGCAACATATATATATCTTCATCAAGAGTTCCATGCAAAAATGCATTATTAACATCTATCTGAAATAAAGGCCAATAATAAACAACCGCAATAGCAAGAAAAATACATACACTACCCAATTTAGCAATAGGTGAGAAGGTTTCATGATAATCTCACCCTCTACTTGAGTAAACCCTTTAGCCACTAGCTGTGCTTTATATCGTTCTATAGTGTCATCCGGTCTATACTTGATTTTATAGATCTACTTACACCTAATAGCTTTCTTATCCTTAGGTAATGTAGTGAGTTCCCAAGTTTCATTAGCCTTAAGTGCATTAATCTCATTTTGCATTGCCATCTTCCATTCTTCATGTTTTGATGCTTTTAAGTAACTATTTGGTTCTTGAGTAAATAACACTTTAGCTAAAGAGGCTACAAAATCAATTGGGTAACTAGAAAGGGTAAAGGCATCAAAAAGAGGATATGGGTGTATCGAATGAGTAGTAAAACAAGTTGATGGATTTGTGTTTGTATGATAAACAACGTCTTGTAGCCGCTGTAAAGTTGCTTTAGGTCTAGTTGAATTACGTAAAGTAACACTTGCTTTTGGAAACAAAAAATGATGTTGACCAGTAGAAGACTGAACAACTAGTATACTAGAGAAATCAGAAACAATAGAAGACTGTTCTAATGTTTCAATAGCAAGAATAACCAACTGATTTAAAGATGAAACATCTGACTTATCAGAAGAAGAATGATGAATGGAAGTAAGGGTATCAAACAAAACATGATCTTTAGGAATATTGGATGAAAAACTCGGTACAACATGATTGTATTTAAAGGAAACTTAGACTCAAAGAAAACAGCATCTCTGGACATAACTATCTGTTTATTGAACAACTAAAAAACTCTATAACCTTTTTGATGATGTGTGTATCTAATAAAAACACATTTAACTCCTCTAGGGTCAAACTTGTCTCTAAGCTTAGGATGTTTTGCAATAAAACACAAACAACCCATAACACATAAATGATCATACTTGGGAAGATTGCCAAACAATCTTTCATGTGGACTTTTCCAATCAAGGATAGCCATTGGCATTTTATTGATTAAGTATGTGGCTAGAAGAACACACTCTTCGTAAAACTCTTTAGGCAAATATGCATACACACCCAAAGCTCTAGAAGTATCTGACAAGTGATAATGTTTTCTCTTTATCCTACCATTTTGTTGAGGAGTGTGAGAAGTGGTTCATTGATGAACTATCCTAAGTGATGTAAAGAGAGTTTTGCAGGCAAAAGAAATGAACTCAGTTCCATTATCAGTCCTCACAAACATAGGTGAACAAGAAAAGTATTTAGACACAGACAAAAAAATCTCAAGAATAGGACAAGCTTGACTTTTATGTTGTAATAAGTAAATCCAAGTGGACTTGGAATAATCATCTACAACAGTCACAAAGTATCTTGGCCCTGTAATAGATGAGATTCCATAGGGCCCCAAACATCTACGTATAACAATTCAAAAGGAATTTTAGAAATATGAACATTTCTATGAAAAGGCAATCTATGGAATTTAGCCTCTTGAAAAACATCATACATAAACTGAATAAAGCTCACAAAGTTAGGTGAACAAGAAAAGTAGTTAGAGTCATAGACAAAAAAATCTCAAGAATAAGACAAGCTTGACTTTTATGTTACAATAAGTAAATCCAAGTGGACTTAGAATAATCATCTACAACAGTCACAAAGTATCTTACCCTTGTAATAGATGGGATTCCATAAGGCCCCCAAACATTCACATGTAAAAATTCAAAAGGAATTTTAGAAATATGAACACTTCTATGAAAAGGCAATCTATGGAATTTAGCCTCTTGACAAACATCATATACAAACTGAGTGAAGTCACTAGCTTTACACTTATCAAGATGCTATAATTTCGAAGGAGAAGTATATCCTAAACGTACATGAAGAAGAAGCAAAGGAATTGTATTTGTAGTTTTACAAGAATGACTTTCAGCAGTAAAATGATAATTGTTTACAAAAGTGATGTGCCCCATGTTCTTTTTAGCTTGCAAAATGTACAGGCCACATAAAGCTTTGGTTGTAGCAATTGGAATTTTATTCTTCTGGTCCTGAAAGTTGCATTGAAAAGCATCAAAGGTTACTAGTAGATGTTGGTCTTTGGCTAAGCTATTCACTAATAAGAGATTGTGGGTGAATTGTGGTACTAGAAAAACATTATGTAAGATAAGTGTTTTAGTGAGTATGATTGATCCTATTTGTGTAACTTGTATAACTTGGCCACCTAGTAGTTTTACACTAATAAGGTGTAGCAAAATAGTAGCATCATGTAATAAGGATAGATACGAGGTCATGTGATTAGTAACCCCAGTATCTATAAACCAAGAATCTATATTGTTACTTAAAGCACTAAAATAAGCAAAAAAATCCAATATACTTGCAAAAGAGACATTGTTGGCCATATCACCAATACCTTGCTAATTTTGAGTCCTCGAGATCCTGAGCATTTCGCTACATAAATCCTACACAAGTTTCTAATTTGTAACATTAGTATGATGATCATCATTTACTGAAAATTCCATTGAATGCTCGAAAGGAGTATCATAATCTAGCTTAGAAACACTTGCACTAGCTAGACAACCACCACTTTTAAGAACTATGTTCTCTTTTGCTGTACTTTGTGTAAATGAACCACTAGAAACCATAGTAACACTTGCAACAACCCACGACCTTACAACTTTCCTTCCTTTAAACCATTTATGATAACCAACAATTTGAAAGCAATTTTCTATAGTATGACCCTTCCATTTTACAATGTTTACATGTCAGCTTACTCCTATTTTTCTTCTTCTCAAATGAATTCACAAAACTTTTTCCTTTAGCAATTGAAAGTAGAATTCTCCACATCAAAAGAAACAATAGACAAAACTTGTCTTTACTTTTCAATTTGCTAGACTAAGTAAAAGGCCTTATTGATTGTTGGCAACAGATCTATTGATAAGACTTGATTCTTCACATTATCGTAGATTTCATTCAACCCCATTAAAACTAAAGCAATCGTCTTTTGAACTCAAAATTAGTTAGCCTTTCAACTAAATCACAACTACAATTTTCACGAGATCAACAAGGAAATGGATTCAATTGACACAATTCATCCCAATACTTTTTAAGCTTACCATAATATGTGCCTATAGTTTGATTAGATTGTTTCAAATTGCATATTTCATACTCCAATTGAAAAAATAGAGGACCATTCGACATGCCATATTACTTTGTCATTTTATCCTAAAGCTGCTTAGCTATTTGAGTATAAAGAAAATTATGTGATATTTCTGCAATCATCAAATTAATCAACCAATAGCAGACCATATAATCACAACGCTACCATCAAACTAAGTCCTTAGAATTATCATCAAGCTTCACAACTATCTCATCTACGAATCCAATTTTTAATTTCGCACCTAAACCCATCCTAACAGATCTACTCTAGCCTAGATAATTGTTTCCGTTAAAAATCAACGTACCAATGCTCATGTTAAGGTTATCATATTTGCAAACGGTAGAAGATCACAATTACCTTAAACCCACTTTGACACCATATGAATTTCTAAAGCTTATGAGTAAGAAATGCTTGAGTATAATTTCCTTCTACAAATGCAGTATACTTGAGAGACAGAGAACAAAATCATTGCATAGAGTTATGAGATATGAAAATATCTAGTTAGTTCAAGAGTTTGTTACAAGACACATTTATATACAATTGTAAAACAATGAAAGAATGACAAATGGTCAAGTAAAAATTGTACACGTATAATTACTAAACTGCTAGCAAATAAATAAATACAAAGTCAACACAAAGCCTTAAGCTGCTGAAAATCAACATATCAATGCTCATGTTAGGGTTATCATAGTTGCAAACAGTAGAAGATCAAAATTACCTCAAACCCACTTTGATACCATGTGAATTTCTAAAGCTTACAAGTAAGAAATGCTTGAGTATAATTTCCTTCTACAGATGCAGTATACTCGAGAGACACAGAGAACAGAATCATTGCACAGAGTTATGAGAGGTGAAAATGTCTAGTTAGTTAAAAAGTTTGTTACATGACACATTTATATACAGCTGTAAAGCAATGAAAGAATGACAAATGGTCAAATAAAAATTGTACACATGTAACTACTAAACTGCTAGCAAACAAATAAATACAAAGTCAACACAAAGCCTTAAGCTGCTGCTGCATAATTCTGCTATTGTAGTGACAGTATTTCTCAGAGTCATGAAAAGCTCGGCTAAGTGGCAGTACAGATTCTTCAAAAGCCGCAATAAGCCGAGATGGGTGACTCTGATTTGATCTGCATTACGTAGTATAGAGTATCCTATCCTTCAAGATTTTCTATCGCCTCTGCCTAGTCCGTATCACAAGAAATATAGATTGGAGCAAGTCATACGTTCAAATCATCCATCATAGAGTACAACACAGGCAGGATTCTTAACATGGTGGGTTAAATTGAAGACATTTTTGTTGTCCATGTCCACCAAAAAGCATTCCAAGTGGTATATTAACTCCTATTAATCTATTTTTCTACACAAATGGGCATATGCATGTATTTGGTCAGCTGGTATATGTACATGACAGCATGCACGCCTGCATTTTTAAGGAATTTGGAGATGACTTGTGCTACTGCACAATAAGATTCTACATGAAAATTTTGTAGATAGCAATTACAATCAACAATCTTGTGCAGATTAAAGTCAACACTTCCATCATCAAATCATCACTTAGCTTCCTTCCACATAGCAACATAACAGGTCCTACAATTCAAGCTCGGAGGACTAAACTAGTCTGAGAAGACTACAAAAATTCACAAGAGGATCTACATCTAAGCAGCTCCATTGCTGAGAAGAGATCAAGTCATATGATGCCTCAACTACTTAAACTGTCTAGTGGTCAATAACTTAACACATCAACAGACAAGTGCATAGATTGCATTACCAACAGCATCACCTTCTTCGTACTCATATACACTGTGCCATCTGAAAATTAGTCAACTTGTTTGTTTGTACTGGTTTCGGTGTCATCTGGAACATGGTAAGTTGATAGAAAGAAATAGCCTTGATTTTTTTGCAGGAACCTGAAAGTAAGTATACAAAGCTTTCAGGGAGAGCATGACAATTTAACATGGACTAATGAAAACACAAATAAAAAAATCAAGAAAGAAGAAATTATCATGAGCTGATATCCTGCATTTTGTAAGTTTTGAATACTCAATCAGGTCATGGACCAAGGTCATTCACAGAATATAAATGAAAATTTTTGGTGGCCTTGATCAGACTAGCGATTCATCTATAAGTTTTGATCAGATAATTCTTGAGTTATTTTCAACATAAATTATGAGTACAGGCAGGTCTATATGCACGATCCTTGATAGGCACTTCTATGCAAAGAAATTCATGTTTATCAGCAAGAGATAAAGCCCTACAGTTCAAATGCCAAAAACTGACAAACAATTAGAAATGCAACTCACCCTTTGAATCCGATTTTGCTTACCTAAGAAAGTCATTCAGGCGCTGCTGCAACTCGATCAAAGTCTCTTCCTCAATATTCACGAAAAACAATAGCTCAGGCAACTTAACTGCAAGAACAAGAAATGGAATTGGCTTTAGCCATGTAATAAGAAAGAGGTTCCACCAACCAAACATGCCTAGACATAAAAGACCACGAGAGTAATTTTCCTGTGGTCAAAGCAGATGAGAGGTTACATCTCAATGTCCTGATTTTAACACCTAATAGAGGTGCTTGACACATGCAACTGAATAATTTAGGCAGTAGGGTTTGTCATAGAAACCAAGAAATGCCCAATTGTTCACTTTAAGTAAGGATGAACACAAGCAATTAAAAGGATTAATATTGCATTTGGTACCCGAACTTTACCAAATTATTCAATTTACTATCAAATTAAACTTTTTATAGTCATTTATACTACCTAATCTAAATTCGTTAGTATTTGTTTGGATGGAATAGACACCTGGCACTACTATAAATCAACATGTGGCACCTCATGCCACAACTACAAATTGACACATTTCCTTATATGTGGTACTTGCTGACGTGATACGAAATGCCTAATGCAATGCCGTAAATTGACATGTGGTAACTTTAATATATGACATCCTTTTTTGAGAAAAATATTATTTTTTGATTAAACAATTCAAATATCAACCTAACTCTATACATAGACCATTCCGTGCATATAGCACTTTTCGCTAAACACTTTGAGCAACCAATAATATATACAAGTCTTTTTTTCTTCTGGCATTTCAAATGGGACATACAACATAAAAACAAAGGGTTTAAACCAGTTTAGCTTTCTCAAAAGAAAGACTCAATTTTAACCTGATTTTCTCATTTGATTCAACTTTTAATTTAGAAAAAAATACGCAATCCATAACCTACTCAATTATTCCTTTTAAATCATATAAAGATTTTTACAAAAAAACTTTAAAAATTCCTCAAAATTCATGTCAAATTAGGCTTTTTAAGCATGTTTTATAGTTAAAGAGCCTACTTTGATATGAATTTCAACTATGTTTTTAAATTTTTTTTTTTCAATCTTTGTATGATTTAAAAATAATCATAAAATAGATTATAAATTGAGCATTTTTTTTTTAAATTAAAGTTGAATCAAATAAGAAAAATCGATTCAAAGTTAAGTATTTCTCTTACGAAAGTTGCAACTTGTGTTTAAGCCCCACATCTTCATGTTGTTGCATGTCCTACGTAGAATGTTAGAAGAAAAAAGAAATATATTAAAGGTTGCTCAAAGTGCTAAAAATATGCTATGTACATGGAATTGTCTATGTTTAGAGTTATGTTGATATTTCGATTATTTATTCAAAAAATAATCTCTCTAAAAAAAATGTCATATGTCAAAGTTGGCATGTATCTACGTCAGCGAGTGCCACATGCAAGGACATATGTTTAATTTGTAGTAATGCCACATGGTGCTCATGCCACATCAGCATATACCACGTGATGCCACATGGTGTTTGTGCCATATCAGTATACGCCACATGTAAAAGGTGCCACATGCTGTTCCATAATAGTGTCGCGTGTTTATTCAATCCATGTCAGTAAATGGAGATTAATAAAGTTAGATTAGGTAAATATAAATGACCATAAAAAGTTTAATTAGGTAGTAAATTGAACATTTCAAAATTAAGTTAGTAAATTGAACAATTTTGTAAAATTTAAGTATCAAATGCGACGTTAACCCTAATTAAAATTAAGTGTTAGTAGCTTGCAAGAAACATCAACTCTCTATGCCACTCTTGCAAGAAATCACACATTTGATGTCTCAAGAAACATACCAAAGAGGCGTAAAAGATGCTCTGCACCATAAACAGTTGAAGGAGAGATGTCATCTGAAATTGCCTCAGCATACTGCTGTCGTTCACTTTTGTACAAGAGCATCCTAGGCAATGCTTTATCAAAGTAACAATGTAGACCTTTCATTATCTCTCCAAGTGATTCAGCTATCCTGTGTCAATCAGCCACTTAAGCATGAGAACGATGAGCATTCACATTATTACATCAACCAAGCCACCAAGAGGGGGGAGAAAAAGTCTGACTGGTTCTTTTAGATCCTACAATTTTAAGGAGAGTCATCCTATATTTGGCAACATGAAAGAATATTTAAAAATATAAGCAGAGAAGAAAAAGCTTACAAGGATAGGAAAAAACTGCAAGTATTACTTGGATATAGAGGGGAGCTACAAAAAGTTAATTTAAGTGCTCAATTGTTACTCTCCACTAGCTTTGAGCATTTGGGACAATTTTAAGTATCTTGTACATGCACTTGGATTTTCCCTTAATTTGTCCACTGAAAAGCATTCCAGATGCTACATTTGAATTTGGCATTGTCAAACAGAACCTCAAAGTGATAGATAATTGGAAGAGTAGGAGAGTCAGACCTTATAAAAGTTTCCTGCAAGACAATGCAATGGAATTCCACAAATAGGGAGGGAAAAAAAAATCTATATTACAAATTTTCATTTTGACCTGACATTCTGTCACTAAGCAGAACTAAGTTCATTAACAAGCAAGAAGAGCAGAATAAAATGCACTATTTAGGAGAGTTATCATGGGAAATAATGAGCCAATCCAAGATTTTCAATAGTTAAAACTTGAAAAGGCCCAGTTAAGTGCATTAAAATATTCTTTAATTAATAAAAGATTCAATAGAAAGAATCTATTAGAAGTACATACACAGACAGAAGCTTAGTTTACTAGAATAGCTATAAAGAGTGGTGCACATTTTGCACTTACGAGCCATCCTTCTGGAGACGATGGTCAAGATACTTCTTTAGTATGTCATCCACACTTGGAACCCGGGGAAGTTTGACAAGCTGCAGAGGATACAAAAGTGAAAACCTTCAATAGGAGCCTTAGAAATATCAAGAATAACTTTTTTCTGCACTAGTATTTAAATATGTGTCTATATTCTATAGTCAAAACTTTCTCTATCATTTTAGCCCCTTTTATTGCATATACAATTGAAAAAGCAGAACAGACATTTGCAATAACAATTTTACTCAGCCATTAGACTGATCCCACAGTGGAAAAATCTAGGATAACAAGCTTTACAAGCAATAACAGCATGAAGAATGCCAAAATGAACAGTATTCAGAACTCAATTAGCTGACACGCATATTGCAAACCATATTAAAGTTTCTCTTTTGATGGGAAACACTATAGAGAGAGTTGTCTATCACAGGCGGCCACATAGTACAATTATATTTGATAAATTTGGAAGGTTCATTATGTATCACAACAATCTGCCAGATAATGGAGTTGACTGATTTTGTCACCTTGCCCAGATGCATGATAAATTCACAGTCATCAATTAACTGCTTCTTTAATGCCAGAGGAATTTGAATATTGACAAGCTTCTCTGAAGGTAAAGCCCCAATTTCCTGAAAAGTTGAATAACATGTCATAGCTGGTATTATTCTTTCACGGAAAGGGACTACATAACGCCCACAACATAAAAGGTTATAAGAGAAGACAAACAAGGATACCACCTAGAAAAGGTCCTGAGACTTTACCTTAGTAATAAAATCATTCCTTCGCTTCTTGCCTCTTGGTGCTGCACATTTCATAAAACAACTCGTATGTTTAAGTTCATGATTATATAGACTACATATATAAAGTCAACCAGAACTTCAAAACAACAAAAGGACAACAGGCTATCACTGTACCAATTCAATCATCAGGAGAAGCCCAAAAAAAAAAAAAAAAAAAAGGAAAAAAAAAACACTTTGAGTGCCAGTCAGCCAGAACATCAAACAGTCTGGTGACGTTAGGATTTGTTTGGATATAATAGCATCTATCCAAAGCTTATGTACAGTGCAGAGTTCCATGGTGGATAGCTTTTCAAAAGATAATAGGCAAGATGAAAAAGAAAGATATGAAAACCCATTCAGATACTCCCTTAAGCTTCTATCAACACTGACAGCAATCATATTTTCAAGTCCTCAAAAAACATCTTCAGACAGTTCAAAGGATCTGATCTCAGCCTTGTGCAATAGCAATGCAAGGAAAGCAATTTAAAAGAAAAAGACAACAAATCTGACCATTGGGATTTTTAGGCTTATTTAGTGATGCACGGCCAGGTTTTGCACTTTTATCTGAGCCCAGTTTCTTGTTCACAAGCTGCTGTTTCTGGAGATTTTCTTCAGTAAGTTTCATCAAACGATCCACGCCAACCCACTCATCCCAGCTATTTAGAGAAAAGACAGGAAAGAATTAACAAGTTATTAAAGGAATAACATATACACAAAAACTAGTAGGCGCTAATCATCAATGCCCCAAGCTCACAACTACTATATATCATATTGTGATATATAACACAAACTTTTGAGAGAACACAACTTCTTTGAGAACAATCAAGAGAAATCTGTCATCCATGCAATAACATCCTGGAGGTTTTCTACTCAAACAGCTTCACACAACCCATATGCTAAAGAAGACAAACACTGACTATAGGCATATTTCAATCATTAAATTTGGTTGTGGATCTGTTTTTTTTTAAAAGGAAAACTTGTGATGAGTAAGAATTTCAATATTTTATAATTTAATACATCACCTCACATGTAGGCTGAGAAAGTGGCAAAGTCCAATCATTTGGAAATGGTTAAATAGAAGAGTCAAATGACGTCGTGGGGCTCACATTGAAAAACTCTAGTTTTTATAACATGTGACATTTGGATTCGTGACCGACCTATTAATAGCTTAAACTTGAAAACATGTCTTGATTATTATATCTTATAATTCAATACCACTAAGGTCATGTTTGTCTCTAAATGATAAATGTAGCATTTGAAATGTTAATTATCAATGAATAATGAGGGAACAAAACAAATGAAAGAACAACTCATTTTTGAGAGTTTAGACATTATTTTGAAATTATCACAAATGATAATTCTACCGTTTACTAGCTTAGCATTAACATTTAGCATTTTAGATAATTCCATGATGACCCTCCATCATTTCATATATAGTTGTATTTTTATGTGTTCCTATCTTCTTAGTATTCATTTGGAACCAAACAAGGCTGAAGTTTATTAGCCACAAGAATCCTCCTAAATAATTGCAACCTAGGCAATTCATAATCATTCAGGCAAAATATGATAACAGAAGAAGCAAAAATGCTTTTTCTTTTCTTTTGTTTTTTTGGCATTCTAAGAGCAAGAGGTACTAAAAGAAGGTTAAGAATAAAAATGTGGCTGGAAAAGGCACAGGCCAATGTAAAAACTCAGTAGGTCATTTTATTGATATTTGCCAAATTGTTATCCACCAGTCAGCAAATGAACACCACAAGGCACCTTTCTACTGGGGCAGTCAATTGAGATAATATAAGAAAAATTTTAGCATATACAACTAACATCCCCTCATCCTACTGAAGAAGCTCTCCACTGTGATTGCAGTTTAGCGTTAGAAAGAACAAGCTTGGTTGAATATTGTATACTTTCTTTCTATCCATTTCCTTTGAACAGCATCCTCATCTGAGCCTATGGAGAAGGCAGGGATTTCCTTTAAACAGCATCCTTATTCAAGCTATGAAGAGGCCAGGATTTCACACTTTAAAATTTCCTTTTTATTTTTTTTATATATAATAATAATATAATACAATATAATATAATATAAAACTAATACCCCTGGTAAGTGTTGTCAGATCTAGTCATATCTCCAAGGTAGACCAAACATGTCTTACTAATGATGGAATTGCTTATGTTGGCCTTTAATACCGTCTCCATAAAAGCTATATTGAGGTGTTAGAAGAAGTGGCTTTGAGTAGAGATTATGTCAAACAAAGTAAGAAAGTCCTAAATATGACATGACAGGATCACTAGAAGTCAACGGTAAGAGAAGACTGATCCACAGTTTAACCTTGTACATATGAATGTGTGTTAAATGCAGGCCAAGATATTGACTAAGAATCCTCACAAGAAAATAATCAAACAAGAGATAAATGAGGATGTGGGGACTTGACACACTGACTCACTTTAATTCATGCTAGAAATTGATGTTACAACCAAATGATCTAAAATAAAGGTCTTGTTATGTAATGATACTTGATAAAGATTAGTTTTATATTATCTCAAACACGCACAAATAAAGGTCTTGTTATGTAATGACACTTGATAAAGATTAGTTTTATATTATCTCAAACACGCATACCCACCCACCCCAAAAAAAAAGAAAGAGAGCATCCTTGTTATCCATCCAATATCCTAGTATTTCCAATTTGAAGGTGCATGCTAAACATTCAATAGGATTAATTATATCTAATCTAATATTCATATCCAAATTTGAACTAAAAAGGGGATTCTCGGTGTGGCATATCCAAACACAGACTGTAAAAATTAACTGCAAAGAATAAGATTTAGATCCAGAAACTGCTTGCATCAAGTTTATTATGTTATTTAGGTCATTATGTTCTGAAACATATGTCATAAAAGCACCAAAGTGGATCCTGGGCAGATGAACTCACTTTTTGCTCCATCCCTGAAACATGATCAGCATAAAATCAGATTTCACCATAGGAACACTCCAACAAATCTGATGATTATGTGTCCCAAAAAGAGGTCTACTTAAGAACTACCAAACAAGGTAGTACTTACCATGTAATGGACAAAGTATCTCCATTCCTTCAGTCGATACTCAATTTTCATGACCTTGCATGGAAAAGCACAATAACTCAATATATGGTAAGTAAAACATCTTTGAATAAAGCAGAAGTACAAGAGTTGCTACACAGGAACACTTGAAAGAGCTAAGATAAGCACAGGTCACATAGTATCTAAAATCTGACTCATCTAGATTAATTGACTTTCTTCAACTAAGAACAGCAGGCCAACCCTGATAGAACTAGATTACTGAAAATCCAGGCAAAAACGTCTAGGAATCAGAATCAAGGACTCACCTGAGCTCTAAGCTCAGAACCTGAGTATCAACTCAGAACTAAAGAAGTCTAATATGAATTGTTGTGGAAGTTTCTGGACACCCTTCTTAACTGCTTTCCTGATATTTATACATAACCATACCCACTTAACTTACTCATGCTACAATTTAATTTTAGGCTTGCCACATCAGCAAGCACTTTATTGCAAGAATAATACTCCCTTATTTATGAACAAACCCTCACCCATTATTTATATAAACAGATATGCCACATACTCCTACCCTACTAGATTAGCAACAGGCCTGCTCACGTATCAATTATTAGGAGCCACAATCCCTCTGGGTCTCCTAGAGTACACACAAGAAATGGGCTTTCTCACCCTAGTCATATCAATACCTCCCCCATGAAGAGTGTCCTTGTCCTTAAGGACAAAAGAATGAAAATGAAGTTGGAAAGCAGCCTTATCCACCCATCTAGCATCAACGGCCAACTCCCCTTGCCAATGAACAAGCACTTGCAGTACATCCTGTCCATTCTGGCGATGAAATGGATGACCCAAAATGTGGAGGAGAACTCGACTACGAACCTGATCATCGGTCATCAAATCGGATGGAAGCTCTAAAACTATAGGAGAAAAACCCACTGATTTTTTTAACAAAGAAATATGGAATACCGAATGAAATCGGCAACCATTAGGAAGTTTCAGCTTCTAAGCTACAGCCCCAATTCTTTCTAAAATTTGAAAAGGGCCATAATAGTGTAGTTCCAACTTAGAAGTATACTTCAATTGTAACTTAGCATTCAAAGCAGGATGGAGACGAAGATATACCCATTCACCCACTGCAAAAGAAATATCCCGATGATGCTTATTTGCTTGCTAACAATTCCGAATTTGGGCGAACTCTAAGTGGCGCTTCAAAAGAGCCAACACCTCATCTCTCTCACGCAAAGACTGCAATAAAGCCTAATCACCAATCTCTATAGGAATATAAGAAGCAAATACCGGAGGCGGACGACCATAAACAATCTCAAAAGGAGTCATATGATCTCAAAGGGAGTCATATGGGCAGCCAAATGATAAGACATTATAAGAATATTCCACCCATGCCATCTAATCAGCCCAAGTCTTTGGTTTGTCATATGCAAAACAATGCAAATAGCATTCTAAACAACGATTCAACACCTCAGTTTGCCCATCCAACTCATGATAACAAGCAATACTATAATGAAGATGAATACCAAGAGATTTAAAAAGCTCACTCCAAAATTTATTGATAAAAAGAGGATCACAATCACTTACTATTGTTCGAGGAATGCCATGCAACCATAAGATTTCTCTAATAAACAGATCAGCTACTGATCAAGCTGAATGGGGTTGTTTCAATAAGAGAAAATGACCGTATTTGGACAAGCGATCGACCACCATAAGTATTACATCATACCCTTTCGATTTGGGCATCCCTGTGATGAAATCCATTGACAAATCTTCCCAAACAGCTGCTGGAATTGAAAGAGGATTAAGTAATCCCGATGGTGCAAGCGTTTGAGCTTTATTACGTTGACATATAACACATGCAGCAGCAAAAGCAACAATGTCCTTATGCATTCCAAACCAAAACAAATTTGAGGACAGTCGTTTATAAATACATAAGAAACCTGCATGTCCTCCAACTGGAGTAGAATGAAATTCTTGAAGAAATAAATTCACCCAATGAGAAGCAGCCAGTATAACTAACTTCCCATAACGATATAAGGTATTATTTTCAAGATGAAAGCCTTTTCCAACATCCTTTCCTTCCTGCAAAAGTTGGACTTTTGCTGCCAAACAAGAATCTAACAAGACACCAGCCTTAATATCATCCAAATCTAACCAAATGGGTCTCGAAATACCACAACATTCCATGTCATCTTGTATCCGGGATAAGAAATCCAGCTGCTGAATTTGTAGAACCAGCTTTGTACTCAATATCAAAATCATATCCCAACAATTTAGAAAGCCACTTTTGTTGGTCTAGGGTTGTAATCTGCTGATGGAGAAGGTGTTTCAGGCTTTTTTGATCAATTCAGACCACAAATTTTTGCCCTAATAAGTAAGGATGCCAATGCTGAATAGCAAGCACTAAGGACATAAGCTCTCGTTCATAAGTTGACTTGGCCAAATTCTTATCACTAAAGGCTTTACTATAATATGCAATAAGTCGATTGCGCTGCATTAAAACAGCCCCTAACCCATGCCCAGAAGTGTCATACTCAATAATAAAAGGTTGAGTAAAATCGAGCATAGCAAGCACGGGTGCATTCACCAAAGCCTTTTGCAACTTTCGAAAGGCCGAGAGTGCTTCATTAGTCCAATGAAAGCCATCCTTTTTTAACAAATCTATCATAGGCTAAGCAATTTTACCATAATCCTCAATAAACTTTCGATAATACCCCAACAAACCAAGAAATCCACACACGGCTTTTTGAGAAGTTGGAATTGGCCAATTCAAAACACTCCTTATCTTGTTAGGATCCATACTAACTCCATCATAAGAAATGATATGACCTAAATAATTCGATGAAGTAGCACCAAAAGAACACTTCTTCTGATTTGCTTTAAAGTGATGAAAATGCAATAAAAACATAACTTCTCTTAAATGTGCCAAATGCATGTCCAAGTCCACACTAAAAACCAAAATGTCATCAGAAAAGACAAGCACAAACTCCCATAAAAATAGTCAAAATAAATCACTCATGGTAGATTGAAAAGTTGCTGAAGCATTGGTAAAGCCAAAAAGCATTATCAAAAACTCATAATGACCCTAATGTGTTTAAAAAGCAGTTTTTAGAATATTATCCTCCAAAACTCAAATTTGATGATATATAATTCACAAGTCAATTTTTGAGAAAATTCGAGCACCATTCAATTCATCCGAAAGTTCATCAATCACTAAAATAGGATATTTATCTAGAATCATAGCTTTATTTAATGCACAATAATCCACACAAAACCACCATGATCCATCCTTCTTCTTTACTAAAATGACCGGACTTGAAACAGGACTCAAGCTCGGTCGAATAATCCCCACCACCAACATTTCCCTAACAAGTTTTTCTATCTCATCTTTTTGCACTTAAGCATAATGGTAAAGCTTAACATTTATAGGACTCCTTCCCTCCTTAAGCAGATTCGATAATCCGTGACACAATTAAGAAGTAGTTCCTTAGGCTCATAAAAAACAATAGAAAATTCTTCTAATAAACCACCAGTCTAAGATCATCAACTACAATGCACTTCTCCTTTTCACAACTTCACAAATGCCAAATTACACTTGCAAACTCATAATCCATTATTTTACTCAAAGACTTATAAGAAACACAAGAACAATACAAAGAAAAATCATCATGTAGTATTTTTTCAATCTGTTGCGAAGGAATTTTTATAATCATTTGCCGCCAATCAATTTTTACCTCCCCTAAATTCTCCAACCAAATCATGCTCGAGATTAAATCAACACCCCCAAGCTCAAACACATAACAGGCAATAGTAAAAATATGGCCACAAATAACAACATTCACATCAGCACATACCCTACGGTATTGAACAACATGACTATCACCTAATTTAACATGAAACATTGAAGTTTTGTCCATTGATAGCCCCAATTCAATCACCAAAGTCTTGGAAATAAAGTTGTGGCTCACATCACTATCCACTAAAATAGAAATATCACGATTTGGCAAGGTACCTCGAAATTTTAAAGTTTTTGGAGTATTTAATTCACTTAAGGCCAGTAGTGAAAGCTGGAATTCATTGCAGCAACCATCTCCTTCCTCTACTCCATACTCGACTTCAAACACTCCTTCTACAGCCACCTAATGCTCATCTACAACATCAGAACTTTCTTCTAACACCAATATCCTTAATGATTCATTTGGGCATCGATGACTAGCGTTAAAAGGTTGATCACAACGAAAGCAAAGGCCCTTTGCTCTTTTATCAATATTCTCTGCGTAGGACAATTGTCTTTGGCCATAAGAGGATCGATTTGAAGTATGTACATGGTTGGAATTGGAAGTAACACTTGACAAAGTTCCTGATGAACTCGAGGTATTTACATACGGTGGTTTCAACAAGGAATTTCGACTAGAACCACTAACTACGCCTCTATCTGGGGACAGCGACAGCAACAATGCTATTTTGCAGTTGTAGCTATGGATGTAAATTGTGTACAGCAGGTGTTTGAGAAAAAGATCGCCCCATAAATGACTCATTCTTCAAATATTTTACATTTATATGACTTCCAACATATGGAGACAAGAAAACCCCAACCTCAAACTCTCTTTCCATAGCAAAGGCCAAATCAATTGTGATAGCTAGGGTGGATGGCTCTAAGGTTTGAACATGCACTCTACTATCTTCCTATAAGTCACTAAGAAAATAACTTAACACCTGCAACTCCGTTACTTCAAGAGCTTATGATAACAGTGCCTCAAACTTATCAACATATTGCTCCCCTGTGGAAGTCAGTCAAAGAGTAAAAGGACTGATAAAAGGATTCCCGAATGTACTATGATTGAATCTTTTAAACAAAGCTGTAGTAAATTCATTCCAATTGAGTCTTGGATATTGTTGCTTAAGAGATTTTAACCAATACAATTCTCCCAAGCATGCACAACATAGCCAAGGCTACCTTGCTTTCATCTCGAGTTGCATAAACTTCAAAATATTGCTCAGTCACTGCAATCCAATTGACTGGATAATTTTCATCGAAAATAGGTAGAGTGATTTGAACTACATTATTTTAGAATTCCTCATCAATTGCTAATTCATTTTGTTCAACTTCAAAAGAATTGTCGAAAGTCACGACCATAGGAGACTGATCATACACTCCAATCTTAGGTCCGAAGGACTCCGCTGCATGAGTTATACCTCCTTTGTCATTTGTAATGGATTTGCCCTTACGATCTCCTAAAACTTAGATCAACACAACGGTATTCTCCAAAGTTTGTTGACTTCATCCAATTCTACGTATTTCACCTTCGAAATTCTTCCGAGCTTGATTTACAAAAGAAAACTGCTGTTGTATTTCCGATAGGCTTCCTTGAATTTCCTCCACTCTTTTCTCTAATCCTTCCACTCGACTCTCCATTCGAGTCATTTCTCCCTCATGCAAGTAAGTTTCCCTGCAATGGAACCAATTGATAAAACTAGATTATTGAAAATCCAACAAAGAACATGTAGGAATTGGAATCGGAATCAAGGACTCACCTGAGCTCTAAGCTTAGAACCAAAGAAGTCTAATTGACTTCTTGTGGAAGTTTCTAGACACCCTTCCTAACTACCTTCCTGATATTTATACATTAACCATACCCACTTTACTTCCACCTCAGCCGCACTCATGCTAGTATTTAATTCTAGGCTTGCCACATCAGCAAGCACTTTATTGCAAAAATAATACTCCCTTATTTATTAACAAACCCTCACCCATTATCTATATACAAAGATATGCCACATTCTCCTACCCTATTAGATTAGCAACAAGCCAGCTCACGTATCAATTATTAGGAGCCACAACCCCCCCTTGGACTCCCAAAGTACACATAAGAAATGGGCTTTCTCACCCTAGTCATATCAAACCCTCCATGGAATAATTTATAGCAGCATAGTGTTAAACAAATAGAACCAGTCGTGCTTTCACTGGCCCACTTGAACAGGGTATACCTCTTTTCTTTTTCTTTTTTCTCCTTGGCAGATGAAAAAAGTTGAAACAAAAACATTATGACAACAATTCCTTAGAATCTTATGGATTTTCCTATAATCTACTTTTCAGTAAATTATTGTATCACTCAATTTTAGGATAGGTTGGCCAATTCTACAGTTTGAACTGCACACTGTGATCTGCAGACTAACCACCAATTTGGTTTGCAGAAATCATCTGCCACAACCTGTTAGGATAACAAAAATGTTTCAATGACATCATATGAAGTGCAACTCTTCCAGGGAGGATTATCTCAAATTGTTGGTTGATGATAACATAATAGTCTCCACATTTAACTCAGCTTACAGAAGTCACCCTTCATATAAAAAGTAGCACCTTGGCTGATTCTGCAATACTCAAGGGTCATCTTCTCTTTGTTGACAAAAAAGGAATGAAAAACATGACCACATCCAATATTTTAGCACCTCTAACTAACTCTGTTAAGCTGTATATTCCTCCATTTGATCATGTCCCCCTTAAATCCAATATTAAGCAAATAGAAGTATGATATCTTCTTCTTCTTTTAATGGGTGAATTGGTGGGGGGGTGGGGGGGTGGTGGGGGTGTGAGGGAAAAGAAAGGAAGGATATCTTACCTAGATCCGCAATTCAAATTTCCTTTCTCCTTTCCGTCAGTCATTGTAGGAAATTTGCAGTCTCTGTTCCTACAATGACTGACGGATATCTTGCACAGTCCTTTCCGTCAGTCATTATTTCCCCTTTTATCTCCATCATTATAGGATAAAATCAGGATATCTTGCAATTTGCACATTTCATTTTCCTTTCTGGTGGTATAAATATGACATACCACAGGAATAGAATTAGGATGTCTAGTCAATAAATCTTCTTATACCATATAATCCAAATGCAACAAACTTAAACCACTTCTTGCAATTAAATCAAAAAGGGACAAAGAAATTCAAGCAAGACAAATATCAGCAAGATGGCATGAACGTTCGGAAATATTGAAACAGTTTACAAGGTTATGCTGCATTCATATTCCAAGTGATTGCTAAGTAGAAAATCATATTGTTTGTAGAGATCGTATGATCCAACAGTTTTTTTTTGCTTGAGCCGAAATCATCGATGCCTCCTGCCCAAGGGCCGAATTCGAAGACCCTAAGGTGCATAATACTTGCTTTTTTTCGTAAAATGTGTCATCAACTTCGTAATGATGAAAATTTATATACATATATAAGTACATAAATACATATATGCATACTGTATGCACGTGATGGCAGGCATGATGTCAAATTACCACTATAGTACATGATCTACCTTCGATCATAACACGAAAAAATAAAGTAAAATATAACATTTCCCTTGTTTTCTAACAATTCATCTCCTCAGGAAGAAAAGGGAAAAGGGAGGAAAAGAAAAGAAAGTACCTTGGCCTCGTAAATTTGAAGGTTATGATAAGCTAAGACCTTTTCACCCTCAGAGAAAGGACTCGATTCAAGAGAAGGAGGGTCTTGGTTGTTGTCATCACTATCGCTGTCTGTGTTAGTGGTGTCGCCGCCTTGTGACTCGGTGGCGGATTCCTCGTTCACCGCCGTTTTAGGACTACCCATAATTTTGACAGTCTCTCTCTCTTGGCTGCTGGACTTGGAGCCTTTGTATCGTATGGTTACCAATTTTATGGCGGTAGCTACGTACGTAGGACGGAAATAAAATACGGGGAAGGTCGAAACCTGGGGAGTTTTAGTTTTAAGTTGGATGAGGTGGCTTTGGTTTTGGAGATTTGCAACTTATACGGTTTTAATGTTTCACTTTGATTAATCAAAATTTGTGATTATATATTTGCATACGTAGTCATGTAATACAGATAATGGATGTTAATCTCCTAACAAAATGAAATAGGTAAATTTTATAAAGTTATAATATAATCGTCAGAAAAAAAATTATGATTATATATTTACTACTCGTAAATTATTTTTTCATATGATTTATTAAAAATTATCATATAAGTAATATTTATTTCATATAATGTAAAATTATTGAGTAATTTCCATTCCTTCCATTGATTTAAGAAATTGATATTTAGTAAAAGGTAAAGTTTTTACTCCATAAATTTAATTTACCTAAAATAAAAGTATTTCAGAATATTAGCACAACCTATTGCAATACTAATGCTTTTTTTTTAATCAACCATTGCATTTAAATAAAAAAAAAATTGATCCTTATAATTTAGTGACATTCAAAAAGATCATGTAACGAGATCGAATATATTTGGTCCTCTTTCTCTTTAGTCATGTGTGATTGAGTTAAAGGAAAAAGAAAAATGAAAAATTGATCCTGAAAAGATCCCATGGAAAGTAGACTGGTAATTTATACCTGAGCTGATCTCACGTAGGCCAATGGGCAAAATAAGTAAATAAAAAATAATAAGAGAGTGAGAGAGAAGACAGCCCAATGTTGAAAGTGGAAAGGGGCTCTTTATTTATTGTAGTTGCTCTCGTTCAACGAGAAGGCCCACAGCATCTTTTGAACCTCATTGAAACTTAGCAAATTGGAGTAGAGCCGGCCACGGAACTGTAGTTTAACTAATATGATAACGTGTCGCGATTCATATAATGCGGATAGTATATTTAGAACCTCCAAAACAAATAAGTGCATGCTTGACTAATAAACATATGTAATATTTTTGTATAATCATTAAGCATTTTAAGTATTTGCAAAATTTTATACACATCTTAACCATTACTTATAATAGTAGAGGTGAGTAGATAATTTTATTATATAGGATATCTACATTGATCCTACTTCATCGAGTAAGTTCTAAGTAGATAATGAATAAAAATGTACAAGTGAGTTTTAACCCGCAAATCAACCCATTTAACTAGTTTTATAAATGGGTTTAGACTAAGGTTTTATAACATATTTCAAAAGCGAGCCAAATAAGCCCGACTTGTTTAATCTATAGACCAAAGTAGGCTCATTTAGGTAGGTCCGTTTAACACATTTACACCTTTAACTCATGGATCGACCCGTTTAACTTGCTTTTTAAACAGATTGAAACTGAGATTTTTTTGCTTGTTTAAAAAGCAGGCCAAATGAGCCCTACCCATTTAATCCTTGGGCTAAAAAGGGCTTGACTATAATGCGTCTCTAAAGTCGGACACACGAAAAAGTACCACAACAAAGTAAATAAAAAACAAACAGGGGAAAAAGTTAATAAAGTCTAAGCCGTTACCGAATGCATATAACGCACCACTCGATTCTACTCGACTTATAATTTGCCGAATATAATGCACCAGTTCAAACTGAAGGGTCACTCGCCACTATTCCTTACTAAAGGGAATAAATAAGAGTGAATGATAACGAAATTACTAAGATTGCTCAAAGTGAATAATCTTGTATTGATTAGTTAATTGTCTGCATACAACAAAGTAAGGGTTTATATACCTATTCCCTAAGGTTGCTTCACATGTATGAAAATACAAAAGAGATATTCTATCATTAGGTTACATAAAATATACTAAAAAGGGTAAAAGGGGCAAAGAATATTTAGTATGGAAAAGAAAAAATAATTCTGGAATATTGTGTCAGGAGACACGTGTCGCTTAGTGATTGGATGGGAGAAATATAATACAAGGTAGGCGGAAACAAAATAACACTTGCAGTTAAGGGATGACATAATTTGGATCAAGTCAGGGGTTAATTAGTCCTATAGAGAAATCAATTGTACCAGCGTCAGATGTCTATGGTCGATCCAGCAACGGCTCGGATAGACTTAGGCTGTCTTCTGGAATATGGCATCGTTATTAAGCAGGAGCAAATCTAATACATGTGAGAATTTGACAAACAGGTCAGCAAGAGATCAGTTTTGCATAAGGATTCCTGTCTTGGCTTTAGTTTCAAGCCAGTATTCTCTATGTGAGTCTTTGGAGTCTTTTAGCTTAATTATGAGCAATCGGTCCAAGGGCATAATTCCTATCATTTGCTTGGGGGTCGGAAAGATTTGCCCTCAAATCTGTAGTGGTTTCTACTTCTTCTTTTAGGGCATACACGAGGTTTTCTTCTATTAGCTGGTAAGAGATCAGATCGGACACATTGAAAGTGGGAGAAACACTGTAGTCATCAAGCAACTCAATTTGGTAAGCATTGCAGTTGATCTTCTTCAGGGAGCAGATCAAAAAACTCATTTAGCAAGCTTCGAATCTCATTAAGGATATCCTCAAATCCTTCATTTCTAACAATCTTCTGATCAACAGGAACATAAATTCTTCAGCCTTTTCAACTGCTCAGAGCTCTCTTCAGCAGATCGCTAAGGCATTCTTTATACTAGCTCGGGTAAGTTAATTGTAAGTTTCATTTGCTTGTGATGAGGTCGTAGGTTGCGACACAATCTTCTTTCCATCCTTAACAATGGTATAGGTATTCTTATACCCATCATGAGTAACATGTCAGTCGAACAACCAAAGTCGTCCAAGTAATAGATGTGAAGCTCTCATAGGGATGACATCGTACACTACTTCATTTAAATATAAATTCCCAACACTGAACAGTACAGTCACTTGTTTAATCATGTGCAAAGCACCCTTATCATAAACCTAATGCAGCTTATAAGGTCAGGGATGCTTTGAGGTTAACAGACCTAACCTTTGCACAAAAGACTATGCAACGACATTAATACAACTTCCCTCGTCCATAATAATTATGTACAATTGGCCTTTGATGGTACATTTCATATGGATCAGATTCTTCCTCTAGTCATCCTTAGAGTTCGGTAAGGAACTCAGCACTTGTCTTAGGACTAAGGTCATCACTTCTCCCTAGTTAGCATAGACGTAAGTCTCCTCTTCCTCTTCGGCTTTAGGTTTTCCAACATCCTCTTCCTTCTTAAGCTCGCTTTTGTTGATGATGTCCACTACATCTCCTCGAAGCATCATGACGCGTCAGTTCGGACACTTGGCAGTTATATGTCTAAAGCCCAAGTATTTAAAGCATTTCACCTTGTTAGTCTTCCATCCAGAGGTCTACCCTTTCTCATATATTCTCGAGGTCAACCTAACCTCGGATCAACCTGTCTAACCGGCTCAGCCCTGCTGGCTTGCTCAGCTGTCATTAGATCGGTCATTCCTATCCTTAGCCTTATATAGCCTCCTCGGCTCTGCTTAAACAGGTCGGCGCACAACTGGGGGTCAGGAGAATATTAGCCCAAGGTGGCTCAAAGCACTTCTTTATTTTTCGACCCCCTACACTATCTTTATCGCATCTTCCAAGGTATAAAACCTCTATACTTCTACGATGTTGCGAATCTCATACTTAAGCCCAAGAATAAACCTTGATACTATACGGGCCTCTAGTTCTTCCACATTGACTTGGATCATTAGCATCTGGAACTCTTTGATATAGTCATCAATAGATTGGCTTCCTTAGCAAAGCTCCTGTAACTTTGCAAACGTATCTTATAGAGAGGTCTTGAGTACAAATCTACCTCTTAACAACCTTTTCATCTCATCCCAAGTTCTAACACCTCATCTTCTATCTCTAGTTTTGGCTGCATTTAGATTCTTCCACCATATAGTGGCATACCTAGTAAACTCTAGTGCTGCAAGTTAGACTTTCATAACATTCATATTCCCATAACATTTAAACACTTTCTCGACCTTCTCTTCCTACTCTAAGTATTCATCTGCATCCCCACTTCCACTGAAAAGCGGGATTTAAACCTTCACATTATCTAACTCTCGAGGGACTCGGCGACCTCATCTCTGCGCTTGGTAATAGTCAACTCCTTCTTCTTCCTCCCTAAATTCTTTAACATCCTACTCCTCATCATCTTCCTTAATCTCCTCCAACTCCAATCTTCGTCTAGCAACTCGGTTTACTATTCCTCCAGCCTGCCATGGTCTAATTGGGTGATTGATTCGATTACCTTAGTTATGGTATCTCTTAAGGGCATTTTCTTGTAGGTTGTAGTGCTGTATACCATGGGGTTGTTGTCTATTAACTTGCATTCTTGTAACTAGACTTTCAACAAGGTTAGTCAGTTTGTCAAGTTTGTCATCAACTGATCCTAAGGTATTACTATTATTATGACCATGATCAGGTTGAGCACCACTACTCTGGTTACCAATAACTCCTTGAACACTCAAATTTAACATGGTATAGTACGTCTCGAGCAAATAAACAACTCACTAACAACTTTAATACTTGACAATCTCTCGAATAGAACAGCAATAAACTTACTCTGTTTTTCGTAATGAAAAATAGAGTAAGAGTAGAGTAATAATGAAACTACACTTACTTACACTCAAATGCACTACCGTAGCTATAAAAGGAACACAGCAGCTACCAACAGTAAAGCGAACTAAAACGTCACTGCAACTTCACATACTCCCTCGTGCAACCGTGCTCTGATACCAGCGAAGCTGATGCATTTTTGGAGCCAGCCATATGAAAAAGCACCACAACAATGCAAACCAAAAACAAACAAGGGAAAAAGTTAGCAAAGTCCAAGAGCTACCAAATGGATATAACGTACCACTTGATCCTACTCGACCTATAATCTACCAGATATGACGCACCGATCTAAACTAAAGAGTCACTCGCCATTATTCCTTACTAAAGGAAATAGATAAGAGTGAATGATAACGAGAATGTTAATGTTGCTTAAAGTGAATAATCCTGTATCAATTAGTTAATTCTCTGCATACAAGAAAGTGGGGGTTTATATACCCATCCATTAAGTTTACTTCACATGTATAAAAAGACAAAAGGGATATTCTACAATTAGGTTACATAAAACATACTAAAAGGGGTAAAAAGAGTAAAGAATATTCAGTATGGAAAAGAAATAATCATTCTAGAATATTGTGTTAGGAGACATATGTCACTTAGTGGCTGGATGGGAGAAATATGATACAAGGTAGGCGAAAACAGAGTAATGCTTGCAGTCAAGGGCCAACTTGATCTTGATCTAGTCAGGGGCCGACTTGATCTTGATCAGGTCGGGGGTCAATTAGTCTTGTAAAGAAGTCAGCTGTACTAACATCAAACGTTTGTGGACAATCTGATAGCTTAGCTCGGATAGACTTGGGCTATCTTTTGGAATATAGCATCGTTGTCAGGTAGGAGTAGATTTGACACATGTAAGGATCTGACAAACAGGTTGACAGAAGATCAGTTTGGCATAAGGATTCCCGTCTCGGTTTTGGTTTCGAGCTAGTATTCTCTGCGGGAGTCCTTGGAGTCCTCTATCTCAACTACGAGTGATTGGTCTAGGGGCTTGATTCCTATTAGACCGAGTTGGTCTGTTTAACCTACTTGCACAACTCTAATAATGAAGATCATATGGTAAGTTCTTGATAACAATTTTCCAAAACCTGCTCTCATAAGGTAAGATATGGGTATGAAGTTAGAGTACCATATACTCACCTTGGAATTTATACCTTAAAATATAAGGGTACAGGTTCTAGAGTTTCATGTATTTACCTTATAATAATAATTAAATAACATTTATAGATAAAAAAAAATTAATACCATTGTATTTTTTTGCCTTAAAGAAAATAACAACAGAAGCTTGACTTATAGTAAAACCTTAAGACTACATATTGTTTGTCTTAATTGTCTAGTCCCTTTCTCTTCATTCTTTTAGGGTAAAACTCTCTCTCTTCTCTAACTATCTTAGTTTTTTGTTCATTCTTCCTTTTTTACTCACCTTAGTCTTGTAAGGTTTCAAAAACATATTAGTTCTTAGCTTAGTTGCACCATAAAAAAAAGTATGTTCTTTTAGCTTTTTGTACATATGGATTGCATAATCATTTATTTGCATTATAAGATCTCATTCATTTCAAATTATTACTTATTGGTAGTGAAATTACAAGTTTGATATTAATTATGCATTCAACACAAAGTTTTGAAGGAAAGGTTCAAAAAAAAATTATAGGTTTTATAGCATACTATATACCTTGTAGAATTTATAGGGTATAAGGTAGTTTTAGGGAGCTAAAGGATAAGCTTCGCATATAAAAATTAGGAACCTTTTTTTATAGGATAAGGAACTGGTATGGTTGCATACCTTACCCACCATATATTTGCTCACCCATAATAATAGTATACTCAAGATATTAAGCATAGTGAAACCATACAATGCACATTCCCAACCTATGGTATTCTGCAAAATTTTGAATTTGATATTCCACTTATGTTAGATGTTCCTTTTAAATTTTCCTAGTCATAGTCTATTGTTTGTACAAAATTTTTACTACGCCTTATTAACAGATGGATGATCTAATGAATAATTAACAACTTTTTCAATTTTTTACTTTTCCTCAAAGCAATGGAGTAATTTCGAAGGATTTGAAATATTGAACATAGAAGTTTGTGTATGTCCATTTTCTAATCCAAACTCATTTAGTTTCCTTGATTAGATTTGCATTGAGAGAGATTAAAAACTCGCTATTTTTCCAAGAGTAATTTATCAGACAATAGTTATAGTGCAATGGCCTTATGTCTTCCCATCTAGACTTGTAATTTTACAAAAAAATTAGTAAATGTTTTTGATTTAATTGGTTTTGGTAGCTTATGTTAGACGGAGTTTTGTAACATTGTAACATTCTCATCCTTCTTCTTCGTCTTATGATTCTTGTTGAAGATGCCCCTTTTCTTGTACCTTAATGAAAGTTAAGTAGTCCCTTTAGGTTTTACTCCAAAATTTTTTAAGGGTGATACTAAGGCGTCATTTGCTCATACTCATGCAAAGGATAATTTATCATATTAATTGCTCTATACTCCTAAAAGTCACAAAAATTATATTTCTTATTAGAGTCTCAGATGGCCTAAAGTTTCATTATGCAAGATTTTCCTTTACCTTTATTGGAGCATCCCTTCTTACAAGAGCTAAATGAAACACAAAAAAAAAAAAAAAACTTGTTATTGTACATATGAAATTATAACTTGATACACTTGTCCAAGCAAAAATCATAATTAAAATGATGGAACCACTTTAAAATCTAAAAGAAGTTAAGCGCAAAAAAGAAAGAAAAAAGCCTCGTAGTTATAATTGTGAAAAACAAAATATTTCAAGCAGAAAAAGAGAGATAACTTAAAAAGTAAATGATTTGGTTGTGTATAGTACTTACATTTTTAAGTGCATAAAATATGGTAAATGATATTGTTTTTGTATTGTTACTTAAAAACCATTGATTAACATTCTTTTGAAAATGTTTAAATTCAAATACAATCGAGACAAATATTTTCTCCAGTTCCATATCTCGTTTCCATTCCATCCTTATTTGCTTTTTTACAAAATGTGCCTACAAAGAATGGACATGGAAATGTAAGCAACATATGTGACGCTTGCTTTTTTCTTTTTTATTTGTTGCTACCTATCATATGAGTTAGATTTGGATTCCTTATCTATCGTAGCAATTCAATGCTCAGTTACCTATCATACTTTGACCCATGCCCAACTTTAGATTAGTGTCTTGAAATTTGAGTATAAAAAAGTATCTTAGCACAATATAAGAAATATATTGTAGTACAATTCTCTTATTTTGCTTTTTATAGCATTATAAGAAGGTTACTTTAGAGTTTTTAAGATCAGCTTCTATTTTATTTGACGAAAGATACCTATTAGATAGTAAAAAGTTTTAAAACTTTGCTAAGTGAAGTTTTTTTGTTTGCTGCCATGTAAGATGAGTGGATTTTGAGTGAATTAAACAAATTCCCCATTCTATAACTTATTAAGTGTAGGTACTAAAAATTTGAAATCAAAATTTATCAATTGATTATAATTTAGAACCATCCAAATATATGTACCGTATATAATTTATAAGTTTTGAGATCTTTTGTAAAACCTGTAAATTTTTCCTTATTATAATTTTTGCTTAAAATAGTATAACTATTCATATATAATATCTAGATATTCAAATTGAGCTCAACTATTCCTTTTATATGTAAACTATAAATAATACAAATATAATGAACTTAAATGAAAGATACGAAACCATAACAAAAAGTTTTGAAACTTTGCTTTGTGAAGTCTTTTTGTCCACCATCATATAAGATGAGTGAACTTTGAGAGAATAAAACAAATTTCCTACTCTATAACTTATCCTATAAGTGTAGCTTCTAGATATTTAAAGTCAAAATCTATAATTTGATTATAACTTGTAACCATCCAAAAATATGTTGTAACTCCCCGAAACCTAAAAGCACCATAACTTGCCATGTACCCCTAATTTCCTAATGACATGTTAAGACTTTAGAACTCTACTACAATCTCTAAATCATTGATAAAACTTATTAATAGTATAATAAGAATAATTCTCTAATATAACTATTAAAATGTCTTACAAGGAAGTCATCGTAATCATAATCTTAACTAATAGTAGTAATTTTCACTCTATAACAACATAATGTATCTACAATTCTAAACAACACCATAAATTGCATCCCTGCCAATTATCAACATTATCCTCATGATAGTATTAGTAACAACTCTCTTCCTAACCTGATAATAGTAGTCTCTAAACAATTAACTTCATTTTATAAACTTGCAACCTATAAAAATAAAACAATGAGCTAAAGCCTAGTACACAATGCAAATGAACGCACGGATGCCAAACCAAACATGTCACATGCATGTAATGTAAAAATAAACAAGTAGCTAATTATTATTTTGTGTATTAGCCAACAAGCATCACAGGGATATTCATAACCCCATCACTCCGTGATCTCTTATACATGTAAGTAAATAGAATATAATGTAAAATTTTTAGTTTATTACATACGGTGTTGGTCAAGTTGAGACCACAACACTCATGAACCAAGAACCATGAACAACCTAGATCTAATTGTATCATCTCCAAATGCAAGTCCATAGGGGAAAACCTTACATGAAATTAGCAATGCCCCCCTATACAAGAGAGTAGGCCTAGAAAGCATAACTAGCAAGACACGTTTTTAAGTAGAATATGAGTTAATCTAGTTTGTTTCATTTTAGCTTAACATGCATAAGCAACAAGTATACATTATGTACTTAGAGAGTTGAACTAACCTAATGCGAGTTTAATTAAACATAAGTCCAAACCATAATTGACTAGGAGACCTATTTAAGAACTTGAAAATTATAGTAATAGAACTTTCTTGATTCATCAAGGAAACCGATTCAATATAACATAGTTAAAACTCCCAACTTCACTTCCCTTTATAGACATCCTATTTTTGCTGTCTAAGATTAGATTTTTTTTAAAAGAAACAATGGTTTTAATTCAAAAATACAAAAAAAAATGTAGAAAAACACAAAAAATTGAAAAAATAAAAAAATAGAAAATTTAGAAAAATACAAAAATTAAGATTTTTAGGAAAAAAAGAGCCTCGAGTTGGTTCTAAGAAGGTCATTTAATTTTTAGTATCGGGCTTAAGTACAAATCCAGCTTGATTAAAAATTAATAAAAAAGAAGGTTAGAAAACAAATTAAAAAAAAAAAAGGTTTAGAAGAGTGTGAATAAATAGAATTCTTAGGAGAATAAAATTTTAGAACAATAGAATAAAATTGGAATTTTGATTTAAGCGTTTTAGGTTTGGGCTTAATTTTTAATCTGGCCTAAGTAAGTCTTAATCCTTATAATTATTTTATTTGCATAGTGTTACACCCCAAATAAGAGAAATCGTAACAATCCTGCAATGTAAATTAATTTAAAATAGAAGCTAACCTCACAACTATTATTGTAAATATAGTTCATACAAGACATATACGACTTAACCAACTTGAAGCATCTATTCTGATACCTGTAAATGATCAAACTTGTGGTATAGCTTTATAAAATATCTATTTTATATAACATGTTGTCTCATAACACAACAATACTTATATAACTATTTTACATCTAGAGTTATAATTTACAATTAGAGTTTATTAAAAGCCTTAGGTCTTGAAATCTATTTATAATAAGATAAGAAACTAATGGGCATCTTAGGGAATTCCTAGTTAGTTTTCTCAAAACTCAAAAGAAAGTTAAAAGCCTAGATTTAGTGGATTATTCATTCCTTTACTTTCCTAGCCAACAACACATTAACTTGGGGATGATGGAATCTAAACATTCGACCTTCACTCGTCAAGAGAGTATCAAACAATCACAAGCAAGATTATCAATTATGATGAAATGTAATGCAATCAATCACTTAAAACATTGCACAATGTTATCCGATCCATTTGAGGTTAGAGAAATTATATCCGCTTCAATCCAGATTGAGGAGTTTTATTGTAACTTAAATCAAACTAAACCCGAGCTTGTGCAATGGAGAACACCCTCCTTTTGTAACCATCTTTGAACCACAACTCTTACCATTGCTGCGATCTCTTCGCCTGTTACTTAGTTCGATTAAGGATGGAGAAGGAATTATTTTAGTTATCTTCATCGAAGGGAGTTGGTATTTGGCCTGACACTCTTAATCGTCCCCCTAACAGTTGCTATGCATACTTAGTTACATTAGTGGTTGAATCACTATTAGTTTTATTTAGAGGTGATCAACCAAGTTCACACAATATAGAAATGATATAATCATACAAAACAACACACCAAAGGGTTCAACTCTTATCACAATCAGAATATCAATTTTACACATGGCATGCACACAAATAACTAATTTACAACCACAATCAAAGTACTCTTAAACTTCCAAATACTTTGATATAGTATTCCAATAAGGTGTAAAACTACGATCCCAACTTATCTATTCAGACGCTTCTTCAACAGTTTAATCACTAGAAAACCCTATATATAAAAAATCCAAATTTAATTTTCGTAATAGTTATGAAAACATCATGGTTCTATCTAAAAGTATTCTATTAAACGATTTTATATATAAATATATATATCTAAAGTATATTATTATTTTCGTAATAGTATAAAATATAGTTTTATTATATAAGTTAAGTTAAGTTATTAAGTACTAATAATATACATAATTATACTATTACGTATAATATATCGTTTCAATCATATCGCAATGTACTTTTAATTAGTTAAATCACGTTTTAATTACGGTAAGGTTACCGTAGTACATAAATTCTTGTAATGTTATGGAGATATAATTTATATTACCTAGGATTGTCCAATTTTAATAAGAGTAGTGTTATTGAGTTTATACCTAACCAATGATACATATTATGGGTTTTGTTTCAAGAGATAACTTTTTCAAGGTAGTTTGAGTTTCTAATATACCTATACATACTTATAATGAATATTAACATATTAAACCTATTTTATGTAATTTACCAATATAACTCAATAATATAGATATTATCTAACTCTAATATTTATATAATATATCTTGGTTGTAAAATTATCATTAGATATATTAAAATTTCACTTTTTATCAAATCTAATCAGCATATATATATATAGTTGTTATTTCATTATTTATCACATTTTAGCCTATTATTATTAAAAACAAGTCTCGATTCTTAATTTAAACTATTTTACTACATAAATTAGTAATAAATAGCTCAGGTTGCTAAATAATTCCTCTAAAATTTCTATAAACTCCTAAAAATATAGGGAATTCTATGATCACTTGGTTTGACACTATCAGTTTATTGCTACTTGAAACTACAATTTTTCCCCTAAATTGTATTCAATTACCCAAATATTATCCTTTTTTTACAAAATTAATTCCAATATATCATAACATATTATAATTCACTAGAAGTTAGTATATATCATTTTTATCAATTAATTTCATAAAACCTATTTATTTCACATTTTTAACCTAATTCTAGCTATTTTTAGGGCTAAAATTACATTAAATGCTAAAAATACTTAAATAAAAAATTTGGCTACGTAGTAATTACATATATATCATGTATATTCTACACTGAAATTTTGAGTTAGAAATAATATCATTTCATATATTTATTTTGAAAGTAAAAATTCAGATAAATAGTGACTTTCTTAAGCAAGTATGTACAATATTTTAAATTTAAAAAAAATAAAAATATCACACAAAAGCATATCTAAAAAAACCTGAATGTAAAATTTTCCATAATTTTCTGGGTAGATTTAATATTTTTTAAAATTAACAAAAAATAGGATAGAAATTTAACCTATTAGTTTGTTGGAGCTCCAGTGGCTAGTAGTGAAAGGGGTGACAGCCTGGGTGCTAGTGGTGCTCCATGATGGTGGAAGAGTTTTATAGCAAGTCAAGATTTGCCCCAAGGACTAACTTAGCTTAGTCTTTCCTCTGTTTTCTTTTTCTTTTTCCTATTTTTCTACGATTTTTTTCTAAATTTTTCTTTTAGTGTTCTTGGTTCCTAAAGTGTTTAATTGAAATCCAGAAGTCCTATTTATAAGAATTTAGGGTTAGTTGAATTTCCTTAACCTTTAAGAAATTTTCTTGCAATTTTTTTTTATCCAATTAAGCAGGAGGTGTCTTAATTGAGGAAATTCTCTTTTGATTCATCATGTTGCTGCTGTTGGAATGTGCCATGCCACTTTGCTAAGATTCCCATGAAATTTGGGTAAGTTTTACTAATATTTTAGTCTAATTTAAGTAATTTAGGGATATTATATTAATATTTAGTTATTTTATTAATATATGAGTATATATATCCTATATATATATCACGTATAACATATATTTGTACTCATATAATTATGTTTTTAGCATATCTTTTATTTTTAAGATATATTCCCTACTTACTTTTATGAATTTAGCACATATTATATATAATCATATAATTTTAAGTTAATTTATGGGTATAATTATTATATATATCAAATATATTCATAAAAATATGTGTATACTCATATAGTATATTATGCTATATTTTTTCATTTTATAACTTAATTAATTTATCTCTAAGTAGTCGTTATATTTCGAGTTCGATTTTAGAGATTTTGATCATTTTTGCTCTATATTAAATAACCATATTTTTAAGGGTAAAATTGAAATTTTGGATCATTATTTTCAAAATCTAACTTCATTGGATCATTTTAACTAACTTTTCTATCCTAGTCATAAAGTTTGGGTTTAATCAGATAAATTTCCTTGGAAACCCTAAATCAAGGTTTGATTGCCCTAAATATAATTTTAAGAACTCACATATGGGATTATGAAGCATAGGCTAATAGCNCTTTTATTTTTAAAATACTTTTCCTATTTAATTTTGTGATTTTATCGATCAATATGCATAATTATATTATTTTAGGTAAATTTATGAGTATATTTATTGTATATATCGGATATATTCATAAAAATATGTGTATACTCATATAGTATATTATGCTATATTTTTTCATTTTATAACTTAATTAATTTATCTCTAAGTAGTCGTTATATTTCGAGTTCGATTTTAGAGATTTTGATCATTTTTGCTCTATATTAAATAACCATATTTTTAAGGGTAAAATTGAAATTTTGGATCATTATTTTCAAAATCTAACTTCATTGGATCATTTTAACTAACTTTTCTATCCTAGTCATAAAGTTTGGGTTTAATCAGATAAATTTCCTTGGAAACCCTAAATCAAGGTTTGATTGCCCTAAATATAATTTTAAGAACTCACATATGGGATTATGAAGCATAGGCTAATAGCCCGTTTGGTTGCACTGTAAGTCTTGGAAGAGAGAAAAGTCAAAGATCTCAGGTTTGAATCATGCTAGACGCATATTACACCTTTTTATTTTCGTTTTGACCCTATTATACCAAGTGTTGTTGTGACAATGTACTTTGTGTCACGTTTGACACATGGCAGTCACAAATTGGTTGTGTTGATGATGTGGTACCATATGGACATGATGTCAACAACCCCTCTCTTTCCTTTTGTTTCCTATAGTTTCTCACGTGTATCATGTCTAAGGTCCTTAGTTTAAGACCATTTTTTATGTGATTTTCTTCATGATTTCATCAAATTAATGGTGAAATCACAAAGACCACTTAGGATACTTTGAATTGATACTCATAATGTTTATAAATTTGGTCTTTTAGAAGGTCAAAAGAAGGATTAAAAATGGAATAAAACTTAAATGCCTAGATTTTGGTCCTCTTTGAATCTCTATGATTCAAGTCATTCACTAAAAACCGAAGCTTTCGTTGGATGTTTTTAGCAATAACGAATGTTCAAGAACACATTTGGACTAATAATTCCACTCAAAATCAAGCTTCAACAACTATAAATGGGGACTAGGAGAACTTGTCTGGGCATCGAACACAACTCCAAGCCTTCCATATAAGCTTGAAATTGAGTTTTCTCTCTCTAAGGGTTTCCAATGTACAATGCCCCTTTTTTCTCTTTAGAAATTCTCCATCTTCAACCACTTTAGAAGTTAGTTATTGCTACTAAAATCTTACCTAAATTCCTAGCTTCCAAAATGCTGCCCTTAGCTTCTTTAGTCGCAACCTACAACCAACGAACCACCAATTCTAAATTCGTCACCCACCAGTAACCTCCGCAAAATACCACCTAAACCACTTCTTTTTGCAAAAATAACTTCACTAAAGAATTCCTTAACCTAAAAAACTTAAGAAACGACTCTTATCGTGCTTTAATCCATGGTCATTTGAGCTCCCCACAAATTTTCTCTCTTACTTCAGCAACCACCCTGCATCACCTTGCACCACCACCAAATGGCCACCATTGGTCAAGGCATCACTCTTACACCCACATTCCCCAATAAAAAAACTAATGAAACTGATGTTTCTTGCTCGTTTAGAGGTCTAGAAATCACCATAGCAAGCCATGGTAACCACTTCTTTTTTTCCTTTATGCAACCTGACTTGTGACTAGATGGAGTCTTTGATCTGACCTTGACTTGACCAACCTAGACCCGTGTCCTTTACCCAGATTTTGGTCCACTTCTCCTTCTTTCAATTTTGCTTCTTCTTTTTTTTTTTTTTGTTACTTAATATTTATATATATTAAAAAAAAAGGAAAAGGGAAAGTGAAAAGAGAGATTATTGCTCTTTTTAATGCATAAAAATGTACTTGTTTTTATTTTTTGTTCCTCTCACACTTTTTTAAAAAATAATAATAATTAAAAAAATAAAAATGAAATACAAAAAAATGCATATATATATTTTGTTTCTTTTTCCTTTTATTTTTGCCAAATTTTTCAAAGCATTTTTGTTTTAAATGTATTTATATGTTCTGATAAATAAAAGAAAATGCGTTTTATCACTTAGAAAAGACTTACTTTAAAAAAAATTAAATTAGGTTATTTTAGAATTTTTTGGAAATAAAACACTCGAATTAGGATCCTTTTTAGAATTTATCTGTAAAGAAATAAAGTGGCTAAGAGATGTAAATTTGATCAATTTTTAAAATTAAAATAATTCAATAAATTAAAGTTTTATAAAACTAACAAAATACAGGAAATTTAATTCCAAATAGCGGGTACGTAGACATTTGTAGACTATTACGGGGTGACTTAAAATAGAGAATTTTTTTTTTTTCTCTCTTTTGTAAATAATTTTTTTCCCTTCTCTTTTGTGAAAATAAAATTAATTTTCTTTAGTTGTAAATTAAAATTCATCTTTCAATTTAAGAGGGATATTTTGAAAAATAAAGCTAAATTCGAAAGGTTAAGAATAGTACCTATTTAAGATTTAATAAGATAGCTCTCAAATCAAATATCTCTGGTTTTCAAAAATCCATTTTTAGAAAATGATTTTTCTATAAATCGGTGGCTAGGTTAAAATCGATTCATTCAATTAATGTTAACCTAACCTTTTTCCTAACTCTGATTAGGTGGTAACTCAATTTTTTTTTTTCAAATTTATAAAAAAATTAGATTTTTCTTAATTCTTAATCGATGGTTTATATTAAATGGGTATAAGGTTCAATATAGGTTAGGTTAAGGAAAATAATATAAATGGAAAAATTCAAGCTTGACACTCCTTAAGCTTAACTCTCACTAGAATACCCTATTAATCCATTTTATCTAGGTTTCTAAAGGATAAGATAACTAGAAAAGATGGGGCATTTTGAGGAAGAAATGTTAGGAAAATCTTAGGATAAAGGACCGGAATCGAAAGAAATTCTTTGAACATAAAGTCCTAACTACAGTCCCTAACTCAACTTAGCTTAACATAACTTAAAGGCAACTTGGAGTCTTATACAATGTAAGCTTTTAAGGGTCAAAATACTAGAAAAGATTATAGTTTTGAGGAGGATTAGATGTGTATAACAATTGGCTTGGGGTTTGGATCAAGATGAAACAAGTAAAACAAGATAGGAGACTATACAGAGTATAGCGTTCGGATGTTATTTGTTAATGTTTGGATGCTAAGCTTTTAGTCATGAAAAATGGCTTAGCGTCTCGATGCTATTAAGCGTCCTCAACTAATGTCCTCACAAATAGCTTTTTTCCTTAAGCCAAAACCTTCTAGCATCCAAATGGTATTCCTTCTCGCAATACATCAATAAACACATACTTAACTTTGATTTAAACCAAAAACTCACCATCTTAACCCTAGTTCTTCCTTAAGCAAATTCATTCATCATCAACCTTCTTCAAAACTTAGAAAACTTAACCCCAAATCTCAATCTTATCTCAACTTCAACACATAATCCAACTTAGGTAAAACCCACTAAGAACTTGAAAAACAGGAGAAGAGGGATGTGAAACTTACTTGGGAATGAATGAAACTTCTTGTAATCCTACTAATAAGCAAAACTCATCAAAGAGCTATAAACTCACTCACAAATTTGAATTACAAATGAATACCTAAGAAACTCTAGGGAAATGGAAGTTCTTCACTAAGGAAAGCTTAAAAAGGAAAGGTTAAGAGATTAACTTACCCTTAATGGTGTCTAAAAATGAGTTTTTGTTGAGTATTTGAAACTCTAAAGGCATGTTTTAGTCAATAAGAAGGGGAGTGGCGAAAATAGAGAAAATGAGTAAGCTAAGAGGGTTTTGGTAGAGATTTTAGCTTAAAGGAGGTGCACTTAAATAAAGTGTAGTTGAAAATAAGATAAGGGTAGAGTTTTAGAGAGTTTGAAATGATCCAAATACTCATACTTTCGATACATTTTGTTTAAATTTTATTGGGCATTACATCTCTAACATATAGAATTTAAAAGTTTTGAGATATTTTGTAAAACTTATAAATTTTTTGTTATAATTTTTTCTTAAAATAATATAATTATTCATATTAACATCCAAATATTCAAATTGAAGTAAGTTATTCCCTCTAAATGTAAACTATAAATAATGCAAATATAATGAACTTAAATAAAAGATACAAAATAAAAACAAATTATTATATATATACATAAGATAAAGTAAGTGTCAAATTATATTATAGATATGATATAGGTTTAATTATTTGATTAAGTGTTGATCCAAAATAGTGGGTTATAGTTAAGGCCAACTTAGTTGGATTTTTTTTTTCTTTTTTAATTTTGAAATTTAATTATATTTATTAGTGATATTTTGTTGATGGAATACATGATAGCCTACATGATATTTGAAAATTATGGGAGACATTGCACTATATACTATAGGAAATGAAAAGAAAAAATTAAATTAAAACTTACACCGTAATATCCACATTGGAACATAGCTAACCATATTGGGTTCCACAAGTTCTAGTGTCTGACAAGTTTCAATATTTAAACCTATTATTAAACTTATTTTATATATCAAATATAACACTATAAATATTTTGAGTCCTTTCCCTTAAAATTATATATATCTATATTATTTAAGAGAAAAAAAGAAAATAACTATCATCCAACTAACTATTTAACATTACAAATTTTAGTATAACATTTTATTATATTTCTCTCTTTCCTTTCATTCTCTTTCTATCGTCATAACTATCCATTCTATCTCTCTCTCTCACACACACATAGACACTTCTCATACCTAACTTTCGCATCATTTGCTTTGCATCTCTCTCTCCTTTCTCATTATTGTAAATATAATTTTTATTCATAATTTTAATATTTTCATTCCTATTATATGAATTCTTTCCATGTTTCTCTCATATTTATTTGCCCACCTAACTTTAATAATTACACTAGAAATCATTTAAAAAATTTTATTCTATAAAAATTCTTCAAAGAATTCTATAAATAGATTGCTTAAATTAAAAGACTTATAATTTGATTGTAAAAATTCAAATAGTTTTAAAATACTTCCAATTTATGTTTTTTTTTTTCTTTTAGTTTTTAGCATACACATTATGAATACATGTCTGCTAGCATATATATATATATATATATATATATATATATAAACAAATGCTCGTTAGATTTATGTATCTGGTTGGAAATTTGATCCTTAGAATTGGATCAAATAATCAATTAAGCGGTTTGTCCAACCGTCAAAATCGAGGGACCATCAATTCTTTTGACACACACCGTTTTGTTTGTAAAAGTTAAGTGGCAATTTATTAATTAATGTTTTCTCTCGAGTGACCAACATGTGCTGCCTCATTTTCACGGATTCTACTCCCAAATGAACATATTCATGGCACGTCCTGTTTTTATCATTATTACATCCAATAGAAAAAAGGTAAGTGGAGACGATAGGATGGAAATCTCAAGCATTGCAAAACAGTGAACCCACAACTTCTTTTTTTTTTTTTTTTGGGTAATTTAAATTTGCAGGCAACTATAGTTTTCATGTATGCTTTGGGATAAGTTAGTACATGGACTTGAATAAAGGAAATTGCAACCTTGATTCGGACCAATTCAAGCTAGATTTGGATTCCTTTTATTTATACTTTATTTAATTTCCTTCAATTTATAAATTAATGATTATTTTAAAATATGATATGATGTTATCAATTATCATTTTTCTTATAATTTCAACCTTTAATTTTACGTAACATATCTTAAAAGATAACTTAAGGAGAATTGAAAAAAATAAATAAAGATGATCTATTTTTGTAAATATTAGCCAAGCTATCAAGAACAACAAAACGTGGCCTGTTTTGGAGATGTGTTATTCATTGAATGCGTATAGGAACGATGGTATTAGTATAGTAATAACAATCATCAAATGTGGACCTCAGCATGAGTTAGATCGTGACATGGCCTAAAACTAGTCTGATGGGGCTGGACCCAAAACCGGTTTTGTCTTGATGGTCCTAACTTGTTTATGGACTCGTTGGGTGAATGGGTTATGAACATGTCATCCATCTAGACCTTTGAATTTAATGGTAGTTTTTTTTTTTTTTAAAAAAGGAAAAAGCATGAAAGAAGATTTAAAAAATTGAAAAATTAAATAATTAAAAATATTAAAAACTTATACTAATCCCACGTGAATTAGAAAAAACGATTTTTCATTCATAGTATTTACCATATTAATACTAACAAAACAAATAACAAATATACTTTTAGAAGCATCTTTGATTGGGTATATATAGGCTTTTACTAAAAGAAAAATCCCATTCTTTAACAATGGGGACTAGTTTTTATCTTTTGATCTTTTTTGGTTCCACATTACTAATGTTAACATTCAAGTTGTATGTAGTTGTTTATAAATAAGTGCATATCTTTGACGATTATTTCATAAAATCGGTTAAAACTATATGACGGTTGGACTATTTTTCTTTAATTCAAAATTTAATTTATTTTCTTTACTAAAAAAATAATTAATTTCAGTTTTAAATGTAATTTAAAAAAAAAAACATGTAGGCATGTAACAATTTACATATCTAAGGATTAGACCCTCAGCTCGAACTTTAGACTTAGGACTTGGTGTGTTGGGGATAGGTTTAGGTTGAGTTGGACCTAGGCTTAGGTTTAATAAAACCAAATAAGGAAATAGGAATGTAAAGATCCAATCTAGCAAGAACATATATCATTTACCAATTAGGATGTAACACCTCAAATTAAAAGAAATTAGTGGTTAAGCCAATAACTAATAAATAAACATGTGTTAAGCTTGATGACAAAATTAATTATACAAAAGTTCCAAATCATAAGGACATCATTAGAATTATTCATATCCTATGTAGAGAAGGTGCTTAGAATTAATGTCCTGGAGTGCACACTTTATTCAAATTAAGTTACTTTATACAAACCAATTTAAATTGTTGAATTTGTCTATTTGGATGAGTATAGACATGTGTATTAGTGTAAATGTGTTAGTTGTGCTTGAAATGGTTTGTTAACATCTAACTTATGAAATGATTAGCTCAAAATTGAACTAAAAAGCATGATGTGTAGAGCAAATATGTCCTTAAACTTAATAAATATGTTATCACAAATTTTCTTATTTAAAAAGAGATGAATCGCTTTGTTTTTGCAAAACTACCCCTTTCTAAAAATATTAGAGCTTCCTTTTATATATTTCTTTTGTACGATTAAGAGGTTTGTTATTACTAATCAAATTCTAGAATTAGACATATGCTGGGAGACTATTGCTAATCAACAAAATTCCTTAAGCAACTCCAGTGTTGAAGGCATAATTCTCTTTAAACAGAGGGATTTCGTCATGCCTCTAAATCAATTTGTTTAGATTTTACATTTGTTGTTCATTTTATATTTCTAAAAACCATAACAATCTTAAAGAGAATTAACTATTAAGATAGCAAATGAAACAAATGCCATTTTAGAGTCAGGGCCAAGAGGCAATACTTTAGTAATTTGAGAGGAAGGGGCTAAATTGGATTTTAATAGATTTTACTAAAAATTAACAATTGCAATGTCTAATGAATAATTAATGAATGTAAACAAAATAATATGTACTAAAAATAAGGTTAAAGTAAGAAAAGCAAAAGTTTCGACTTTAACATGGGGTTTGACACTTGCCTAATTCCCATGAGCACCATCCTTTTTAAGAGGCCTTTCAACATTGATCTTATATATTAATATCACCAAAGTGGTCCTCAATGATTAGATATGCAAGTGTTTGCTCTTACAAAGAGCCACACATTTTAAGTCAGTTTAAGACTACTAACTTGCCTAATTAATGTTGTTGGTGTTAGCATAGATGACCTTTGACTCCCATAAATATGGGAAAAATTAATTGTTAATATTCATTTGAATAGAAGGAATAAAATTCCACTCTATGTATATTCTTAACAACAATTCTTAACAAGTCATTTGAAATGTCTAAATGATTAGGTACTTGAATTTGTAAACAAGACAAGGTATTATAGGTTGAAATTCTCATAAATGACATTTTTCTTTTTCAAGTTATCTTGATGTCTATGTTGCTTGATTGGTATTTTCTTTTTACTTCTTTTAATTACTTTTTCTTCACAATAAGTAATAATATTAAGTTTCATTAGTTATAAAATTGAATAAATTTTCATGAGTTTTAATTTTTATATTACTAGTACATCATAAAACAGCAAATACATCATCATTACTATAAATGTTTTGGTCTTATTTACAAAGCATTTATAGATAATGACAATGATAAGAATTGATATACTAACATTTTATTAAAATTAATATTGTGAAGATAAACATGAACTATTTAATGACTATTTGCATATCTTTTTGCTCTACTTATAATTTTCTATTTAACTATTTTTTTACATTCTATTTTTGTTATGAACAAAATTTTCATAAGTCTTATGTAATTTTATTTCTTTATGGAGTGATAGTTGATCTTATATATGTTATGGTAAAAAGGTAAAAAGTTTAATTTTTTCAACTTTTTAGGAAATACATCAAGCAAACTTAATCAATTTGTGGAAAAATTTAAAATCCTATTCCTATTAAGAATTAAAAAGTGTTATAAATTTATTGAATTGGTAACAAAATCATTTGGTACAATAGCTAGAGAAAGAGAAATTTTTGGAGTGGGTATCTTGAAAGACTAATACACTTCTCTCATTAATATAGTAATAAGTGTTTGGAGTAGAGTTCATTGGAAAATTAAGTAACACAAGTGCATATTCGATAGGTGTGCAATTAATTTACATAAACTTACAATAATGTATTAATTTTAAGTCTCTAATCTGTAGTTGGTGTAAAGTAGTAAAATTGTAGGATTTTCTAATATTTCAATGGCTTTTGTTTTTCCAAATTATTAATTGAATATAAAATCTTTTTTTTAGTCATTTCACAAGAAAAAAAGTATCCAAATAATTTTCTTGAAATTTGAATGAGATCACTAGTTAGGCAAGAATTGAAACATATATTCTTATAGCTTATATGAAAGTGAAAATCTTGAGGATTATTAGAATAAGAAACGAAATAAGCAGCCATTATTAACTCTTCAAAAATTAAAAGAAAAAAAAACAAAATGCCTCGCTTATTGCTCTAATTTGATCAAGATAATTACATATCAAAGGATAAATATTTAAGGTTAGATTCAAGTAGAAGATAAAACTTTTTTAGCGTTTCAAATAGAAGACTAATCTTTTTAGTTATTCAAATGAGACGTCATATAAAATAGTGCAGATATAAGATCACATTATGGTTCTAGTCAACACCTTTGGATCTTGGTAAATTGATATGTTAAATACATAAATGTTCATTCTCTATTTGAACATAACATCATTCTCTATATACACCACTTTACATAATTTTCATTTTCTATTTGAAACATTGTAAAATGATATCATCTATTTGAACTTGATCCTAAACAATCATCTTTTGGCATATAATTTTACCTAATTTTATCTCTAGTTGCCTTATTTCTCTAAGCCTAAAGCTCTATTTTAAACTATACAAATAACTAATGACATCTTGAAAATTCTTGTAACATAATTTACTTTAAGAGAATTTCTTTTATAAAGGTTTTACATTGTTCTTAGAACTTCTATTTAAAGTGTGTTTGTTTGGAAAAAAAAATTATTAGACCTTTTTCTTCCTATTTTATATGATTTTAGTTTTAAATTTCAGTTATTATCATAATGGTGATCTTATTTACATTTGATTAATAACTTTTAGTAATAAGTGGTTATGAAAGATAATACTAGTAGTCATGATTGATAATTATAATAAGTAACCATAGAAATATTTATAAGAAATGCAGAAAATGATTTCTTTTTAAAAATTGGAAATCATTTCCTTATATTTTCCACGACTGTTAAGTATGGTAAGTAGAAATTTAAGGAAAAAAAAACATTTAAATTGAGCTTGTAATCTAACATTAAGTAGATTTCTTACGTATGGGAATTTAGAAAAGTCTTCAACCAATTAAAATCAAATAAAAAGTGTTTACACTTAGTTTTAGTACAAAAATACTCTTTTAGATTGACAATGTCCAAAGTAAAAAGAATTGCACATTAAGAATGAGTCTGAACATTTCTTAACTCTTATCCATTAAAGTAAATAAAATAACAAGTTAAGAATGAGTTTGAACATTTCTCAACACCTATCCATTAAAATAAATGAAACAACAAGCTAATATATAATTTCCATAATGAATAAAGAATTGAATAAATATCCTTAGTTTCTCATTTTCATGTACTTTTTATACAGTTCATCAATGGAATTGTTGAATCATTATGATTATGAATTGTTGCTACAATACTTTCAAATAAAGTAAACTTTGTTGTACTCCACTTTATATTTAGTAACATAAATAAAGAAACTATGCAACCCTTAAAAAGTACATATATATTTTGCAGTTTAGTAGTATAAAAACTATTGAGTACAGATGGTTTTTGTCATTCAGAATCCGCCACTCATGGCCATGGTTGGGATCTCCAGTTTCGATGGAATCTGCATTAAACTCATCAATTAGGAGTTCAATTCCCTTCTTTGTGGGATTATCATAACACAAAGGATAGGCATGCGATGATAATATTGAAGGAAAAGAAGCATGACAATAAATATGACACTTGCTATTAGACTTAGACACAGGCCCAAACTAACTTAGAACTAGCTTAACTTGTCGATTCTTGTGTTCAAGAAAAATGGAATTAGAACTTGCCTTGATTGGCTCAACTTAGGGACCTGCTGGTTCATGGGTTCAATTCTTCAACTTGCGAACCATGACACCTTTAAATTAATTTTTTAAAAATAAAATTAATTAAAACTTTAAATAACATAAAGAAATTTAAATTTTTAACTGAGAAAAATGAGCCTAATAACCATTTAAGCTTTTAGCCTATTTTATGAAGTAATTGTTGAAAGTTTGTATCTATTTATATAAAACTACATCCATCTTGAATTTGAGTATTATCAATATAGGACAAAAAATTTAGAGATGATAAAGAAGTTTGAAAAATAAAAGATACTCCCACATTGCTAAGGAATAAGACTTTTCTTTGGGTGAAAATTTGTATATACCAAATCGTATATACCAAATCATATATACTTTTACAACATATTTATTACTTATATTGTCAAAAGCAACACATTAAGTAATGAATAGAAAATAAATTTTATTATTCATACGAAATTAGATTAATATTGTTTATTATTTAATTTTTTAATGTCATTTAATTTTCAATTTAGTTTTTTATTTTTTATTTTATCTTACCATTTTTTTTTTCATTTTTTTCCTTTATCATTTTTCTTTCTTTCTTTCTTTCTTTTTTTTTTATTTTCTTTTATGGGTAAGGTAGACCCACCAGCTTGATGATTTCCCCTTACTGACTTAACTTCAACTTGCCCCCCTAGTGTATCCCATACATAGGCCTAACTTGTGTTATTGAATTCAAATCCAATTATGGACCTCAGGCGATTCCAAGCTAGTATATGCCTAGGCTTACTTATTGTATTTCTAGCCATAGGACTAAATTGCTTTTGAAAGCTAAGATGGTGAAGGATATATTTCTCCCATACGTTTGTTTTTAAGGTTGGGAGAAAGACTTTACCTAGGTTTAGTAATTATAGGGTTCATTGTAGGTTGTACAGTGATGTAAGATGTGTAGTGTTTCATGAATGATGTATTAACCATAATAGGTTAAGTAAGATTTAGATTTGAAACGTAAGGTAAGAACTAAGAAGAGTACAAGGAACATAAGTGGAAATGAGATAATCTCTTTCTTTTCTTCCATGGAAGTTGGAATTAAAAGGTTCAAAAACATTTTGGTAGTTTCATGGTGATGAGAATAGAGACGCACTAACAATAGAATATTGTCTAAATTTTCGTTCAATTATTCCTTAAAATACTATTGTTGAAATTTTAAAAGTTTAGACAATTTTAACCATTGAATTTATAATTTTACCTAAAATACTTTAAATAGTCCATTTTTTAGATTATTTATTTTTGTTTCCTTATTTAGAACTCCTCCTCGATTAGGCTAGTGTAGTAGCCTTTGTAAATTACCCAAAAAGGCAAAATCAACCTACATCAACAGAAGATCATGAACTACTTAATCTTGAAAACTAGAGAGGTGGTATAAGGTAAACAAGCACATAGGCCACCTCTAGAACCATACAATCTCTACGAAATCTCGATTCTCACAATAATGAAACCACAAACTTTAAACAACCTAATTACATAAAACTATATGTAAACCATTGTGAGTCATGACCATAAGAGAGCTTAGATACATGTTTATTGGGATGGAAGTATGAAAATTAATAATTTAACATAGAATTATACACAACCAATAAGTAAGGAACAAAGAGAGAAGAAATTGTATAATAATTCAACATACAAAATAGCATATCAAAGGAAGGTACAATTCACTACTATGAAAAGTGTCACGCCCCGAAGTGACAAAGTCGTAACAGCCCCGCCGTATAAACCATCCTAAGATAAAAGTTGGCCTTACAACCGCTATCTTAGACCTGATTTACACAAGACGTCCACGACTAACCCGCTTTGAAGTAAACAGTTGGTAATTTAAATAAATCATTTACCTATAAAAGTGAGGAATTATATATATGCTATAATTCAATTATTGCAATTAAAGTTTATAATATTTCTCTGTAATATATTTCCTAGTTATTACATCATTTGGAAATGAAAAATAATTCTAAAATAAAAACTTAGACCTTAAAAATATATGTTTGTTCTTCAAAGGTTTTTCCTCACTCCCCAGGATCCAGCATTTGCTAGCTTCAGAGTAGTGGTTTGCTGCTTCTTAGCCAGCACCTGCACGACGTTTATAGGGATGTGAACAACCATAGCTCAGTAAGTTAGGACGGAGGACTTAAAACTATACTATACACACAACAAGGTTCTCAATCACTTATTAGGTGCAATGCGTGTGCAAGCAAATGCCATTGCACGACGTTGTTCGGCCCGTCATGAGATTAGAGAAATTACGCCCGCTCTAATCCGGGTTGAGGAGTTGCCGTTAATGCAACAACTCACGACCAAACCCAAGCTTGTGTAATGGAGACCTTGCTCCTCGTGCGACCACCTTCGAACTACCGTCTTCACTCTCGCCGCGACCTCCTCTCCTGTCACTTAGTTTGACTGAGGATGAAGAAGGGACCATTTTGCAATCCTGCGCTATCCTTTTCGAAGGGGTCGGTATTTGGCCAAAGAGTCCTAAGTTCCCCTAACGGGTTGCCATGCATGTCCAATTATGATTACTGATTGTATATTTGATTAAGTCCAGTTTAAGGTGATCAATCATTTCATACAAATCATACAATACATACTAGAGCAACAAACAGAATCATAGCATCACCCATAATCAAGCACCACCCATAATCAAGCACTTGCATACATTTAACTATCTAACAAGCACAACCAAGCATAATCTTAAGCCTCCAAAATATAGCATCGTATTAATCCCAACTTACCTCGACTCCTCGCTCACTCATTCGAGGTCCGATTTGCTCAGGCCATCGCCGATCATCCTTATAACACAAACGTGGTTTCAGCTTTTCATATAACTATTATAGGTTCATTTTATCCTATAACGCTTATTGTTAGGTTTTGTTTAAGGTTTAATATGCCTAATTATCTAAGTCTTAAGTCTTTTATAATTATTTTAGGTTTGGGGTTAGGTTCTGGTTCGGTTTCTACATCGATTTCTAAATTAGGTTTTAGTTCGATTTTTAAGTAATGTTTTATATTCCAACCCTAGAAATTCGTTTCAACTCATAATATGAAATTAATCACATTACTTCCCGATCTCCTAAATATCATTATTACCCCTAATTAGTATTTTATTTCACCTGGTACACTTATATCTTTATTAATATACCGAATTTACTTCTGATGTGAGAAATTTTTACATTTTTCATATAATTACATAAATTCAAGTTTCTTATCAGATTTATTATATATCCCTATTATTTATATAATATCAATTTTTATCCTAATATTTTCTATTTATTATATTTTCAAAGATTACATATTATACATTATTGTCTATTATGTACATAATGCACTTCTAATATTTCTATCACTTTAATTACCATCCCTAAACATCAATTATCATTTCAAAATGTCTAAATTCATCCTAAATCAGATTTTACTCCTAATTTCCCTAATTTACAAAATTAACTTAAAATTTATTATTTTTCCCTATTACTCATTTACTACATAATTAACCTAATACTTACATCTAACACCCTAAATGTTACAAGTATCATACTCCATCAGATTTCAACATCCTAAAACATGTACTTATTCACTAAATCAGTAATTAACCTTTTAATTACTTAATTAATCCTAAATTACCCATTTTATGCCTCATTTTAAGGCCTAAAAATTTCAAAAATTAATTTTTCAAAATGGGCTTCATAGCACTGTTCTATATCATCTAAGTAATCTACACAAAAATTTTGGGCTCGAAACTACACTCCTAAGGTCATTTATTTCTAAACCAAAACATGCTCGGTTTTGCATGATTTCTTAAGGACCCTATATCAAGAGATATATTTTCATCAAAATAATATTTTTTATACAAACTAAATATAAAAATATTCTAGAATAACAAAATTCATAATTTTTAAATAATATTTACTATTTTTACAAAATTACACAAGAATCGAGCTAGAAATTGGACTCATCGATTTAGGTGGCTCCGGCCACCGCCGGCGGCCGTGGCTTTTTCGGAAGGCTTGGGCGCTGCTACTACCGTGTGGTGGTGGTGGCCGTCTACTTCTAGCTGCTCATTTGGTGGGGGTTCCCTTTAAAGGTCCTAATTACACAGTTTTTCTTATTTTTTTTCTAACTCGAATTTTTCTCTTAATTTTTGCCTCTCTCTATTTTTCTTACTTTCCAAACTGCCCAAATGAGCTCTGTGATTTTTCCTGCTATTTATATGGCTTTAGGGGATTTATTGTGCATTAAATGGGACAAGACAATTGCCTTATCCCTTAATTTTTGGCTTTTGTATTGTCTTAATTTAATTGGCCGAATTTTTTCTTATTTTTCCCAGCTTCCACGACCCAATTCTGGATCATTCATGATTTTTTCTGATTTTTCCTTAATTAATTATGAATTTTCTTTAAGTATTTAGTATTATTTTAGCATATTTCGCGTATTTTAAGTAATTACGCGTATTTATACTTATATGTAAATTCATATATAGTACAAATAAATATTCTTAAATATCATTTAGGTCATTCTATTATTTTTAGTATACATATAATCTATCTCTAGTAATTTATTAGTTATTAGATTACACTTTTTACCTTTTCGATAATTAGCAATTATTATGCTTAAAATTTGAAAATTTTATAGTCTCCTATTTTATTACTTATTTTCTTAAATTCAAGTTTACGGGATCATTTTTACTAATATTTCTCTTAATAGTTTATAATTTAGGCTTGACCGGATCTTTCAGCCGATCGAAACCTTGAGTGATTGATTGTGGGGTTTACAAAAAGGAGGAAAATACATGATAATCATACAAAGTCTTTGCAACTCATAAATCCTCACATAAACATATAAGTCTAACACAAGTGTTTTCTAACTTTATTTGATGCACTATATCAAGGATATTGTGACTCATAACAATAATATGATATTTGAAAACACCTATTTATAAGCCTATTCTTAAGTAGCCACTAAGGGTACATAATTGAAAGTTTTCGGAACATATTATGAAAATGGATAACATATGATAGGAATTTTTAGTCTGCTACCTAATACCTGGTTGACTACTACCATACTCTATTTGCCTATCCTTTATTCTTGGTTGGTTATGGTTCAATTTTATTAGGGTCATCAAAATTGGCCCAAAAATTGCTTTTACAAATTTTAGTATGGCAATGTAATATTTGCATTAAAGAATACAATGAAATTTATACTTAGATTTTAAATCAGGATATTTTAAGATATATTGCACCATAATTTGCATTAAGACCTACTCTAATTTAATGTCTCTTGGTACGATAGTATTGATAGAGGGATAATTTTGTATTGGGATAAGTTTACTGTTAGTTCATTATTAATCCATTATTTTAGTTGGGCTTGACTCTTAGACTAAGTGATAGGATTTAAGGAGATGATTTAGGAAAATTTGGCTTCGTAGGTTTAGAATTTGGACCATTAAATTGGTCTATTCACTCTTAACTTTTCTCAAACAAATTGCATACTTAATAAGATAGGCTACTGGCCATAGGCTCATGACAAGTTCATAAGGATAACTCTAATATGAGTAAACTTAATCTCATTCGTCAATCATTAATATGGTTCAATGAACATCATCAAGTCTAAGAATTTATAAGCACCTAACCCTACCTTCTCATTAGACATTTTCCCTAAAGCTCTAGAGAATATAGAAACATTGCTATCCTATAAATCTATACTTTTTAAGATCAAAAGAACACTTGAATGAAGAACGGGTCAACACTCAATCAATAATAGCGAGATAAATACTTAATAACTCTCTCACCTGTTACAAGTGTGTTTGAATCACTAAGACTACCTATTCCTTTTTCTCAGCTATTCTTCTTTAAATCTTCTTTGTAAGTGCCATTTACGTATTGTTCCTCTGAGGTAATGTATAGCATGACATTTACATAGCATTAATGTGACAACATCATTTAGAATCCCACCTTTATGCTCCATTGCTACAAGGAAGCTAATAACGTAGATGAATTAAACATAAGGTTTATCAAACATTTGGATTTAGAGAAGCATAGGAAGAAATCAATTAGAGTTGACAATTAAAAGAGGTTAGAAGTTGATCTTAAGTTAGTTTAAGGCCACGAAAAGCAATTAGAAGCCATGCGATTAGAAGTACAGTTTTGATATTTTAGCTATGTGATCAGTCAATTTGAATGGCTATAACTTTTTACATATAGAGATTAACAAAGCCCATAGTATGAAGATTGGTTTGAGTCTAATTTGGATTATAGTAAACAACATTGTTATTTGAAGATATTTAAGAAATCAAATTTACGTGTTTTGATAAGTTACCGAGTTATCAAAGATTTAGTATTAATTTATGAAAGTTTACTTTTATTTTATTTGAAAACTAATTTCGTGAGATTTAGATTTTTTTCAATTTCCTTAATAATTCTAGGGTTTTATGACTACAAACACTCTATGAATAAGTTATATCATCATATACTTGAATTAATATTAATTTAATTCTCTACATAATATCACACTAATGCTATGTCTACTAACTAGTTGACAGATACACTAGTGAATAGTGAAAACATAGCTGTTTGAAGTAGTAGATTGTCGATTTACTATTTTCACCTCCTTTAGGAATGGTTTTGCTTTTAATATTAGTTAGATTGAAATATTAGATTTGTGTCTTGACTCATTGGAATTTCTGATGACATTTAATTATGTCCTTTTATTTAGATTTACTTGTGTTTGTTTTCAATGAACTACTTCAATTGATTGAAGAAAAGGGTCATATCATACTTGAGATTAATGACATATTTTCATCTTTATATATATATAGAGTAAAGATAACAAGCACTTTGCCCTCCAAGCGATTGGAAGGAGCAGTGGGCAGGGCAAGTAGTTAGTAGGCCAACAGCCTAGTGAACTAAGTAAGTGCACTCAACAATAGGGGCCATGCTTAACAAGTACGACCCTACTCCGCTTCAAAAGCTAAGACCATTATGGTGGGTCAAACCAAGGACCTTTGGAAGTCGAGGCTTGTTCACGGTTAATATTAGATCAAACCATAAGGGGTTGCGGTACTGACCTCTTTTTCTTTATTATTATTATGGAAAAAGTGATTTTTATATATCTATATATCATAAAAACTGAAAAATGAAAAAAATTATTTTTCAATAAACTTGTGTTCCCTTGATTGTTTTACGAAGACAATCTTTTGGACATAAATGATAAGGATTAGATCAAATAGGAAATAAAAGGATTTGATAAATAATGACGTATCTTGATTCTACATTTTTATACTGTTTTTTTTTTCTTTTACTTAATGAAATGAAGTACAAGACACAACAGGGCTTATTTATTATTCCTCCATCCATAATTGATTCTCATCCTCGAGAAACTACAAGTGTAATAAGAGTATCTTTTGACAAAAAGGTCATCCTAAGATGATCATCTCATGGCTATTGAGAATGAATAAAATTAGCTAGTTTGATTTCTCAATCATTTTGTCTTGCTCCTATGTCAATAATCTCAAGTATATGAACTCAGCATTACATATTCTCGCAAGTGTTCTTTTGTTTTCTATTTTAAGTGTATTTTTTACATGCCATGGAGCTAATGACAAAAGCCAAAAGCAGGAAAGAAGATCCACGGGTCTTAATAGGTTACGTGTATACATGAATGACCGTTAATAAACAACAATGCTTTGACATGGATGATGGTAATGAATAGTCTTTTTCAAATACCTTTTATATTTTACAATTGCTGCACGTTCAAATTTTTACTAATATTTGTATATTGCTGATCAATACGCCACATCTCATTAAAAGCCTTTGTTAACAACCAATAGACCTTAACAAATGATACAGGACACTTGATCAAAACGCACACATGTATATGGTGAGCGAGCAATCATAAACATACGGCCGTCGGACTAAATAAGGACGATTCAGTGAAGAAAAGATAGTGAGATAAACTCGGTTCACATATGGGTAAACACCATAAGTAGAAAGATCTTAAGCCTAAATATATGCGAAAAATCAAACCTGGACGTGAGAGACAAGGAGAACCTCGAGCATCTTGAGAGACAACTCCTCGGGAGTATCCAAGGAGCGTGATTGAAATTACGATGTGATCATTAATTAGATAAGAATCCTAACATAATTTTCATGTGGCCCAAGAAAGTAGAGCCGTGATGCTTAGTAGAAGGTAAAACAAGTAGACAACTTTTTTATTTTTTTACTTCAACTGCCGTTCATATTATACCAATCATCGGAATAGATGAATGGAATCCAATTTATCTTATGAAAGGATTAGCATTAATGCTACTAACTTATAATAGTATTGTCAAAGTTTTTGTGTGATGATACCATCTATATCTCATTTTTGCACTAATAACATGCTATATGTACTTTGGGAATAAGCTCCACTAAATGAAAGAACCAAAAACAGCTAAAGGCTATGACGTTCATAATAGAATAACAAAATTCAGTATAAAAAGAAATACATTATTGATTTGATGATCCTTACAATTGAGGGAAAATTGAAAACCATTCTCAAGGCCTATCCATTGAAATTAATGAAATGACAGAGCAATATATAACTTCCAAACTTTAAACAATAAACATATAAAGAATCTTTAATTTCTCATTTGCATGTACTGTTTATGTTTATACTTCTGTATCACTTATCCTCAGTCGACCGAACTATTCAATCGTTATGATATTGATTGGTGCTATATTATTTCCAGGTTTTGTTACCAAATATAAACTTTGTATATTTAGTAACTAATACCACCCTCAAAAATCGGAACGATCGAAATATACGGCCGGCTGATGGACAAGCAGGAATACGCTAAGTAGAGCTGTATTTTGTCATTATTTAGTGTCCTTCGCCGGGGCTGGGACCAGAATTCACCTTGAAAGCCCCTACAAAGCCATGACCCTTCCCTCCCGAGCTCGGACCTCCGGTTTTGATGGCATCCACGTAGAACCCATCGATTATAAGCTCAATTCCTTTCTTTATGGGGTTGATTTTATAACGATCATCGTGCAAAGGACGAGCTTGCGACGATGAATACAGAAGGAAAAGGAGCATAACAATAAGGACGACACTCGTTGTACCTTTCGCCATGATCCTAATACTGATTTTGAACAAGCAAAGTTGTTGGTGAAGGATGTGTGTTACCTGTATATCTTTGTTTTGTGGGTTGTGAGAAAGGTTCTACCTCGGCCTGGTATTTATAGGGTTCATTGAAGGTTGTATAGTGATGTGCCATGTTTCACGAATGACGAAATACCTAGAAGAGGTCGGTTAAGACTTGGATTTGAAATTTAGCGAAAGAACTAAGAAGAATAGGAGGAAATCAATGTCCCTGTTGAAGCACGTGGGTGGCCGTTTAAGTGGAAATAATGTCATCTCTGTGTCATGGAATTGGACTTTGGAGATTCTGAAACATCTTGGTAGTTTCATGGAAATGGGAAAAAGAGACGCCCTACAAGTAGAATGTTTGTCAAACTTTTAAGGTTTTGCTTGGGGACTAGTTTATCTCCATTTCATTTTGTCCTTACTTTTTTGTGGTTTTCCCATATCCGTAATTGCCCCAAAAAGGCAAAATCAGCCCAAATCGACTCAACACCATTAGGTTGAGAATATATTTAATTATCAAATTTACCAAGTTATACTTTATAAGTATTTATGAAGTCATCTTATGCAATTTATAAATTTAAAAAGGTAGAAGTTCACTTGTATGTCATTAAGTATATCTAAACTTCAAGTGTAAAATTAGACATATAAAGATTTGATCATGTATTACATTTAGTAATTTCAAATTTATTGTGTAAAATTAAAAAAAAATGTAAAATTTAGATAGCGATTTTAAAGTTATTTAAAACTTTTTAATCTTGGAGAGGTTGTATAAGTTAGATAGGCAAAATAAGCCAAATTAGTTGTGGTGGCCTAGCTTCCTACAGCCATAAAATTAAACACAATGCATCCATCAAGAATGTAGAATTTGTTATAGGCAATAAAAGATTAAAGGATTTTTGTTTTAATAAGTTTAACCACTAAGCTGATAACCTAGGAAATCATTGATAGTTTAATAAATATGACAATTAAGTAATGATCTAAGTGAGTTAAGATTACAATTTATGAAGGATTTGGATCATTAGAAACAAAGGAAGAAGGAGTTAGCCATTTTTGTCTAAAAGCCAATTGAAAATTAATCAAAAACACCAAGGGTCAAAATCAAAAGAAAGAAGACTCTCAACATAAACCATTTATAAGCCTTTAGAAGTAGTCAGAAATTGCTAGAATAGAGCACAAACCTCATTTTTGAGTTTATAGATGACTATACTTTGAAGGGTCGTGAGCTTTTGCTTATGAGGACTTATGGAAACCATAACATATTAATATAGATCGATTCGAGTTTATTACAAGTTGGTGCAAATTGCTTTATTGTTTTTTAAGTTAAATTTGTGCATATTCAAAACACCTAGCCATCAAAGTTTTTCACCCAATTAAGAGAGGAGATTAGTTTTGGTTTATTTTGTTTCTTGATTTCTTTCATTTCGAATTTAGTTTGTTTCGTTAATAATTTTAGGGCCATTTAGGCTTGTAAATAACCATATGAAATAGTGTGATGGGAGGTATCACTTAATATGAATAAATTCCCTCATTTTTTGTGTTTATTGTTTCACACTATGTCAAGTAATTGATCATATAAAATATAAGTTATATTAATTTGAATCTAAAAAACATAATAAGGAAATAAATCGATTGGTTAGATAATTAATAAACACACTTTACTAGATTATATATTGAACCCTAGATTGCAAAACTATAGATAGATGAATAAAATAAAATAAAGAATGAGTCGAAAGTATATAATACAACGTGATTTTAGTAAAATTAGATAATAATATATATATATATATATATATATTTATGCACATATATAATTTAAGTAAAATATGAAAAAATAAAAGAAAATACTTTTGACTATCCTAAAGATAAGGAGTAATTAGAATGATTAGTCTACATGATATAGGTTACAACTTACTTCAAAATGTGGGTCGTGGCCATTCATTACCAAGAGAGCTTGCATGAAACTAACCTACCACCTCCTTGAGTGGTGAGTGGCCACCTATGGTCATGAATGGGTTGTATCATCCATCTTTTAAAGTAGCTTATGACCTACTTTGCATGGAGTGGTCGCTCTAGCCAATCTCTAACCTTAGGTAATCGGAATTTTTTTTTTTCAAATTTTTGTTTTCTCTTTTTATTTTTGCTTTTTCCAATTTTTAATTTTTTATTAGTTTATTTAAAATAAAACATATATGCATATATATTTTATGTCAATTTTAGTTTTATTTTGTAGATTATTTTTATTTTTTATTTTTTATTTCTTTTTATTTTTATATTATATTATATTATTTAATAAAAATATGTGGATCGATAAGATGATATCATGTGACGTTATTAACAGAAAAACTAACAGAATAATAACGAAAGACTTGTTTGCAAACATTTGGAAATGATGAGGACTAAAATAGAAAAAATAAATGCTTAAGACTCAAATAGAAAGGTGGCAAATGTTGAGGATTAAATTTGTACCTTTACTTATAGGAATTAATAAAGGTTTGTTATTGAATTTACAAGATAATACAAGAAGACCAATACAAGTTTGTAAGCAAACATGGACCTTGCTTGTGCTTATTATAGTAACAAAATGAATTTAATAAAAAGTGAAATCTTAAAAATGGTTCGTTGTGTGTGCTTAAGAAAGGCTAAAAGGACCTAAGTTGGTCAGTGATTTGGAGAATCTACCTACTTATTGGTATGACATGAATGGGCTTTGAACATCATTGCATCGAAGAGACTGGTTAGCTAGACGTTGACTTCACTTGAGGAGTTGCTGACCTTAGTAATATTACAAATTAAGTTAGGAAGTTAAGAAGAAGCTCAAGTAGGTCATACTAATGTTATGGGATGCTTTTAAGAATACCTGTAGTCGACTAGCATGCTAATAGTTAATTTGGTATGATCTTGGGAGATGTACCTAAGGTACATAATATATTTGTAGAGTCATGAGTTAGATTATGTTGTTTATGCTGATCAAACTAAAGATAATTAAATTATTATTTGCTACATAAACTTAAGATGTGTGCATGTCATTTTGATTGCTTCATGTGTGTTTGTATGTGTATGACTATGTATTAGGTATTAGTTTACCCTTATAAGAATTTTTATTATTTTAAAGAATTGAATCAATGAGCTAGGAGTTGTGAGTACATTGAAGATAATTATTCTAAGCACTTTATCTATGAAAGTAGATTCAAGAAATCAAGTATAATTTTCACATTTAAACTTAAACCATCTTACAATTATAATTTTCATGTTTAATCCTATACCATCTCGTAATCACCTAAAGATTCTAGCTTGAGCATGTAAACATACACAAGCTAAAATCCTTTTTTAGCTCTATGAAATATATAATAACTTAAAAATTTGCTTAATGGTCTAGTATAAATTCAATAATTATCTTAGCTATAGGCTTCCAAAAGCTTCAAAATTTTAGATTAGGTCTCTTCATTTATAATAAAATAAATCTTTGAATCCTTCTAATACCTTCATAACCATCTAAATGCAAAAAATCACATAACATTTAGTAACGATCATTTATTGTCTTTAGAATCGTAATGCCCAAGAAATTACAGTCAATCATCTGTCCCTATAATCTATTGATATGTGAGACATCTAGAACCACCTATTCATATCTCTATATACTTTAATAATTACTTGTCGCCTATATTAACTCCCATGAAATATTTCAAGGATGTTTTAATTACATCCACAATTCACTAATAAATACAATAGGATCAAATTATGACATTCTTTTATTTAAAGGAAAGAAACTTAGCATAACTCAATTACATATGTCTCAAAATACTAAATACCAAAACTCAATATCTCATAACTTTAATTCTTAACAACTAAATACTACCATTAAACAAGGATTTGAGAAGTTTCAGGCTTCTTTGGACCCAAGTAACAACAAATAATGAAAAGAAAACAAGTCTAATAACTTATTTAACAAGTTTTATAATACTAACTAACTATGTTGAACCATCTCCAAAATCGTAATAATAGTCATAAAAATCAGCTTCATCATCGTAGTATCTATAATCACTATAATACTCCTAGTAATAACCTAAACCTATGCTTATGTCCAAAAACATGAAAATCTAAGGAGTGAGCAAAGCTTAGTACATGGTGCAATCATAAGCTCATGAATACACATTAGATGTATAAGCACATACATTAGCTTATTCGATATCTATAAGCAACAATTGCCGTTTATTATCTTATTTAGGTCCATTAAGCAACACAGTTCCAGCGTCTCGAAACTTAGAGTAACTCATGATTTCTACACACAAATATATAATACATATAAGTATTGGTGTTGGGTCATCCCCAATACCCACGGAGTATCTTAAATCTACCAAGATCATTTTCAAGTGAAACTTCATTCAAGACACCATCGTGTAGGGTTCATTAGGGTGCCACCTTAAGTTCTGGTCCTCCTAATCCCTTGAGCCCAGCTAAGCACAACCAATATACTTATTTAAGCTAAGTTTTTATTAAGTCAATTTAGCGATGCTAGTTGTTATGCCCTAAAGTGACAAAGTTGTAATAATCCTACCGAGTAAACCAACTTATGATAACGACTGACCCCATAGTTTTTATCATAGATATGATTTATACAAGGCTTTCACAACTCATTGCTCAGGAATAAACAGCTTCTTCATAATTATAGACAAAATTTATAACTATAACTAAAAACTTTAAGTCGTATTTTTATAAAGATACTTGTATTATCTTATAATTCTAAGAAAAATTTTCATGATGCAGTAGTTTGATAAGTAAGTTATTACAAGATTAGTGCATAAACCTAAGAGTACTGATAATAAAATATTAAAGGACTCGATTCTTCAGCCAGTTGAATCTCACTCCCCCAAGTTACTTAAAAATGAAATTAACCTCAAGATAATTATATTGCGGCATCTCAACCGGAACCTGTAAGAAAATCTACAAGGGTATGAGCAATCGATAGCTTAGTAAGTTAGGTTGAAGACTTAAGAATGCATAACAAATACAAACAAGGTTTTTAAAGAATTAATTATATATAATGCAATATGCAAATACCATCATACAACGTGATTCAATCTGTTGTGAAATCAGAATAATTTCACCTGCACTAATTCGGATTGAGGAGTTTTCATATTTATGCAACAATTTATAATCAAACTCAAGTTTTTTCAATAAAGACATTGCTCCCCTCATGACTATCCTTCAAACTAGTGTCCTCATCCTTACTGTAACTTCTTTTCCTGTCCCTTAATTCGGCTAAGAATAAAGAAAAGATCATTATGCTATCTAGCACTATTTTTTTCGAAGGTGTCAGTATTTGATTAGAAAATCCTAACCATCTCCTAAAGGGTTGCAATCCATGTCTAATTAAGGTATTGGGGTCGATTGAAGTTAAGTTTGGTTTAAGGTGACTAAACAATCTCACTTTACTCAATTCACAATAAACCACCAAAACACAACATCAATTTTCACCAAATAATTAATGATACACAAGGATATGCACATATGACTACTTATAAGCACAATTAATAACAATCCTAAGTCTCTGAGTACTTTAAAATAATACTCCAAAATACAGCAATGTATTGAACCTACCTTATCTAAAATCCTTAGTTTGCTTACTTGACTTGACATGGGTTAACTTGTCTCCTCGTATCCTATAATATAAGTATTCTTTTAGTATTTAATATCCATATGATATATAAACTTTAAATTATGACTTGATTCGATTTTCCAAATATATATATTACTTATTATCGATATTTTCTAAGCTAGTTTTTGAATCGGTTTTCGAATTTGGTTCCAATTTAGGTCTAATTCAATTTTTTACTACAAGTGTTATAGGTAAATCCTAAAAATGTGTTTTGAACCATAATGTGAAATTAATTACATTATACTCGGGTATCTCAAATATTACTTTTGGCCTTTAACCAGTATTCTAGTTTATATAGTACACTCTAATTCTAATTTAACTATTAAATTTGCTTTTAATGTGAGAATGTGAGAAAATTTTACATTTTTCATATAATCCACTAAATTTAAGTTTCATATTAGATTTATTATGTATTACTATTATTATTATATTATCAATTTTAACCTAATATTTTCTATTTATTACATTTCTAATTTTACATATTATTAATTTATATATATTTACTACATAATAATCACATCTAACACTCTAAATACTATACATATCATACTACATAAGATATTATCATCTTAAAATGCCTAATTACATACTAAGTTAGTAATTATACATTTAATTACTAATTTAGCCTAAAATTGCTAATTACATATATGATTTAAAGGCATAAAAATAATCTAAAAATTTCAAAAATTTATTTTTAAAAAATCTCTTCATAGCACTATTTTACGTCTTCTAAATAGCTTACAAAAAAATTTTAGGCTTAAAACTACATTATTAAGGCTATTTATTTTTAAATTGAAATAAGCTCGAGTTTTCAAAATTTCTTAAGCACTATACATTTCTAAATATAAATTCATCAAATTAATATTTTCTCTTAAATCTATATACATAAAAATCTCAGAATATTAACTTTCATAATTTTGTAAACACATTTAATATTTTTATAAAATTAAATAAAATCGGGTTAAAATCGAACTCATATGTCAAATTGGTTTTTAGCTACCAATGGTGGTCCTAAGTATGTCAACTAGATAAGGTGGTGGTGGTGGTGTTTCATCTCTAAGTGGTTGTAGGCTGTGGGTTTGCTTTACAAACCTTAGTTATACATAATTTTTCTAACTTTTTTTTTTTTTTATAAAATTAGCTAACTCACTCTTTCTAGTCTCTTTCTAATTTTCTCTAATTCCTAATTAACCAAATGAGTGACAGTTGAAGTTTAAGGTATTTATAGAGCTATTTTGATTTTTTTTTTCTTTTAATTTTTGAATGATATTTGTTCCTTATCCTCTTCTATTTCACTTTCTTTTTGCCTTAATTTAATTGGTTAATTTTCGTCTTAATCCCTAGCATGCTACAACTTGATTTTAGACATTTCCATATTTTTTATGATTTTTCTTTTATTTTTTTATAATTTTCTTTAATGATTTAGCATTAATTTAGTATATTTTGGACATTTTAAGTAATTTTAAGTATTTTTACTTACACGTAAATACATATGGAGTACAAATAAGTATTTATAGATATTATTTATGTTATTTTATGATTTTTAGTATACATATGATTTATTTCTATCGATTTGTTAATTATCAAAACTCGTTTTACGTATTTTTGATAAATAATGAGTAATATATTTATAATTCAATATTATGATATTTAATTAATTTATTACTTATTTTTCTAAATTCAAATTTATTGGGTTACTTTTGCGAATATTCCTAGCTTCGTCATATAATTTAGGTTCAATTGGACACTTTATTCAATTGCTCTAAACTTTATATATTGATTCCAAACTTCTACTATCAACGCTTACATTAATCCTATACACACAAACAACATACAACCCCGTACCTAACTGAAGTCTTTGTTTAGAATTTACACTAAGTACCTTGTAACCTATTCATGCTATAACTTTTATTTTAGAAACACAACACACATTGCCTTATAGCTCAACACTTTAAGGTCTTAGGATTGCTAAGAAGATCGGCTGAGTTTAAGGTAAGTTTAGGATATCAAAACACATTTAGGATTGATGGGAAAAGGTTTTAAGAAAGAAGAACATACCCGAAACATACATTGGAACACCATAAAATGTTGTTGTATGTACCAAGGATCGTGGTGTTCAAATGCTAATTCAATCGATGTCTAGAAACCATGGTTGAAAGGTGCAGAATTGCACATGGTGTCCAAATGCTAGCTACAATTTACAGAATTCTATAGATTGTAACAGCATTTCATCCCCTACACACAATACCTCTTCTACCATTTTTGCGAAACATTACTCTCGATTCAACAACTCGACTACACTACAACTCCATACCATTTTAAAACTTAGATCAAAACACTCTTCACTTGAAATCTTTACTCAAATCTACCATTCAAAATACATTTCAATAAATTAACATGTATAGGATGCATGACCATAAACATGCTCATCGTGACTCATTTCTAGTTTGTCTACCACCATAAATATGTTGTAGGATATGCATTAGACAAACCTAAGCTTGCTTTCCACAACACACTATGGATGAAAACGACATCTTGTAGGGATTCAACAAGGAATTCAAAAACAAATCATTACAAACGTCTTACCTTGAATGCACGACCCAAAATTTGTTGTAGAACACTCGTTAGGCGTTAACAAAAATGTTCTTCTTGCTACCTTACGTGGAAAAATGAGCCACTTTAAGGATTTAAACAAAAACTTAGAGGAAAAAGGTTTCTTATAACCTTACCTTACTAACTCATAGCCTAATCTTGATCAAATCTTAATGGAATCCTTTCTTTATCTCAAGAACTACGTGAACCTTAAGAGAAGTGTAGCACATGAGTGTCAAAACACAAGAAAAAGTGGTTCGTAAACATTTCTTATACCCAAAATGCCCTTCATTGTTAATGTTAATACCGATCTCACCCTTTTCTTATAATACCTCTAATTTTTTTCTTTTGTCCTTTATTTTCTTATTTTATTTTTCTCTTTTATTTTAGGTTTTACAAGAATAAAGCCATAAAAAAGGAAATAAGAGTCTTGGAATTGAGATTGTCTCATACTAACTTCTCCATCAATATTTGGCCATTAGTAGTTTAGTCTATTGCTTTTGTACATCGTTATGCTCCATTACATCTCACTAATGTTTTCTCTTTGAATCTTTTAGTTGGGACTAGCCGTAGGTTCATTATATCATTAACTCACTTATGTACATAGTTCTTTCAATATCTAAACTACAAGCTGCATCTTTGAAATCACTTAGTACCCTAAGGCTCTGGAGTGACCAATTGATGACTCACGTACCCCTATTGATTGTAGACCTTAATGCCAAACATGAGCAATAGAATAGTTAAGCCTGATGTTAATTTATTTCATGTTCTTATACTTCACTTAAAATAGAATCAGACTACACCTTATGATATTTTACTTAAAATTAGGATGGGAATTTAAAAATATCAATTGAACACTTATAAAGGTTCAATTGATTATGGTTCATTATGGTACATTAGCAATCTATTAGGCACCATGGTAGGACGATCAACCACTTAAGTAGAGCAATTGATTGAGTCATGGGGCGATTAGCTCAAAAAATGAGTTACAATGGGAACAATACTTTAATAGTTACATATATCATCTTAGGAGACTATTGGGATGTATAGATAATATATTCTCATACACAAGGTAAGAGTATAGAAGTCTTTAGAGTAATTTCACAAAATATACAATAACTTCAATAATTCAATTGCTCATTAATCCAAAATAAAGTCACTAATTAACTTAGCTAGAGGGTTCTAGAAACTTTACAATTTCACATTAAGTCTCTTCATATAAATATGATAAATCCTTAATCCTACTAATAAATTGGGTCATTACATAAGATATCTTGCAACTCTATTAAATCTAGATATAATATCAAAGAACAAAATAATCACTAGATTCCTCATCATAACATTCATAACTTACAATATGGACAAATCCAAAAGGTAAGCATATTGCTACCAATATCACATGCAATACACATAGCACATATAAACTTAAACATCTAAATACAACAAATCACAAAATAATTAGCATGTCTCATTTATTATCTTTTGATTTAGTCCATAAATAATGACCATGACTCAAAGAGTCAAAACTTTCTCATGCTAACTTTTCTACCATATTTATTTGCTAGTAATTCAACCCATTACTTTCATATGTAGTTACGCTTCATAAACAATTACATACTATTGATAGTTTCTCTTTGAATTTTTCAATTTAAGACTAGCTGTAGGTTTGTTAAGTCAACGATCTACCAATTCACATAATAGTTTCAATGTCTAAACTACAATACACATCCTTTCAATAACTTACCCATAAATAATCTTGCTTAACTAATACATGACTCACTTATCTCAATTGATTATGTGCCAATGGAATGGTTAAGCCTAATAAGTTAATTCATGTTATTAGACTTCACTTAAATAGAAATAAGTTGTGCGCCTATAAAATTATACTTAAAAATTGGATTAGAGTTTAAAAACATCATTAAAAACCTTATCATAAGAGGTTCAATTGATCTTGGCACATTAGCAATTGACTAGGAACTAGGATAAGATCGTTGACCATCTGATTAAAGCAAATTGATCGAGGCATAAGGTTAATGGCTTAGCTTTGCCTTAGCCCTCGATTCAACTCCTAGTGAAGGGTATTTGATTGGGATTTACCTATTCGAACATCCTTTGGCCACTACTACCTTAAACAACTAAAAACTCCAAAATTTTATCTTGTAATATATCTAATTCAATTCTATGTGTTCCTAATTGTAGGAAAAAAAAAAAAACCTTTGATCGTTTCAACCAGTTTATTTTTTTTTAATGGGGAAAATATGGAAAAAGGGTTCTCATTTGTGTGGCTTTTGCAAAAAAGAGTCTAGATTTTTAAATCATACATTTAAGGGTTTATGTTTAGAAGTCATCCTCATTTAAGGGCTTTCATCAATTTGTTGTTCGTGGAATCTAATGTGGTATGGATGGAGACTCTCAAATGAGAATAATTTTTAAGCATAGGCCTATAAACACATATTTGAAAAATTGATACTCATTTTTGCAAAACTAAAAAAATGTGTCATTCCTTTACATTCTTCTAGATAAACTATAATTAAATATATAAAATATTTTACTTATAATATTACCTTTGCACATTTTATTGAATTTGTTTTATTCCATTTCTCTTCTAAAGTTTTTTATTTTTTAGATAGTTATTCATCTATGTAGTTTTGAATAGAATTGTACAATATTTATGGATAAATATGGTAAGTAAATTAATTTTCATTAAAATCTCAATAATTAAAATTAGAAAATGTAAACATTATAATTATATTTTATTTTCATCCAATGATATCCCTATATATATGATGATCTTGTACTTAGGGGTAAGCGAGTGACCTTGTTATACAGGATATCCACTTGGACCCTACTCTACCATATAGTTTTTGGGTGGGTGAAGAGGGTTATAGGGCAGATTCTAGATAGTAATTTCTCGGAACTTACTCTCATAGGATAGGGTATAAAGGGTAACCTATACTTATCATGGAACCTATATTATAAAGTATATAGAGTATAGATTTTACAATACCATATACCAATTTATAATAAAACCCTAAGATTACATACTCTTATATCTACTGTCTTATTCCTCTCTCTTTTTCTTTTTTTGGGTAAAACTTTGTTTTTGTATTCTACGAATAACAATTTTATGATTTGATAAAAATTTATTTTGATGATTTAAAAGGAAAAGAAAAAAATAATTTTGCATGACTTAAGGGTTGAACATTTCCAATTGGAGGGATAATTCTTTATTCTACTCACTAAAGTTTCATATTATTACAGTTAGATGTATTACAAATATAAGAACCTTTGAAATATCACTATTTGGTCTATTAGTATAGTTACGTGTTTAATATTAATTATGTGTCAATGCAATATTTTAAAAGAAGATAAAGTAAAAAAAAAATATAGATTCTATAGGGTACCTTATACTTGTATCGTTGTAAAATTTATAAGATACAGGGTATATAATGGTTCTCAAGAACCACAAGGTAAGTTTCGGGTATAAAAATTTTGAAATCTATATATGTAGTATAGGGTACGGTACGATACGATACGGGTAAGGTGTCATACCCTACCCAACATATATCTGCTCATCCTTAGTTGCACGTTCATTCTCCCTAAAGTTGTTTATACTTTATTTATTTTATTTTTATGTTTATTATCCTTAAACCAAATCTCAAATAATGCTCATTAAATTCGAAGTAGTGATAATTTTAAACAATAACAACTCATATGTTTAAAATGTTTTTTAATCTAATTACTATCTAAATAAATTATAATGTTTGCATATTTTTAATATTAATCATTGAGTCTTCTAATGAAGCTTATTTACTAACTATATCCATCCATCCATAAGCATTATACAATTCCATCCAAACTATATAGATGAATAGTAATCCAAAAGAAAATATAGAGGGGAAATTGAATAAAATATGCAAAGGTAATATTACAGGTAAAATATTTTATTTATTTAATTATGATTTATTTGAAAAAATGTAAAGTAATGGCTCGTGTAGTTTTGCAAAAAAAAGGTTTCAATTTTCCAACCTTACATCTTAGGGTTTGTATTTATAAGTTACCCTTATTTGAAGGTTTCCATTTATACCATTTTAGACTCCATTAATAGCAAATGAACAAAAATCCTTAAATGAGAATAGTTTATAAACATAGATCCTTAGATGTATGGTCAAATTATTCATCTTCTTTTATTTTTTTTTATATAAAAACTGCACAAATATAGACCCTTACTCTATATTTTTCCCTTTTTTTTTTTATGCCCTTAGCATCCCAAGAGTGTCCAAAATCATCATTTAGTCCATTCTAAATTCAGTAATGTTACTCTAGATCGAAGCCTAATACCTAAATTCCAAAAACCACCAGTAGGGATTAAAGCTTCCTAACCATTCCAAGGATGGAATCTAAAACCCCAAAAGCGCGAGCTTAATTGACGTTGAATTTCGTGATCGAGTTTTCTTCTACATAATTGCATGCATGCGGTTAGAAATAAGGTATAGCGAAAGTACAAGGGAAGAACATACTTCTCTTACGTTGGATTTCTTCGCTCCTAGCTTTTGAAAGATAATTCGAGCTTTAAGCGTCAAGTTCCAGAAAATGCTCTGAGTAATTAATTATCTTTTAAATGGCCGTAAAAGTGATAACAGGGAAGGGGTTATCTACTGTTGACATAAAATCTAATGGGATGACTACCACTTTGTGCCTTGCTTTTGCTTTATGTTTTTTTAACGGTATTCCAAATATAATAAGGTGATGTCGGTTTCAGGAAAAGTGAAAAGAAATTAAACATTCATGAGTCTGAGAATTGTTAGTTAGCGTCAGACCTACATGTTGGCTCCTGCAGCGGCGGTCCGATAATGTATCATTTGATATATTTTATGTTTATTATACTCCTCTTGCTATTCATTTTAAAGGGGACAAAGAAAAATAAAACTACTGCATAATGAAATATAAATATTGCAAGTTAGACATATGCACTGTATCCGAAAGCAAAATGATGAAGGAAAAAACGAGGACCATTGTTACAACAGAATGACTCTATTACACCTTTTGTGTATATTCATGTAATATATAAATATTAATAAAATTTTAATATATGTAATATATGAAAAACAAGGTGATCGTTATTTAGAAATAGACAATATTAAAATGGCTACTTGGACTTTATGTATCTTTTTTTTTTTAATTTCTAACATTAAGTTTAATGTTAGTAAATTTGATGTCTAATTGAACTCTTATTTGTCAAATTTACTACCTTATGCCGTATTTTTATACTTATTTGCCACATTATTTTTCTCACGATAGTGGAGGTTATAAATTTGACAATTAAAAATTCAAATGAGTATGATATTTAACAACTCCAAACTTTCTTTTTGGCCAAAAACAACTCCAGACTTTAGGTGTTAAATTTTACAAGCAAAAATTTGATTTAGTATAATATTTAGCAAATTCAAACTTCAAACCCAAAGTTTATATAGTGTTTTTATTATTATCCCATTTTCTGGCTCCAAAGAAATGTTATCCTAGTTTATAAATTATTAATTCTACTATTGGACATTTAAATGTTTTGTTCCTATGCTAAGATCATTACAATTTAGTAATATAGCCATTGATCTCTATCAAGATAGATCAGGGTTTTAATCCCTTTTTTCTCAAGTTGACAATAAAAAAATATTAATACTTATACACTATTTATATACTAAGGATATGCATTTATAATGCGGGTATAGGAATTAGATGTAGCAGCATAATAAGATTTAAAATATATTATTGAATTAAACTATAAAAGTGACAAATGATTTTATTCATAAACATTTTCAAAAATTTATAAAGATAAAAGTTTTATTGATACTTATATATCATGTACATATTATCCGATGTCCACTTGTAATACTTGTGCAAAAAATAGATATAGCAACATAATATGATTCAAAATATAAAATAATTACTAAATTTAACTGTATAAGTAACAAATAATTTTATTTGTAAACGTTTTCAAAAATTTATCTTAGAATAGATTATAAATGTTTGACAATGTATAAATAATGTTGTGTTTAATTTAAAAAGGAAAAGAAAAATGATTTTGTATTAAATTAAGTGCACTTGTTAATCTAATTACATTCTCTTTTCATAGCTTACAGCCGTGAAATGTACCAAAAAGTGGGACCTACTTCACTCCTTACAACAGTTTTCATTTGGTCCTCGACACTACCATAATCTCCACGAATGCGTGGATTCCACAGAAAGAGAGCGCAGGGTAGCAGGAAATGGAGAGAGGGATTAATGAAAAGAGAGAAATAAGAGTTACAAAGAAAGACAAATTGAGAAAGTTATAAAATTTACTCATATGATAAGTAGTTCATAATTTTAAAAAGTTAGTTTAGTGTTGGTTTTTTGTTTTTTTTTTTTTTTTTTTTTTACGTTTTATAATATTACATTAGAGGGTTAAATAGTAATCTCAAAAGGTGAGATACTAAAGTTGGTGCTTAAATAATATATATATATATATATATACATATATAAGATAAGTATTAAAATCAACCAATGCTCTTGGCATTTGGATTTATTGTTAAAGCTGGAGGATTCATATATGGGTTGAAGTAACCGATAAAAAATCAGACCGAAGCCTGCTTTAAAAAAGTGATAGTGATTTAATCTCGTTGTATCACGGATAAAGATTTAATATAACACGAGTATATGCTATAAATATCACGACAACAGGTATGTGACACACGCTTGAGAATCCTTAGTCTGTATCAACCGTACATGGGGTTCTGTTCCTCGAGATAATTAGGGCATCTTAATTTACCGGAGAATTCAAGTAAAGACCTTCACATCTACATTTTAAAAAGCTTTTTCTAGTAGAGCTCCCTTCGATTTATTGGTGAATTCTTTAAGTTCCCAATGTAATAAATTAATTATAATTCCTGTGCCCCAACATATACAAAAAAAAAATAGCTAAAAAAGCTGGAAATAAAAAAAAAAAAGTTAAAGAAGAAATCTTTCTAAAGGATCTATCCTAAACTATGGATCCATTTTAGTATTAGGATTGTCCTTAAAATGTTATTATGAGATTTTCAATTTGAGCAGAAAAGGATGGTATCGGATAGATACGGTGTATATGTGATTTAACAATTGTTAAATTAAATGAATAGTTAGAATAATGCATTTTCTAGAAGGTTGGGAGGGGATGAGGCAAAATTGCATTAATTGCTTTCTTAGTGGGGAATACATTTGGACCATCAATAAGCAAGATATCCAGAGGTATACAATTAGCTATATATTAATGTCTTCACTGCATAATCCCATAGGGAAAACAATTATTTATATAAAAGAAAAGCTAAGGATTATAAAATGTAAAATGTTTTACCTCAAACATCATCACTAGTCCATTCCTAAAAGGCTCACTCATAACTTGGCAATCAATTTGCTTTTGGTCTGAGCGAAACACTACGAGTACGACATATTGGAATATGCTTAACAAGGTAGGCTTTTTGCTCGCTGCTGTAGAAAAAGAATGCAACTCAAGAACGTGCTTTGCGAAACACGAAGATGCCCTTAACACCCATTCAGTGATACTTTAAAGCTATGTTGATAAGAGATTTTAGACATGAGTTTCTTAAGTCCATGTTAGCCTATTTAAGCCTTGGATTGACTTGATTAAGCCTAGGACCGATGTGATCCATTAGCGCTTGACCTAACCTACTTAGCAACCAATTTACCTAAAGAATCTCCAAACAAGGACTTAACATCCTCTAATGACTAACCTGATAACAGAACAGTCATAACGATCTTGAGATAGATGGATAAAGCTTCGAGACTTAGTCAATAGCCACATCTCTACATTCTTGAAACATGCTAAGTTGCACAATCTTACTACATAGATCCTATGGACGTATCAACATGTTGAACATGCTCTTAGATTCGTGGTAGCTCTTCCTATAAATAGTCTAAGCACCCTGACGATACAAACCTTGACTTCTTTGCACATTAGGCCTTTGAACTCTTAAGTTCCCTTACTTATCTCTTTATAAACTTTTACTGATTAAAGTATAGAAGTAGTCACGTCAGACAACGCCTTAGTGTCCCTTAATTTGTTCTCTTTTGCATGCCCTACATATACTTGTGCAAAGCCCAATCTCACTATTCTCTATAGGCAAAATCTAGCTGACACCAAGGTAGATCTTACATTTCATATCTAAACTTTGACTATATCTGCAATTAATTTTCTAAAATTAAAAAATATTAATTTGGAACATGAATGTTACCTATTATTACAATTAATTGCTTGAACTTTGCATTTTTTTTACAATTGACAATATAAATATTTCCAATATTTTCAATTAACTACTTAGTTTAGATATTATAAATGATCTCAAAAAATCTATAGGTAATAAATTAATATTTTTAAACTTTAGGTGATTAATTACAAAAATGAAAAAAATTCAAGTACCAAAATAATGTTTACCCTATATTTTTATCACAAGAACAATAAAATGCTTTAAGCCTTATAATAGCACCATTACTATTACTATCTTGCACCATCATTATGTTATAATTCTATATGGGATAATAGCATGAATTAAGTATGATACTTATGTTCGATGAGTTTATCCACCTATTAGAATAGTCTTTTAGAATAGGCTTTTCCCTTAGGTTTCAATACTAATATTTGGTGTTGTCATTGAGAGCTAACCTTACGGAAGGGGCAACTTAAAAAGGATTGGCCTTAGATAATGCTATCTAAGAAAGAGCTACCTAATAAAGTACCTAATAAAGTAGAATAAAAACCATCTAAAGTAAAAGTTATTTAGAGTGGACAGTCCAGAATAGGCTAATATGGCAATTGGCTTTCCAAAGGGGGTGGGGGGTGGTACATGGGATAGTAACATGGACTAAGAGTGGTATTCAAGTTTAAGGGTTCTCTAACTTATCGGATTATTTTTTTGGGATGGCCTCTTTCCTTGATGATAGGAAATGGAATCTAAGTCTAATCTCTAGAGGCAAGGAAGAAGCTAAGCACAAGAAGGTGAATTTGAGGTTCTGATTTTAACTGGCAAGTTATTAAAGGGTAGGTTTAGAAGCCAAGAAGGACTTATTATGAGGATAAGAACAGTTAAGATTCTGGTTATGTAGTAAGTCTACTAAAGTTTAAACATAGAATTAAGAAGGATTCCAATAAGAAGCTAACCTGAATCATCAAAGAGAATGCTCAGTAGTTTTGCATATGTAAGCAATACAACTTCTAAAATAATAAGAGGTTCTAATTCTAAAGGAAGAGCTAATGTTGCTTGTGATAACAAGCCAAAGACTCTGTAGAACAAAGCTTCTAACAAACGCATAAGAAGAAGCTTCTAATAGTAACTTCCAACTACGTAGGCAAATCTTAGTTCAAATTGGACATTATTTCCAAATCTTCTAGATAAGGAAGAAGAATCATATGAAGCTCGATATTTTAGGGCCTAATTAATAAGGTTGTTATTGTATTCTCTCTTTAGGATAGTTATTTCCTTTCTTAAATAGTTATTTTATACTTCCCCTTATTGTTATTTTTTTATAACCTTATTCATTATATATAGTTGATTAGATCTATTGAATGAATATTATTCTTGTTACTCTTTTAGAGTATTGTGTGTGACACATTTCATCTCTATTGAAAGCATCTATCCTTATTGATCTTATTAATCAAAATCTTCTTAGTTGTATTGATCATGTTAATTGATCTAGTTGTGGGTTATATCGATTGCTTCAATTAAACCTATTTCATTTCCATTAAACTCTGGATGATATTAGTTTTGGAAGTTCAAACACTCCTTTAACTAGATCAACTGTTGAATTTCAATATGACCAATTGTTCATATCCCTTATTTTTATTTGTTTCTCGTCAAATTACAAGAAAAATCATAAAAAATATTGTTCTTTCACGATATTTTAATTCTTATATAGCACTAAAGTTTTTACTTTTATCCTTGTGCTATGCATTTGGTTTATGTCAGATTCTTTCTTGAGGATTTAGATACATCATATTTGGTATTAAAGCTTTTGTTATTCGAGCTCCATTATTGATAAATCTCATTATTCCCATTACAATATATTTTGGAGTATGAGTATTATCTCAAAAATCTAATTGTATGAGAATTGGAGGAGAGGTTGATTTATTGTCATGATCTTTAAAGTTAGATCTTGTAGTGAAACAAAAGTATGTTGAATGAAAGTGTTAATGTTGGTAGTGGTGGTAATGTTAAAGGAAGAGAAAGGAATATTATAGGGAACCTAATGAGTGAACAAGTGGCAAACCTTGCAGTGGTGATAAGGACAATGATTATTCATTAACATACTTTAATTAATACTCTAAGGAACAATGTAGGAGGCATAAATAATAATGGAATATGTATAAATGGTAGTAGGCGTGTTAAAAGAGGTGATGAGTTGTTAGCAGGAGAAGGAGATAATTTTGGATCAATGCTATGATTTACATCTTAATTTTACCAATTTTTGCAATTATACACCTAAAATTTTAACTTGTTTAATTATATACTCAATTAAAAATTTAATTGTCATAGTTTATACCTCAATTAACTTCAATTTATATTATTAGTTTATTCGGCAAGATTAGCTCATGGGATGGTTGCTCATAACCTTAAGGGGCTTGCTCGACCTTCCATAGATAGTTGCTGGCCACCCCCTACAAAATTGTGAGTCATGACCTACTTAACAAATGCAAGTCATGCAATGCATTAATAATAGTTTGTAGCCGTCTACAATCCATGGGGGTTGTATGAACCCCCTAAGGCCTTGGGTGGTTATTCATTTGGTAAATTGCATCGACTAGACTAATGTATAAATTGAAGTTAATTGTAGTGTAGATCATGACAATTAAATCTTTAATTAAGTGTATAATTAGATAAGTTGAAATTTCAGATGTATAATTATAAAAAGTAGCAAAGTTGAGGTGTAAACTGTGATATTACCTTAATAATTTTAGAACAGAATGAGTAGTTGAAGTGAATCAACTAGTGAGAGGGTTAGAAACTGTCAAAATAAAAAAAGTTCCCAAGTTTTATGGTCATGTACCTTCAAATGATTACTTAGATCAGGAGTAGTAAGTGAAGAGGTTGTTTGAATTTATGAGTATGATTAGCTAATTAAAATTAAAATGGCTACTTCGGACTTTGCATTATATGCATCATTATGGTAAAGGAATATAAAGGCTCAAAGATGGGAAGCCATGACTCCTCCTCTCTTCCTCTTTTTATCTTCTTCATTGTCCTTAGACTTATTTCATATCTCTCTCCTTGTAGAGGTCACAAATTCGATTATGTACACGCATAGTGATGATTCCTTTGTCAACAACATTGTAATGTATAGCTGCGATCAGATCTACAAGTTACACTAATGGCTACCATGACTAATGTTTCATTTTATGTTTTTGTTGACCATACCCGGAAAATAATAGAGAAAATATTAACTTAAAGGGAATGTTTATATATGAAACATTTATCATCAGGTAGAATGTCAATATCATGATTAACCTATATGCAACCTATATGTATAGGAAGAATTAGATTTTGAGAACAACTTTATCAATGTAAGGGGACTATGTGAAGCACTAATGTATCTCCAAAAGTGAGATCGTGCTTTGTATATGAACGCTGGGGGTAATCAATGGGTAAGATTGCAATTCACATTTATAGAAGACATAAGTAAGAACAAAGGATACAAACAATTTAATGTAAGACTAATGATCCTAGTAGGTTGATTTTGGCTGTACTCTTGTCCTCTTCCTCTTTTGTTGTTTGCCATTTTCTTTCCTTTGAAGGTAATAATGAAGTTAGATTATTGTCTTCTATGTATTTTGTTATTATTTTTCGCTATTGAAGTGAACTAGAAAGAAGCAAGAGTAGTTACATTTTGTTTCTAGTTTTGATGAAGAAGATAATATCAAAATGGAGAAGTAACTTCTATTTTCAATTGCTATAGTAGTGAGTTAGATAATTAAGGGGGGTAGTTATCTACTTCAAATTACATTTATTGTATTCATACATTGTGGAGAAACTCTTTCTTAAAAGTTCAGGTGATTAAAAGGGAAAGTGGAATTTGCCTAAACATGTATAAATAAGAGGATGTAAAAGTATAAGATAAGCACATAGTTGCCACATAGTTATGGAAGAATGTTTCTAATGTATGATTTTAAAAAGTTTATATAGATAATTCTTACTTGCTTAAACATAATAGATATACAATATCCATATGTATATATTATATGAATGCTATAAAATGTATATTAAAGCCTAAGGGAGTTATATATATATTAATAACGAATGTTTCTCATTTATTGCTCACCAAAACCATTTAATGGATGTCACTGAATAGTCATCTCGTTTGTTGATTTGTAAAATCATTCAATGCACGAGGATGAACTCCAAAACCTATAAATAGATGCTTCTTTCCCCTCATTGACATTAAGAAGATTTTAGACAAACAACATCGTACCGTTGAAACTTTGCTATGAAGGATAAGATGTTGAATTTGATGAATACTTAGCTTTCACTTAAGAACGTTCATCTGCCACATGCATTGACAAGCTACTAAGATTGCTTGTTCTACCTCTTGCGCTTCTCTCATATTATATCTCTCCATATAACATTAGATGGAAACTTATTCAAGGTCATCTAGAGTGTGACATACACAATGTGCATGGATCATCTATCAATGACATTACCCCACACAAATTCATAGTTATTCACCCTTGCATCGACTAGTTATTCTCACATTTAGTTGTACATCAAGCATAGGGTGACTATCACATTGGAAGATCCACTATGATTTCTATAATAGGTAGCTTCGGTGTATCGAACAAAGTATTAGTCCCTATTTTAAAAATAGTGTTTCACCGTCAATGTACCCTCCATAAGATCTTCCATTATTCCGTATGAAAAAACCATAATCGATCGAAAGAACAACCACGGAAGACTCTTATCCGACACCATTTTTAGAGTAGAAAACTATCTTGTTGAGTTCATTTATTGAACGATAAAATGAAACTCTTCTTTTAGCCACCAAATTGTTAAAGAGAGCGTCACCTTCATCTAAAGAGGGAGATGAGATAAACAACCACTTGGCAACTTCATCTTCTTCATAAAGGGTGGCAATCGAGCTTTATTATTCTTCTTCATGAATGGGATCGGCCACTATACCTACTCTATAGCTCCATAGCTATTTTAAATGAAAAAGGCTAAGCCAATACAGAGATAAACAAGGTTGCATATTGTGCTGGCCATTGCATTGCTCTTATTTCAGCGACTATGTCCATGGCATCACCTTCAAGTCTGAGTTTCATATTCAGATGTTTGGTGATAACAAACGTGATACTTAGACAGACGACAAGAATGGATGAAACAAGGACCGAAGAGTAGAATGGATCTAGACTTGGATGACAATAGTGTCAAAGCCTAATTTTATCTTGATGTTAGCTGAAGGAGATTTGTGGCCACCCTTGCAAAGAAGACAAACTTAGCTTGTCATCGGTTACCAAAAAGGCAGAGCTTGGTGGCGATTAAGACAAAGCTCAGTGGTTTTATAAATCTCTTCATCCGCATTATTGGATATAGTCACTTATGATGAAGTTAAACCATGTAGATTTAGTAAAGCTACCTTTGGTCAAGCACGAATTCAGGCAAAAGTTGCAAGGCGTTACCTTCCTGAGTCAATTCATCATATCCACTTATTAGTTGTACCCAATTGCTAATGGCTTTTCTTTGGCTAATTCTATGTGTAGCAATACGTGCTGTTGTCCAGATAGGATAAACCGCGTCTACTTCAAGATATGTAGTAAGAATCTCTGCACAAGACATATGCTTTGATGAGGCTAGCTAATGGAGAAACTTTTTCCACGGCCAACCACAACTTAAAACCTATGTTGTTGCTTTGTGAATGCAGAAGTAATATTATTTTTACCATCAAGGAAAGCTGCAAAAAGTAAAAAACGACTCTGGTTTGCAGCTCCAGCCACAAGATAAGATTGCATTACCATTTACAACCCATATTATTAAACTAAGTTGGCGTTGAAGCTAACCAGATGAACAGTTCCGTCATTACCCTTAACAAATGGGTTTTGAATCCTCTCAACTTACCCTATCTTAATTTTTCTCAATTTTCAAATTAATGATTGAAATAAATTAGATTTTTTTAAATACTCTGCTATATAATCATAATGTTATTATCTTTGTTATGATTTTAATCATTTATTATACATCGCATCATTTCAAGAGCATAAATTGAAAAAAGATTAAGGAATGGTAAGTTGAGATAATCTATTTCCTAAGAATTGAAACATTGTCATGTCTAAAGTCATGACCGGAAGACCTAGGAGTACCCAAACACCTAAACCTTTCAATTCTTACAATTTAATGTCCAAATAATTAATTTCACAATTAGTATGTAAACTTCCAGATAACCTAAGTATGGATGTTTCTTAAATTTCAAATTTACAGTTCACTGTCCAAATTTCCTCAGGTTAGATCCGTGTATATGATTGTCCCTGATACATAAATGCAATCTAATTCTAGGTTCATTTGGGGTGGGGAAACTGAAAATAACAGTGAAGAATCTGCAACGCTGAATCATGCAGGTCCAGGTCATTTGGAGTACGGGTGCATGTAGAATAGAAATGGAACAGATAAGATTGGGACGCAGGAGCAGGTTGCAGGCATGCCAAAGTCCATAGGTGCTAGCTCTTAAAGTCAAGCCACACACCTGCACGAGTTATGAAAAAGAAGGCCTCCAATACGACAATTACGAGAGCCCCGAAGCCATTTCGGCCTTTGCAGATCTACTTTTATTCCCAAAACACATATCCATGTCTCTAGCTGTTGCACAGCAGCCAGAACAGAACCAGACATATTCCAAAGTCCAACAGGACCTTTTGGCTCCCTCTCTTTGTGCTTATTCATGATCGTATCTCTTGCCATTTTCAACAAACCTTCGGCCACGTTACATAGAAAAAGGATCTTTTCTTGTTCGAAGCATAGGAAGAGGAACAATCTATCTCATTGATGTACGACCAGCTTCCTAACTCACCAACAATGCAAATTACTAGAGTAATCTCACGCCGGTATAGCTATATTGACAAATGTAAGCACCTAAGAATATGCGAAATGTAGCAAAATCAACCTTATATACATCAAAAGTTGCAAAACCTAGGAAGTAAAACTAAAAACATTTAATCCAAAGACAGGTTACATTACAGATTCAATCATCATAACACCCCATGTTATATCTTGGTAGAAGGACAACAAATTCCAAGACCTAGAACAAGTAAAAACAACAAAACAAAATTGAAATCCCCTAAGAAAAATCGAAAGTACATATGGCATATACATGCATAGATACATATAGTAATTTAGAAATGTAACGATTATAGCTAATTACTTCCGTCCTATCATTCGCTATATCTAAATTTCCTTTTTCTTAGAAACAATGCTATGAAAATTCATCTTCTCAAAGTATTTAATCGAAAGTAAAGACAGTGATAATTGGACCTCGTCTTTACCCCACTTGGCAGGTGGCTTGGAGCCGATCATAGGAGCAAGCCGACCCCAAGCCGATACAGAAGCCGAAGCCGAGGAAGGGGACGATGACTGGCCCTGAGGCTTCGACAGGTGGCATAGGAACTGAGAATGAAGGCTCCTGAACCCGCCAAGTGCAAGTACCACAGATCTAAGCTGTTGAATCCCACATCCCATATTGGCACAGTGTTTTGTGCAAATCAGCTCCCAGAGCCGCTCGTCCTGAGCTGTCCTATGCCAGACCTTATTCACACACGAAGCCATGGCTAGTGACCTTGCGTCCACATGCTTCAGGACCTCAAAAAGCAAGTTATCGTCAAGATGCATAAACCCAGTTCGGGTTTCGTGCTGTGGATCGACAAGATTGGGGCTTTCTTCGGTTTTGGGGGGTTCTGAACCCAATTTGGACTTTTTCTTCTTCTGGGTGCGCTCGATTTCGGCTTCACGCTTCATGAGGAGTAAAATTGAAGAGAGAAAAAGGTGCTTGTGAAGTGAAATAGAGAGGAAAGAGATTGAGGACTGTATTTGTTCTGGATTGGGGTGTTGGGTTATGGTGGTGGTAATGGTGGTGGTTAAGGAAGAGGGGCGCACATGATGGGGATGGGTTTATCGAAGACGACAAGGGAAAAAATGAATGCACTTGCACTTCGATTCTTCCTGTAATTGACGATTTTGTCCTGCTTTTCGTTTGTGACTTGCGAGTGTGTGCCTTTCTATTTACATTCTTTTTATTTATTATTCTCTTCATCGTTTGTTTTTTGTTTTGTTTTGGTGGTTTTTCTGTTTACTTTACAGTGCCTGCCCATTAGGGTGTGTTTGGTTTTACAAGGAAAGTCAAATGGCCAATTACTGGCCTTTGCGGTGCTTTTGTTTTGTTTTACCTCTTGTCTCTTGGTTTTGTAATTCAGTATTGGGATAAATATTAAAAAAAGAAAAGGAAAATGACGGCCATACTTTCAGCTCCAATTGTTAAGATAATAAGTCCTTATTAAATAGGCTGCATACTGAAACAAATCAAAACGAATCACGTTGTCGATACAATATACGTTTTTTTTTTATCTAAATAGTTTGTAATTCGATATGAAAGATTGTATTAAATTGAACCATTTAAACCCAAACTGAGTCACTTCTTAGTGAAATATAAAAAAAAAAGTAATATTTTTTATTTTTAAATCTTATTGATATTTCAATTTAACTCAATCTTTCTTTTCTGTTTTTTTTTTTGTTATTTTTTATTTTACTTTTAACTATTACAATTTACTCATTTTCCTTTACCATCGATTTTTCATCTTTAGTTGACCCATGCACTTTCACTATTATTAAGATGAAATGTTGTTATATAATGTTATGTGATTTTAATTCTTACATAATATTCTTAAGTTTGGATATCAATATTGGTTAAAAACTTTAATAACTATTATTATCATAAAATAAGAAAATAGTTCTTTTGAAAACTGGTTCGAATCAAATCAAACCATGGTTCAAAATTCTAAACCGTTAAAAGTGGTTTAATTCATTGAAAGTTTAAACCGAACTGCTTTAAATACGTTTCGATTCAATTCGGTCGCTAAACCAACTGAATTGAACAATGAACACCTTTAATTATCAACGTCGTAACTTTTTCATTCCCGTATTACAATATGGTGTTGCATTTTAAATACCCAATAATCATTCTATAATAAATAATTATCAAGTAAAATATTGAATTGCAATTCATACTTTGATCCTTACAAATTTTTATTTGTACCTTATATATCATCAATTATATAATTGCCCCTTCTCTTTGGAGACACCATTTTGATGCCACCACTTGATTCCATCACCACTAAATGCCTAACCATTGCCACTTGCTTGAATGAACTAACCTAAAACCCAAATAAATCTAGAATGTAGAACTCACATACACCACAATGCACTCGAACTACCATGTAACTGAACTACAATGCATTTACATCAAATATAGCAGTTCATCATTTGACAATCCACCTACTTGGATTTACACATAGGCTTGTTGTAACCATAGTTGGCATCCTTAAACTAGATTTTGTAGCAAATCAAATATAGTACTTCAATTTGTTTGACCTTAGGGGAGATAGAAGAAATAAAAATATCTTAGGTTGGCATCTAAACTACGGTTCATAAGCTACTTACCTAAGTTTGCACTTGAATTACGATGCATGATCTACCAATCAAGGTTGCACTTAGGTTCACTCCCTTGACCGTAGCTTGCATCCTTTTGATAATGTCAAGTAGCTTGAGCCTAATTACATATGTATGGTGGTAGCTAAGACTTCTAAGGAAGAAGAAGTGAGGTGTTTTTAGGGTTTTCAATAAATATAGGGTATAACTAATTAACTCTATTATAATCTTATTCTTATGTTTACCTTATGTTAATTAAACAATACAATAGATATGTAATACTTATTACATATCTATTTTATTCCTATTTGTCGTCTCTAGATTCTATCAGTATCGATTGGGATGAGATTGGGCTTCGCGCGAGTAGAAGACCACCCTGCAAAATAGAAAATTGTAAGGCAGTGTGGTGGGGGGGTTGTTAAGCGCGGCCACTATGATAGTTAAGTCAATAAGAGGTTTTGGACAATGTGAATGCTAGAGAGTAAAGAGATGGCTCAAATGCACAAAGTTTAAAATATTTTATCGTTAGGTGGTGACCTTGTATTTATAAAGGAGTGGTGTCGGTAATTGAAGAGTTGTTAGTTGGAAGAATTCACTTCCATAAGCATAGGAGAGTGGATGTGTGGCAGCTGACTTGATTCGGAAAGTTAGGAAGTAGTTGTTAACCTAGTCCTTTAGCTTTATTCGGAGACTTATAATCGTTGGAGAGCTATTTCAATTGGGCAGGCCGAACTCTAGGCTTAGGCTAAGAGAGGCAATGACTATAGGAGTGTGCTTGAGTAGTTCAGGTCGGGCCTGAGTCCAAAAGGCCTTATCAACACCTTCCCCTCCGTAATCTCATTGTTGTAGTGAATGTAGGGAGAAGGAAGAATGGGCTTCTCAGGTGTATGGCCAATCTGGTTAGGTAAGAGTCCAAGGTGAAGATGCCTCAACTTTGGCAAAGTCGAGGGGGAGGTGTCTGACTTGTCATGAAGTTGAATCGAAGGTACCTGAGCTGTGGTAAAGCCGAGGTAGAAGGGTCTGATAAGTACATCAGATCTGATTAGGCTGCCTTTGAGTAAAGGTGCATAAGACCGCTCCGAGGTGAGGTACCAAAGGTCCATCCTCTTAAGTTCGAGCAGTGTCTTCCGCCAAGCTGGGATAAGATGTACGCCTTTTGAGCTAAGCTAATGGGTTAAGGTAGGTGTTGTGAGTTGAGGCGAGAACATTGTGAGTGATGGTCTAGAGTGTCCTAAGAGTGTTAGGTAAGTCTCTTCTTGGAAGTTAGAGAGTCCTCGGGGAAACTTCTTGTGGAAGTGACCTTTTAAATTATAACTTTATTGCGCTTATTATCAATGTATTTAATGCGACGTGATAGGTATCTTGCCGCAATAGGCAAGCGTATAGTTGCATGCATTTTGTCTTTCGAATGTGACCATGCAATCATAGTTGACTCCATGCGTCCACATTACAGCATCCCAAGGGATTCATGCTGATATGAATCCCTGTAACTAGACGTGCTTAATAAGCTAGATTGACTTAGAATTGCTGGTTGATGGGCTGGTTCTTGTGTGGTTAGGGTTTTAGGTTGATTCATTGGCCCTTGAACTATTTTTTTTTTATATTTAATTTTTTAATTAGTTTTATTAATTTCTATTTTTTTATTAATTTTAATAATTTTTTATTTTTTATCAATTTTTGACTTAATGTCGTTCCGTATATTTCTTTCCTAAATGTAACCTCCTTTCTTTCTTTTTTTAAATTGTATTAATTCATTAATAATTTTTAATTTTTTAAATTAATTTTCAACTTAATGTGATTTCAAGTTTTTTATTATTTTGCCCCCTAAATTTTTTTTCCTTATACTCAAGTTTTTAACATTTGACAAGTTTTACGAAAAGGACTTATATTAACTTAAATTGAAATTTCTATCCATCCTTAATACATAATTGACTTATGATTAGTCCTCTATTATTAGTTTGATAATATTATTTTTTAAAAATTATCATTCATCATTGCAAAAAAGATAGCTTCGACATACCATGACCTAATGGATATCATTCAATTATTTTTTCTAACTTAATGGCTTCCTTTCTCTTTGTCTCTGTCTCTTTCTTTTTTATATTTTTAAGAGGGTAAATTGGCTAGGTCGACCTGCCAGATCAAGCGGTTCTTGCCCTTTGAACCGCTTGGGCTCTTAGGGCCCGGCAGTTAAGTGGGTAGTTTAGGCTCTATCACTTCCAAGCTTGGTCGGTCTGTTGACCCTTCGAACCAGTTCACGATTCGGAATCAACCCTTACATGGGTCTACCTATAACCATCGATACGTTTCCCAAAGCTTTTGGTATATAAATACCATAATTGTTTTAAAAAACCGCTCTTTTGCATTCTCTTTATTGCACTTACTTTCTTCTTCTTCATCGACTCCTCTTCCAAACTCAATGTAAACTTCTTTGCAAAGCTTTTCGTTTCTCTTATCTCTGATCATCATGTCAACTAGCTTTGGTAAGACACCTTCAAATGCATAAAAATTTAACCTTACTAACTCTAAGGTAATGAGGAGTGATCTCCCCCCTGTGGGAGAGGACGAAGTCTCATCATTGGCACAACTTGATGTCTTTACTGAGATAGCGGTAGAGACCTTAGACAGAACAAGGCTTATTAACGCCATCCGTAAGGATGTATATGTATACGCTCCTTTAGCATATCTTAAGGATTTGTTCGATGTGCTTGGGACAGGCAAGGGCTCGAGCGAGAGTAAGGCCTTTGCCTTTAATTGGATTTTAGGAAACTTTACCGTTGGGCTAATCCATTAGTAGACAGTACGGCTACTAAGGAGGGACGAGGGTAGCCTTATTGTCGAGGAGGCACTTTGTGGTGTTCGAAAAGTGTTTAGAGTTTAGGCAACACCTTCCCCTAAGCGACCTTGAGAAGGAACCCTTCAACTTTTTACTGGTGTAATCTAGCATAGGTCCCTCTCAATGGGTGAAGGGTATTGAAGGCCTTCCAAGCATTGTATGAGTATTTGGTGATTAGGGTTACTTTCGAGCTTTTCAATCACTTTTAGATGTGGAAGAGTGTTTGGAGGGGGGGTGGCCATACCTCCAACCTTGTTTAGGGAGAAAGTTGTTTTGTAGCCTCATGGATACTGTAAAGGATCGGTAAGATGACTACATAATGGTTGAGCTGCCTGAGGAGCTAAATTTCTAAATGAGGTAGATTGAATTGGTCTAAATTGGGGCTCAAGAGGAGCTTGGCCCCAGCAATGCTAAGGCTGCAAGGGAGATTCAAGCCTTCGTGGCCCTTAGGGACGACCAAAAAATAAATGTAGCGAAGATGGTGAGGAGGTACTTCCGATATTCGGTATTTGATCTTCGAGCTCTTTCCCAACATAAAGAAGGATGTGGTGAAGAAGTGGGCTAAACGTACAGGTTCATTTCCTTTACGAACGCCTTTGTCTGTTGTGTTGGTGTAAAGATGCTTTGTTCGACGTTTCTTTTAATAAAATGGGGGAAGGATCTTCTTTGTTTGTGCCGATCATGGTGGAGTTGGTGAACGATAGTGTTTTGTATTTTGCTTTTGCTTCATTTTCTTTTTCCTTGCTTCTTGTTTCTATTCTTTATAGAGAAGAATCTGGTCGAAGGGATTTCTCATTCCTTAGTGGAGGAGTTGATGGGCCGTTGAACGGCCAGATCACAGCTGACCATGAAGGCCTCCGATGCAAACCATAACTAAGAACAGATAAGGCTAGTTGTTGGATGGGTCCAAGTTTGTAGAAAGTTTGAAAAGGAAGCAATGGGGAATGTACGAAAAGGGCAAACACGAATGAAAGGTAAGCAAAAACCTACAAACAGCTTTAAATGATATGATACACTGATAGAACTTTTAAAGACTCATTGTATAATTTGATATGACGTATGAATTAGTCTAGTGAGATTACTCATTACCTAGTTTTGCTCAAGGGTTAGGATAAGATTGATGCTGAGAGTAAATGGTGTGCTTAGGAGCTCAGTTATTACTAGGACTTACCGGGATAGAATTGAACTGAAATGGGTCTTTTGAGATATCGAAGAAAATTAAAGGGAAACGGTCCATAATTGAATAAGAGTAGTTGACGTAAAACTGCTTGGAGGATGTGACTCACCAATGAACATAACACAACTTGATGCCTCACTTGATATGATGCATAAATTGATGTCAAGGTCCACCTACCACTAATCCTGAGCTATTCGGTAAGATTAGATAAGGGTGTAAGGGATATGGACTTGGAGAGGATTGTCTCACAAGAACAGAGTATTCAATATTAAGATGTAGGTTATCTCCGGCTTACAACAAATAAGAACTATTTATAGTAGGTCTCTAGGGCGGTATTACAAATAAAGAAATTACAAGAAAGTATTTACAAAAAGGGGATTTCTAGTATATACGAAAAGGATAAAAAGGACAATAAACCAAAAATGGAAAAGTAGTTAAATGTCAGACAAGGTGAACAATTGACAATGTAGCATTGGTCCCATATGAGTATTCACTGAGCACAGTAGGTGTGAAGGGTCAAAATGTTGCGGTATTAAAGGGGTTGGGACGAGAGAGATGGTAGTATGCCGAGAGAAAACTACTCTGCTGTTTAAGTGAGTCTCTTGTCACTTGGCAAGAGATTCTTGGTAGCAGTTGGTCAGAGTATTTGGCATAGGGTCTTTAGTAAGGGAATGGTCAGCATAATTACTACCGAGTGTACAAATCAACGTATGACAATGTGGGGAGCTCAGGGTGTTCAACCACCTTTCTTCAATGCATAGTCTCTCGTCATCAGCAGGTTACCGAGAGAGAATTCTTTGGCTGAGGGATTGGAGGCCTCGGAGGCATGTGCGAGTAATAGGACCACTGACCGACAGTACATCAATAAATAAGCAGTGTTTACGTAAGGAAGAAATACTTAAGTGTATTAATGGTCATCTATATGATTGTTGCTATAATTATAAGGGTATTCGTACCTATAAGTTAAGGAAATTTGCCTAAAAAGAAAAAGACAAAACAGGCATTTCTTAAGGAAGTAATATATAAGATATAAAAGTTAAAAATAAATATTCAAGAAAAACAATCATTGGTGTAACGGATTCTACATATGATTCTATATACGTAGCGATACTGTATTAGTGATGCCGTTGAAAGATGTAAATAAAAAAGTACGGTCAGTTTGCTTATCCAAGTAGGGATAGCCTAATCAACTCGAATCCTCTCTCTTTCGACATCTCGACAAAGGTGATGCTAAGTAATTGTTTGGCCTGGCATAAGTGAGAATGAGAATTGGCTATTGTCTCGATTTTCCGCTTCTTGGCACATTGCCTGTGAGAAAGATGATGTGAATCGTGATTAAGAAAAGATAAGGTTGGTTACTAAATAGGCCCAAGCTTGCAAAAAGCTCAAAAAAGAAGCGATAGGGAATGTACGAAAAGGGCAAATGCGAATAAAGGGTAAGCAAAAACCTACGAACAACTCTAGGGGATATGATGCATCAATGAAACTTTTAAGGACTCATGGCACAATTCAAAATGACACATGAATCTATCCGGTGAGGTTACTCGTCACCTAGCCTTACTCAAGGATTAGGATAAGAGTAATGCCGAGAGTAAACAAACAGTGTTTACGTAATGAATAAATACTCAAGTGTATTAATGGTCATTTATATGATTGTTGTTATAATTATAAGGATATTTATACCCACAAGTTAGAATAATTTACCCAAAAGGGAAAAGACAAAGGGGCATTTCTTAAGAAAGTAATATACAAGATACAAAAGGGTAAAAATGAATATTTAAGAAAAATAATTATTGGTGTAACGGATTCTATATATGATTCTGTACATGTGACAATGCTGTATTGGTGATGCCATTGGAAGATGTCGACAAAAAAGTATAGTCAGCTTACTTATCCTAGTAGGGGTGGCCTACTTAGCTCGGATCTTCTCTCTTTTGGCATCTCAGCAAAGGTGATGTCGAGTAAGTGATTGGCTTGGCATGAGTGAGAATGAAGATTAGCTATTGTCTTGATCTTTCGCTTCTCAGCACACTACTTGTGAGAAATATGCAATCTTTCAAATGTGGACAAAAAAGTACAGTCAGCTTACTTATTCGAGCAGGGGTGGCCTAGCTAGCCTGAATCTTCTCTCTTTCTTGGCATCTAAAAAAAGGTGATGCCAAGTAAGTGATTAGCCTGGCATGAGTGAGAACGAGGATTGGCCATTGTCTTGATTTTCCGCTTCTTGGCATACTACTTACGAGAAATAGGCAGTCATTTGGCTCAGCATGCAAAACAGGTCGGCAAAAAAGTACTTAGCCTTAGTAGGAGGCAGTTGAAGCACAAGAATTCACCTTGCCAAGCTTTCCAGTTCTTGAACTTGGCTGTAGGTTAAAGGCCCAGTAGCCTGATTTCTATCAGCCTCCATCCTAAAGGATAAGGCTGTGCAACCGAGGTTAAAGGCTGGGGAGAATAGTAGGGTTAAGTCAATGGCTCTGCCTTAGGGGGTTCCTTTTGGCTCTCAGTAGAGCCATTGGTTGCCAAGCCTGTAAGTGTAGTTCTTCCTTCCACTACCCTCGTCCCTACTTCCAAGCCCATCATTATAGGGGATAATCCCATCGATGCCAACAATTTGAATGTCGAGATGTTGCCTCCTCTTGGTAGAAAGGAGGAGATGGCTAAGGACACTTCCCCATCCAGAGTGATTAGGCAGAAGAGGAAGGCTCTTGAAACTTTTAGGGAGATAGTGCTTGGAACTAAGAATCAGAAGCTTCTAGGGAGGATACCCCTAAGCCGGGTAACTTGGTATGAGTAGCCAATGACTTACCCTTATAAATGTATAGATAAACTTAGGGATGAATTTTTTAATGTCCTTAATAAGTTCAAGTTCTTAGGGATCGAGCCGAACTCGTTTAAAGGAGTGCCATATTTCTCTTGGAATGAAAAGCTTTACCATCACACTTTTGAGGCTGAGACCAAGAAGGTCAGGGGGGGAGCTCTATAGACCAAAGTAGCAGGTCTGGGGTAATGACCTTATGTTGTGTCATCGGATTCTCAGCTACTAAGCCTCCTTGAGGTCTTACACCCTTAGCGATTGGGCCATTCTCAAGAAGATGTTGAAGGTAGGTGGGGGCAACCTAATGGAGATGGCGGGCTACTTGGGCACACTCATCTGGTAGGTAATCCCTTACCCCCTTTGCATTGATGTTCTTTGTTCTTATCATGAAATTGACCTCAGTTTGTTTCTTTGTAGTACCACGACCAAGTGTTACTTAAGCTGAATAATTACGATGCCGTTCGAAAAGAGGTCAAGGGCTTTCGAGAAGCATTACGTAAAGTTGAAATGGACTTATAGGAGGTAGAGTCTTCTACTAATAAGTATTTGAATAAGTTCACCAAGGTTAATTGGTGCTTGCATTGCTCTTATATGCAGGTGGATGGGCTCCAAGGTAGATTAAAGGATGTGGAGTAAGAGAGTGAAGCTGCTGAAGGCACTACTAAGAAGGCTAATGACTTGAAGGCTCAATTGGAAGATGAGCAAAGGACTAAGGCTGGTCTCTCCCAGAAACTGGAAGAGGAGAGGAAGGCTAAGGTCTACTTAGAGAGAGAGAAATTCGAATTTGAAGGCATAATAGACTGTAATGTTGTATGGGCCGGTTAGTATGAAGGCCGTACCTCTACCCCGCAAGGTGGATGATCCATTAATGTGGAGAGTCTACACTGGCCTGTCGTCCCCCAATGGTGCTTCCTCCCCTTCGGTATATTCAACTACAAAGTCGGCTAGTACTTATACTTTATAGGTCATTTGTGGTTGATACTGGATTTCGTATGCATTTAGCTCCATTGCATACTTCACCATCTATCTAGACATATCTGGCTTCTATAACATGGTGTATAGGCGTTGATCTGTAAGCATAGTGATTTGGTATGCTTGGAAATAGAGCCTTAGCTGACGTATTGATATAACAATGGTGTACCTGACCTCTAGCCATACAGTATATGGCTAATGTAGCATATGAGCTTGTCCTCTCTTCTTTTTACTTTGACCAAAATAAAGGAGAGTACCAAGTTGCTCACGGCTAAGTATAACAATAAGTTCTCCCTATGGATAGGTTTAGAGAGGATTGGTGGGTGTGGGAGGAAGTCTTAGAGCTGTTGGAAGGCAGCAACGTACTCTAGAGTCCATTGAAAACCCTTTGGGTTTTTTAGGATATTAAAGAACTTAGTGCATCTATTTACATTTTTTGAGACAAACCTACTTAATGTGGCCACCATGCTGGTGAGCTTCTATACGTTTCGGATCGAAGCAGGGGGTTTCATCTCCTTAATGGCACATATTTTCTCGGGATTGGTCTCAATACCTCTTTAAGTGACTAGGAAGCTTATAAATTGGTCGGAGCCGACCTTAAAGTTGCATTTCTAGGGGTTTAGCTTCATGTCATGTGTTTACATCTAGTCAAAAGCTTCTTGGAGGTCCTTGACATGATCGCCTAACTTTATGTTCTTGATAATTGTGTTATCAATGTACACCTCTATATTGCACTTGATCTAGGGCTTAAACAATTTCGTTACCATTCGCTAGTTCATGGCCTTAGCATTTTTGAGACCGAAGGGCAATATGGTATAATAGTATATGCTGAAGTCGGTAATGAAGGAGGTGTGGACTTCATCCTTCGAGTCCATCTTAATCTGGTTGTACCTTGAGAAGGCGTCTATGAGGCTCAATAGGGTATATCCCGAAGTGAAGTCAACCAGTTGGTTGATTTTAGGGAAAGGGAAGTAGTCTTTTAGGTAGGCTTTATTGAGGTAAATATAATCGATGCACATATGCTACTTCTCAATCCTCTTCTTGACTAGCATTACGTTTGCTAGCCAGGTCGGGTACTTCTCTTCCCTTACGAAGTCGATCTTAAGTAACTTCTGCACTTCTTCTTCAATCATGGCCTGCTTCTTTAAGGTGAAGTGTCTTTTCTTTTGCTTGAAAGGTTGTGCAGTGGAGTTGATATTGAGGCTATAGGTTACTAGGTTAGGCGAGATCCCAAGCATGTTTGACACCAACCAAGCAAACCTATCTGAGTTAGCCTACAGGAGAGTATAAGTTTCGTCCTTCACTTTAGGAGGAGTCTCAATCTCGACCTTTGTAGTCTAGTTGGGAAAGGGACCAATTTGAACTTCTTCGATTTTTTCACCCGGTTTTCCCCTTTCCGCCAGCTTCTCATGCAAGTTAGACTCTAGAGTGAAGACTCTATCACCTTTGATGGCCCTGACATATAGCTCTTGTGGGAGCTTTTGATCATACCTATATATTTCCACCCCGTTGAGGGTTAGGAATTTAGCTTATAGGTGAAGGGAGGATGTAATGACCCTGAATGCATTCAAACTTAGTCTTTCGAAGAGAGCGTTATAGGGAGAGGGGTAGTCGATCACGACGAACTCTATTGGTCGTCGTACCACATGGTTGTTATTGCTAAGCTCTATGTCTAGAGTGATGATCCCTTTGGCTTAAACAGTATTTCCATTGAAGCTAATTAGGTTATGGTGGTTTGGCTTCATCTTGACCGACAGTTTCTTCCTCATCCTTTAATATATATAGAGGAAGAGAATATTAGTGGAGTTGCCTCTACTTAACATTATCTTTAGGACCTCGAAGTTCGCAATCCTCACCCTTATGACTAGGGTACCTTGATTTAGGCGGGGGGCGCTATCTTTGTTGGAGGAGGAGATCGAAGTATCTAACTTTTGCCTCTTTTCCCTCATAGCCAATACCTCGGATGGGGCATTAACTGAGCCATTAGTGCCCAGCCAGCTCCCTTGGTACGATCCCCTAACGATTATATTGATGATGCCATTGGTGGCACAATCGTTGTGGCAATCATTGTTTTGCTTTGCTCAGGCACCCTTGATCCACCACCTCTAGGGTACTTGGTCCTTATTGTCATTAGAACAATCATTGGTCCTTTATTGGGCCATATATTTATTGAAGAAGCCCTGCTAAATGGCATATTCAATAACGTTATTCAACTGGAAGCATTTGTCAATGCTATGGCCATGGTCACCGTGGAGCTAGTAGTATTTATCCTAATTTCGATTGTTAGGGTTTAGCTTCATCTTCGGAGGTTTCAACATTAAGTTCTTATGCTTCACCTTGAAATAGACTTCGGTTATGGGTTTATTTAGAGGGGTATACTACGTATAGATAGGAGGGGAGAGCGGGTCTTGCTTAACTCAACGCTTCTTCTTTCCTGAACCTTCCCCCTCTAATTTTCCTAGCACCCTTCCGCTAAGGCAATCTTTCACGAACAATCTTTCCTTATCTCGATCCTATTAGTAGATGTACTTTTGGGCCTTATTTTAGGAGTTAGCCAAGGTCTTCGTCTTACTCCTCGCAAGTGATCGGAAGAAGTCTCTCGAAGGTTGAATTTTGAGCCGAGCAGCATGGGCAGCAACTCTTTCATCTAGTTGAGGGATCTCAACTACGGAATTATTGAACCGGGCTACATAATCTTGCAAAGATTCGCCTTTACTTTGCCTTATCAGGTACAAGGATGATGTATCCTTAGATGGGGGCTTACTAACGTTGAAATGGAGGCTAAAATTTCGTACCAACTTGTCAAAGGAGTTGTTGGAGCTCTTGAGCAGGTGGTTGAACCATGTCCGAGTTGCTTTCCTTAGGGTACTTAGGAAAGCCTCGCATATTATGGCATCCTAATGACTAAGGAGGTTTATGAGGGTGCGAAAGTAGAGGAGGTGGTTGTCAGGGTCTCCTATATCGTCATATTGGTCTAGGGTCAGAAGCTTGCTATTAAGGGGCAACACTTCATCTTGAATGCCCCTGGTGAAGGGGGTTTTATTGCTAACGACTAGCTTAGCATCATCAGCTGCCCTACTCTCCTACTGCTCAAAGAGCCTCCTTACGATTGCATGGAGCTCATTGAGGTTGGCATCGTTTGCTGGATGTCTCGACGTGTTGCTGAATGAGCTAGTACTCCCTATGAGTTGGCTACTTGCTCATTGCTAGCTAAAGCTTGGTTGCAGGTGGTTGCAGACCTTATTAGCTATTATTGCATTAGGGGATCAGGTTGCTGATCCCTACCATTTTGCGGTTGCTACTAGTGGTTGTTTTGCCTAGTATAGGCATTAGAACCTTTAGGGGGTATGAAGGGGGGAGGGGTTGTGAGTTTGCGCATTATGCTTCTTGGCTTCTTCGTAGAGAGCGTAGAGCATCCTGTTTTAAGCAGCAAATTCTTTAACCAGGCACTCCTCCAATATTTCCCTTAAGAGGGGCTAGTTCTTAACAGGTTAGTTGTTTACTAACTGGTAGTTCTCTTATTTGTTAACACTAGACATGGTATCCAAAGATGGTGTTTGAGGAATGTGTTTAGTGTGTTTGGGTTTTTTAGGTAGGAATTCAGTTCGTCAATTTCCCACAAATGGTGCCAAATGTCATCTCTAGATTCTGCCAGTATTGATTAGGATGAGATTAGGCTTCATGCAAATAGAAGAGCTTACAAAATAAAAGTTTGTGAGGGAATGTCGAGGGGTTGTCTGGCTTGATCACTCCGATTGTTAAGTCAGCAAAAGATTTTAGAGAATGTAAATGCTAGAGAGTCAAGAGATGGTTCAAGTGCGCAAAGTGTAAAGTATTTTACCATTGAGTGGTAGCCTTATATTTATAGAGGAGTGGTGCTGGTAGTTAGAAAGTAGTTAGTAAGAAGAATTCAGTTGCAAAAATATGAGAGAGTAGGTGTATGGCAATCGATGTGGTCCAGAAATTTAGGAAGTAGTTGTTGACTTAGTCCTTTAGCCTTATTTGGAGACTTATAGCCATTAGAGGTTTGTTTCAATTGGGCAAGCTGAACTTTAGGCTTGAGCCAAGAGAGACTATGGTTGTAGGAATGAGCCTGAGTAGTTTGGGTCATGTTTAGGTCTACAGGGCTCTATTAACAATATTAAATTGCAATTTAATTCTTTCTTATTCTAAAGAAAAGAATAAATCTTTTTGGTCCATCTTTTTGATACGGGAAGTCAAAGAGCAAGACATAGCTATTTTTCTACATACTATCTTTCAATACATTAAAGATCAAAACTAAGCTCTTGACTAGTGAGCTTTTGCCTCCATGCCTTTGATATTTACTTCTAGAAACTTGTTTTGGAGATTTCAAATTTTAATTAATATCTTTGGTTGTGATTAATATCTCTAATTTTGAGGAATGCTTATGATTCTAGGTTTTGGTTCTATTATGATTTTATATGAATAGTTTTCCATTTCTAATATTTCTATAGTCGAGTCATTAGTTGTTTCGTAGATGTCATAGTAGTCAAATATTTCTTTCTTATAACTTTAGGGAAGTCAATATTCGGTTTGGTTGTATTTATGTCTTAGATTATATATGATATATTTTATTTCGTTTACAATCTATAGTAATACTTTCAAAAGATTAATTATTATCTAATCATGGATAAGATATCACGTAATTTCCAAACAAAATACTATATTGTGAAGATCAAAAGTTAGACAAAACTGAAGTTGGTAACTATCATCCCATGGAGAGAAGATGCTTTTGATATATGACCTGTGCTTTTAACTATTTGTGATGTCAACTCATTGAAGCTTATGGTTGGTTTCGTTATGAAGTTTAGCTTCCAATTTTGGGATATTTGTTCTAGCATACACTTAGCTTATGCATTACTTGTCTTTATTTTTGATATATTTTATTTCCTTATCTAGCACTCTAAAGATATTGGAATCTTCATGAATAGGGAAATTAGATTGTATTATATGTTAGATATTGAGCAATCTACTTTATGATAATATAGATTCCAATATGTAGGATGCCATGAAGATTTCTTTTATGCTCTTCATTAGATACTAGGATATCAAGATATTTCTTATGTATTTTATATAGTTGTTAGGGTTCTTTCCTACCTATAAATAGGTTATACCACATATTATTGAAGATGATTAACTATTATTATTTATTGGAACTAATATAAAAAATTAGAAGATTAGAATATATGATCTTATGTACTCCTCCTACAAAATTCAATCTTGAATAAATCTCTATAAAGTTAAGTTTACTTTCTACTTTATTTAGTTTTGTTGAAAAACCAAATGAGATTTTCTTTTTTTCCAATAAATAAAACATGTTTCTTCAAATTTTTTTTTTAACTTTTATTCTTTAACTATCATCTTCACTATAATTATAACATGATACAAAGAAAGATAATTTAGTACAAACTAAGTTTGAAATCGAAACAAATTATATTATTTTTCATATAACATATTTTAAATAGATATACATCAAGCAGAATATATACTTAATATGATACTAATAAAATATTAAAAAAAAAAACCCAAAAGAACCTTAAACATATATAGAAACAGATGAGATGCTAATCTAAAATTTATGTAAATTAATTGTTATCTTGAACATGTTATGCAATGTTATCACCTAATTGTAATTAATAATCACAATTGAGTGAGGTCGTATGTATCTACTTCAAGCTTATGTGGTGTTAAGTTGGGTTTTAATACCTATAATTTGTAAATCAGTATCTTTCTTTTCAAATATAAGTGAACTTAAAACATATCACTTGTTTTCAGAATGCCCCTTCTTTATCGCCATCCCCTTATAATTAGATCATATTTCCTTTTTCCCATTTTTAGTGGGCAAGTTCGATTCGTTTCTATCTTCTCCTCTTTTACAGGCATTATCATTCTATAATTACATCAATAACACCACTTTATACATGCTTTACCTTATTAAATTTCTATCCCTCTTTGAACTATCACTTTGAATCGACCCCCGAGAATCCCATTAGTTTCAACCTTAATTTATCCTCGAATTGTGTACACTCACTAATAAGGAATCAGTTTTATCCCAACTTAACGACTAGTAGACACAATATTTTAATTTATGTTGCCTAATAGTTTCTAATGTGTTTTTGATATCCTTTTCTTTGCTTTGACTTCATAAACCACAACCACCTTTTTCTATATTTAATCTATACGAGAATTGCAATGTACTTCTAATAACAATTAAGGCATCTCTCAATATTTTAAATAATTAAATTGAAGTGTGTTAGTGGCTTATTCGTTTGAATTTTTTATTGAATAAATCAACACAATTTTAGTTAATTTAGTCATAATTCTAATGAAAAAGAATCTAAATGTATATAAAAAAAATGGCACGGCCACATCTTGCTCCAATCAAATTAGGTATTTTTGCCATCGAAAAAGAAGGAGAAAAATGAAAAATGCAAAAAGAATTAGGAAATTAGATTTTTTCTGTTTTTCTTTTCATAGGAAAATAGTAATTTCTTATTTTTAGGAAAAATAGGTTTTTAGCCAAATAAAATATTTTTATTTTTCAAGAAAAATAAAATCTTAAATTTGTGTTGGGTCAGTGGCTAGATTAATCTAACTGGGTGGTTTTTTTTTTTTTTTTCTATGGAATAATTCAAGTTGTTTTAAGTTAAATAAAATTTAGTTACTATAAAAATTAAGGTATAGGTTAATAATCCAACTGGTATAGCACTTGGTTTTGGTTTTAGATACGAAAATGAGTCACAAGTCCAGATTTGACTCCCTTAGATGTGTATTTGCACATTTTCTTTTTGCCGCAACACTAGTACATGTGGCACGATAGGATTAGGCCGGCGTGCCTTGTCATCCGCATAGCAACCAAAGATTGATTCACATGGTTGATGTGCAGCATCTCCTTCATCAAAAAATAAAATAGTAATAGAAACTACGGTTTTCATGTTCGGACCCTCCATTTTCAAGTTTTTTTCACTAGTTTCTTGTTGAAATCAACCCAAATCGTTAACATATTTAGATTGCCGGAGTAAGATACTATGAGTTTCACCTCGTCTTGTCCAAATTCACCCATTTTGAGGGTCAAATTTGAGCTCGAAATATGGAAAAAAGCTTCTAAACGCGATTCACCCAACTGGACAAAATTGGATTCTTTTTGCAAAGAATATTTTGATTCCGGGCTTTAATTGATGTTTAGTGACATTCCAGTACACAAAAGAATCAATCAAAACCAAAAAAATTCTTCAAGTTCGGAGATACTTCTAGCAAGAACACCTCATCGCCCTGTCAACGAGATCATCCATTTACGGCCTTTCCAAGTTGAATCCAAGTCGTTTTCGTATAAATAGGATGTTGTCGTTCGTGTTTAATAATCAATTACAGTTCTTATCACCCCCTACAAGCACATATAAGAGCTTTCTCTCTCTAGATTTTGAGCAAGCTCGAAGTCTTTCGAGCTAAAAGCAATGCTCCCACTAGGACATCCACACTTCAAGCTTTCAAATCCATCCTCTCTCGTCCACCGCCGGGATTCCAAACACGAGAGCCACTATCTAGGGTTTGACAAGCGGCGGCAATCACCCTAAAACACTGCTTCTAGCCATCGCCACGAGAAAACGACCACGCCATTACGTACTTCATCATCGAAAACCCCAGGAACCACCTTCATTTCGACTCGACGAAGTTGCGCGCGACACCCTCTCCCGCCGCCGCTGGCCGCATTAGTTCCAAACACCACCAACGGCCACTATTGGCCGAGGCATCACTTCTATCCGCCATATCCCCAATAAAAAATATAGCTCACCCCGCGGGATTGCGACCCTTTGTCGAGGCCATTGTAGCAGGTGGCACATCAAACGCGCATTTTCCTGTTCGTTATGGTGCTGAATTTGGTCGGAATCAAGCCTCACAGCCGCCGTTGTTGGAAGTTACTTGCGACCGATTTAATAGCCGTGACCGGACACGTTGGAGTTTCAAACCCGCGCGCCAAAGTCCGTGCCTCACCCGCAATTGACCGGAACACCTCTGACCTCTCCCAGGTTAGTCTTCTTTTCCTCTGCTTGTTACATCTTGTTTTCCTATTTATTGTTATTATCTTTTTTTCTCCCTTTTCCTCTTGTATTGGATAAAATTTAAAAAAAAAAAAAAACAACAACAAACAAAAAGAAAAAAAGAGAAAGGATTCAAATAGTTTTTTTAGTTCTGGAAAATGTTGAATGATTATTATTATTCTTGAATGCATTTATGGTTCTAAAACAAAATCGATTTTTTTTCTTTACTCTCTTATTTCCTTTTAGTCAAAATAAATAATAGATGACCATGTGTAAAAAAAAAAAATGGTGCTCCCTTTCTTGTACATAAGAATGGGTAATTAAAAAAAAAAAAGAATCTTCCTTTTTTTTTAGATTTTTTTCTTTTTTATTGGGTTGTAAAATGAAAAAATTCATCTCCTAGAAAATTGGGTACTTCAAAAATAATTATTTTCTTAAAAAGGTTTTTTCCTTACATATGAAAAGTTATTTTTCTAAAATAAGAAAATAAAGAAGCTTTTTCTAAAATTAGGCCTTTTAGAAATTTCAAAAAGTGGCTTTGAATTAGAAAATTTTTTTAGAAATTTCTTAAAATAAAATAAGTTACTAAAAAATGTAAATTTGATCGATTTTCAAAATTAAAATAAATCAACTTGCTAACGTTTTTCGAAACGAGCTATAGAAGTCTAATCTCGAATAATAGATACGTAGATATCTACGTAGCAACTTAAAAGATGTAAAAACTTATTCCCCCCTACCCCTCTATAAATGATTCTTAAATTTCTTCATTTTTTTAGACATAGTTTTACTTATTTATTTACTTGTAAATATGAATTAGAATGGTATATTTAAAAATAAATATAAATTTGGAATGTTAAAAGTAGTACATGTTTGATTTTAATATGTTAGGTCCCGAACTTAAAAGATCTTTGGTTTTTCAAAAATTATTATTCCAAAATGATTTCCTCATAGATTAGTGTTAAAGTTAGAATCAATATACTCAATTAGTTTTAACGTAACTTTTTCCTGACCTTGACAAGGTAGTGACTTAAAAAATTTTAATTTTTCAAGAAAAACCAAAATTTTCTTAATTCTTAGTTGATGATTAATATTAAGTGGATAAGATTTACTATTGATCAAATTAAGAAAAATAGAAAACGAAAAATGAAAAAATGAAAGCTCGACAGCTTAGCGACTCTACTGGGAGTTGTTAAGAAGGCTAACCACTAAAACCTTTCAAAATTAAATTTATCTTTCAAAAAGCCCATATTAATTTATTATTCTTTTATTATAAATAATCTATTTTAATCGTTATATTAACTCTTGCATGCAATTGATACATTGAGATATTGGGGGTTCATTTATTGCATTATAGATGCAGGATAGATGTGGTCAAACCTAAGCTGGCATCGGATCCTTAGTGAGGGGCTATTGTGTAGACTTTAGATGTTCTGGGTAACTACCTTCCGAAGTCGATCAAGATACTTTACTTAAGTTTCACTGTGACTACAGAACCAATTCTTCGAAAACATTTGAGATCATAGGACTTGAGAACCTTTAGAACTTGCTCTAATTGCATATACAGACCCTGACTGACAAATAAATAATAATGGAGCATGCTAATCGAAGGTTGTTGTTATATTGAAATTTTGATATTCCATTTAAATTTAATGTAGATTAGTTCTTTTTCAATGTAAATTTATAATTTTCGTTGTATCTTGTATTTTCAAATTCTATTTCCCTATGGTTTCAAATTTATTATAATAATGGAATTCTAGTATGATTACAACCCTAAACACCTAATATTGCTACATTATTATTTAATCGTTGATTCTTTGCATTTACGTGTCTTCATTTTACATATTTTGTCCTTATTTTTATTCATATGTAAATACTCATGCTTGTTAATTGTATCTTAATTTCTAAAAGTTAGGTTCATAAATAATTGTGTAAAATACTGTACTACTCTTAAAAGTGAAAAAAAAAAAAAATCAATCTTGTAAAATAAGTTTAGATAGTTGCCATTTTGTCACTTATTCTTCAAGTTAGAAAATATTTATTCTTTCTAATAAATTAGTACTTTATAAATAGGCTTCCTTGTTCAGAATAAATAGGATTTAGAAACGATCGTTAGTTCCATTGAATACTAATTAAGCATAGTATTAGAAAAAAAAACCTATTTTCTTTTAGAATATTATTCTTTTCTCAGTATTCCTTGTTTGTAAATAGTTTTTATTAGACCATTGTTCTTTGTCAAGTGTAAATAAATTCTATAAGCTTGTAAATGGAACCCTAAGTAAGCAATCCCCCATCCTTGTTTATAATTTGATCACTAGGTTTCTATAAAATAAGGCTTTATCTTTCTCTCTCACTAAGAGAGAGAGAGAAGAAAGAGAAAAAAAAGAAAAGTTACTAATGGTTATAAATTCTTATGAAATTTGGGATAGATCTAAAAGGCATCTAACCTAATCACAAATCCAAACCCATTAGGGTAGTTGAACCAATCCAAAACTCCTGGTCCATTAAGAAGGCTAAGCCCAACCATAAATCAAGTCAAAACATGAAGCTTGATACAACCTCAATCTTGTTGATATACAAGGAAACACCATTTTGAGCTTAACCCCCATTCCAAACAAAAAAGCAATTCATAGCTCCTCCACAAAAGACATCAATACTGGCACACTCAGCTCTAAAGAACTAGCTAGTAAATACACATGAAAGCCAAGGGGTATTAAGACCTATAAGTCTAGGGCAATTATCTACTTAAGCTATCAAGAACACCAAAAGTCTGAGGCATTTGGTCAACAAAATTTAATTTTGAACTCAAACTGAATGAAGGGTATTGCTTCACACTAAGGTATGTTTTAAAGAACATTTCAAAAAGTTGGGGGGCAAAGTCAATTTTTATTCTATGATAAATCAATATAGGAAATGGTAACTCACTTTAAAAAGGTTTGGAATGAAAAGAAGCAAACTATATCCCACTCTCTTAAACACTTTGAGAGTTAAGTGACATCATGGTAAGAATTTTTACACTTAATCCTTAAAGGAGGCCCATTTTGAACTTGATACGCAAATCAAAATGCAAAATGAAGTTAGGCAATTATTTCTAATATCCCAAACACGATTATCCTTTGCCTAACCCATTGAGAAAATCAAGAGGTGTTTTTAAAATTGAACTCTATAAAGAATCACCCTATAATGGGACAATTTGGATGTTAGAGTCATTTTATTAGGAGAAAAATATAAAAACTAGTTTGTGCTTGCCTTAAGTGACAACGATTCAAGGATAACTTTTATTTTTGATAATTTATTTCCTTTGAGATGAAGAAGAGCCAACACTTTTCCAAACACCTTAAGCCTACACATAACTTACCTAAACCCATATACTCGGAATTAATAAAGACAAAGATTTGGCAATAGAAATAATTACTTTTAGGGCTAAAGAAAAAAGAAAGGAGCAAAAAAGGGGAAGAAATAACAAGAGAACAGGGCAAAATAAAAAAGAAGAAAAAAAAAAGAAAAAGAAAAGAGTAACAAAGAAGCTTAGAAATTGGGTTCAAATGCAAGGAAAAAGCCCCAAAAGTACATCTCAGTAAGAAAGCAAACCTTAAAACAATCCACCTTGATTTGAGCTTGAAGGCCAAGCATGACTTTAGACTCATTGAACCTCCTTATACATTCTAAATCACAAACACAAAATCTATTGCCCATCCTTAATCACAAACAAAAGGCTTCCTCCACCCACAATACTACCTATACTCAATAAAAGCTCTTCTAATCATAAGTCATTTAAAATAAAAATTGTTTTTGAAACTGGAACAAGTGCACTTCTAGTTTTTCCTAAAAGGTTCTTGCTTTGTAAACTCATGTTAAATAAGTAATTTTTTCAAACAATCCCTTTCATTGATTCCTCTCGAAATTGTTTGACCTAAAGCCTAATTCATAATATTGAATTAAAAAAGACCTAATAGATCGATTAAGGCTTATTGCTTGCAAATTGGACCATAATTTTTAGAATAGTACTCAAGAGCAAAATTTAAATCGATAGTATATAAGGAAGTCCTTTTTGACTAAATTGGTCATGAGTTACCATTTCTTTAAGGAAACTGATTTTCAAAGTTACAAAAGCCTTACAAGGTAGGTAGGCATGTCATTAGATTAGCCTGACAATATTCATGGATAGAAGATATTTTCAGAGACTTGAGATTAATATAAAATGCCTACATGATTATCAAGGAAGGGAATGGTTTGATATAGGGCTGTTGTTTCTTAATGAGAATTTGTAACAGTTAGCAACCTCTAAAAAATAAAAGAGGAAAAAAAAAAAGAGAGAGAAAGAGAGAAGGTAAAGGCATTCTATAAGTTTCTTAATTCGTTTTTTAGAATCATGTCGACCTTAGTTGCTAAGCTTTCAAATGAGGTTGTTTGCTTCCTTCCTAAGTAGTTACACCTTTTAAGCGGACCCTAATGGTATAAGTCATCCTCCCTGATGTAGCTTTCCTCATGATTGATGTCTACCAATTTTTTATATCATTGCCTGTATTGTTTTCAATCAATAAATTTCATTATTTTTTTTTGTAAATATCCAAGTTAAAAAGTGTTCCAAAATGATTACATCACCTCGATTCCCTTTTTTAGTTATCTTTTTGGGGTTTTTGATAGTTCTTAGAGCATTGTCCTATCTTATTTCTCTTTAATGTTCTAGCCAGCTCATAGAGAACTATCCCGACTTATATTTCTTTTAGGGTTCTAGTTAGCTCATAAAATGTTGTCCCGATTCACTAATCTCTATTAAGGTCTTAGCCAACCTACAGTGTGCTTCTATTTCACTAATTTCTCTTAGGGTCTCAACCAATCTAGATCCTTTCTCTTCACCAATCTTTCTTAAGTTCTTAGCTAGCTTAATAAACATTTCCTCCTTTCCAACTAGTTTTTAGGATTTAGTGAGCTTAAGGAGCAATTCTAGTTTAGTTCACTTAGAAGGGTACTGTTAAGTTTCAAATTGATTTCTTATTTAGGGTTGCTAGTCCTCTAGACACGCTCCTGCTTAACTTAGTCAGCTTAGAAAGATACTATTAGGTTTCAAATCAATTTCTTATTTAGGGTTATTAGTCCCTTAGAGACACTCTCGCCTAACTTAGTTGACTCAGAGGGGCACTACTAGATTTCAAATCAATTTCTCATTTAGGGTTGCTAATTTTTTAGTGATGCTTCTGCCTAACTTAGTCATCTTAGAAGGGCACTAGTAGGTTTCAAATTAATTTTTTATTTAGGGTTGCTAGTCTTTTAGTGACACTCCTGCTTAGGTTAGTTAACATAAAAGAGCATAGCCAAGTTTTCTAAATTAATTTCTTATTTATGATTGCTAGTCTCTTAGAGATGTTTCCGCCTAGGTTAGTCAGCTTTGAAAGCACTACCGAGTTTCAAATCAATTAACCATTTAGGATTGCTAATCTAGCCAGCTCATAGAGCGTTACCTATTTAAGGTTCTTACCAGCTCACAAAGTGTTACCAATGTAGGGTTTTTGCCAACTCATATCCATTTTATATCATTTTAGGGTTCTTACCAACTTTAAGGGTGCTTCTCTCTATTTGCTACCTATTTAGGGTTCTTGTCAACTCTTAAGGTACTACTCTCCATTCAATACCATTTTAGGGTTCTTTCTAGACCATCAAGGTGCTACCTTCCATTTAGTATCTTTTAAAGGTTGTAGCTAGCCCTTAGGGGTGTTATACCTTGTCGAAAAACCTACTCTTGTATCTCGACCAACTCTTAGAGCATTTTCTCTCTCTTTCAAAATATCTTTCACCTTTTACCAAATCCCTAGTAGATCAAGCTTAGGATATCTAGTTTTTGTAATGCTTCTTAAGGTAAGTTTATCCCAAAGGCAAAATTGGTGTCTTTTTTGTCTTTATGATAAAGTTTTATTGAAACTTTACCATAAAGAGAGACAGTTGTAAACACCTTATTTTTGCGCCCATATAGTTTTAATTTTTCTTTTCTTTTCTTTTTAATAAAGAAATAGGGGCTTAGTTTTTTTATTTTTTAAAAGGTTCAAAAGACACCAAAAAGAAAAAAAAAAGGAGAAAAATGAAAAATATAAAAGGAATTAGGAAACTAATTTTTTTTTTCTTTTCTTATGAAAATAGGATTTTCTTTAGGAAAATAATAATTTCTTATTTTGAGCAAAAATGGATTTTTAGCCATATTTTTAGTTTTTAAGAAAAATAAGATTTTAAAGTAGTGTTGGGTCATTTGGTAGATTAATTTAATTGGGTGATTCTTTTCCTCTCCTCATTACATCTTATTTTCTTATTGATTGTTATTAGTTTTTTTTTTTCTTTTTTTCTTGTATTGGATAAAAGAAAAAAACACAATAACAACAAATAAAAAGAAAAAAAGAGAAAGCATTCAAATAGCTTTTTTTATTCTAGAAAGTGTTGAATGATTATTATTATTGTTCTTGAATGCATTTATGGTTCTTGAATGCATTTATGGTTCCAAAACAAAATTGATATTTTTTCTTCTCTCTTATTTCCTTTTAGTCAAAATAAATGATAGATGACCATGTATTAAAAAAAAAAGGTGCTTCCTTTCTTGTACATAAGAATGAGTAATAAAAAGAAAAAAAACGAATCTTCCTTTTCTCTTTTTTAATTTTTTTTCTTTTTCCTTTCGGTTGTAAAAAGAAGAAATTCATTGCTTAGAAAATCGAGTATTTAAAAAAATTATTTTTTTAAAAAAGGTTTTTTCCTTCACCTAGAAAAAATAAATTTTCTAAAACAAAAAAAAATAATAAACCCTTTTCCAAAATTAGGCCTTTTAGAAATTTAAAAAAGTAGATCCAAATTAGGATTTTTTTAGAATTTTCTTAAAATAAAATAAATGAATAAAAAACGTAAACCTAATTGATTTTCAAAACTAAAATAAACTAACCTGCTAATGTTTTCAAGAACGAACTACGAAAATATAATTTCGAATAGCAGATACATAGGTACTTATAGGTGACTTAAAACATGTAAAAATTTATTTTTCCTTCTTTGTAAATGATTCTTAAATTTCTTCATTTTCGTAGATATAATTTAACTTATTTATTTACTTGTAAATATGAATTAGAAAAGTATATTGAAACATAAATTTAAATTCAGAAGATTAAAAGTGGTACCTGTTTGGCTTTAATAGATTAACACTTAAACTTAAAAGATCTTTGATTTTTTAAAAATGATTTTTTCGCAGATTAGTGGTCGAGTTAGAATCAATCCACTCATTTGATTCTAATGTAATTTTTTGTTGATTTCGATCGGATGGTGACTTTAAAAATTTTAATTTTTTAAGAAAATTCAAGATTTTCTTAATTCTTAATCAAGAGTTAATATTAAGTGAGTAAAGTTTAATATTAATTAGATTAAGAAAAATGAAAAACGAAAAACGAAAAAAATAAAATTTAGGCTCGATAGAGTATATACATAATTATTTTATTTGGATATCTATTGTCACCTAAATTTCGCTAGTAGAGATTGTGCAACTTGGACCTTCAGGGAAAGCCTGAATTTACAAAAAAGGACATAGCTAGTGGGCATTGAGGGGTTGTCTGATGTGACCATTCTTGTGATACCCTAGAAAATTAAATTAATAAAAGGGTTAAAGAAAAGAAAATAATAAAATAAGTGGACGGGTAAGAGAGTAATAATGTATTTTTAAGAGAGGTAAGGTCATCTTTTCTACCTTTAGGTATAAAAGCTCTTGTAAAAATATTAAGGCTCATTTTTTTCGCCCTATTATTTTGTAGAACCCTCTTTAGGAGAACTATAGGAGCAAGTCTAAGGTAAGTCGTTGTGAAGCAGTTGCTTTCGTTTTGATTTTAGTTTTTGTGATTTCTTAACATTAGCAATTGTTTTAGAATTGTAGAAGTATGCAGTATAAGAGATCATAAGGCAAAAATTTAGGTCAAGGTTTAAACCCTAATCTAATGAGTGTTATCTCAATCCATGGTAGTATAACGATTGTCTTTGATATTGTTGTCTTGATTAGATTTCATTGTTTACGTGTATGTGTTAATCCAGGCATCATAAATAATGGTATGTAGTGCATGTTGTGATTGCTTTTAGCATTTTTGATCAAGGTATGTACTTTGTTGTTTATTTTGATTCATTTATTAAATTGGGGATTGGAACACACCTGAGTATGTTAAATAAATGGAGAAAATTAAACCTTAGGAGGAAATTAGGGTATTGGATGTGCTGGAATTGTTGTTAGATGGATTTGGGGAATTTGGAGTTAAAAAGGAGAAGATGGTTGTTATGCAAGAGGAACATAAGCAAAGATCATTGCCATGGTCTTACCTGTAGACCTTTTGTCTAGAATTTTTGTTGAAGTGCAAAAAGAGAATGTTAGGTTGAGAGGATCATCGCTATAGACTTTAAGTTTGAGGTCAATCGTAAGTGATCTTGAGCTGTGTTGATTATTGGCTTAATTAAATATATTAACTTATTGCTCTTTCTGTTTTGCATTATTGCTTATGTTAGTCCAGTATAAGATATCAAGAGCGTGGGAAGGGGTGGATTGATATCTTTAAATTTTTGAAAACTTTTTTGTTAAACAAAAATGAAATTACCCCTCTTAACAACTTATAATGGTGAATAGTAATATTTAACAATTCAACACATAATAATAAAATTACAAAGTAAAAAAGTAAGGAAGGAGAAAATCAAGCAAAGATTTTATAGACCTTCGGCCTTCTACCTACTACTCTCTTCTAGCTCCACTACTGGGGACCTGTTCTACTTCACCGGTGCTGTTCCACTTTATTCACTAAATCAAATCACAAATAAAGTATAATCATTCGTTATAATGACTTTATAACACTTTGCCTTGCCTATCTAGCCTCTTTACAATCTAGGCTAATACAAATCTATAGAGTACAAACTATCTTTTCTCTGCAATAAAGTATAGAGATTACAAGTGAGAACAAAAATGCAAGTCTCAAACAATTTTGCACTTGAAAGAAATAGCACTTGTTGTAGAACTTTGATTCAGTACAGCTCTTTAAAGAAGTATTTGAAGAATTTTCTGAAGCTTTTCAGAAGGTAAAAACTGATCAAGAATTTTTTGTACAACGATAATATTTCTTTAGAGTTGTATGTCTACGTTTTGAATCTTTCTTCCTTTTATATTAACTTCTTCCAATAACTAAAAATCTAAAAATTTTCTTTACTTCCATAATTATTCAACCGTTAGATATTTAAAATAATTTCTCAGATATTTTGAGAAGATCTTGGTAAATTGAAAATTCAAAAACAACTATCCTTATCTTGTTTAGATAAGATATTCTTTAATCCATAACCACCAGATAAGCTTTTATTTTGAATTTGAAAAGATATGCTTTTATTAGCAACTTTTGAATAAGCCCCATATTCAAAATTTGAAATCCCACAAAATCCGAATCAACCTTATCCTCATCCATTCTTATGCATATCTTGATTGTTCCAAATATATTTTTGCTTAAAAATAATCCCCATGGATCTTAACTTCATCTTTAGTGAAATGGGATTAAGTGTATTTTCTCAATATACCTGATCTAGTAGAGCTAGGTCTTGATTAATTTGAATCTAATTTAAATTAATATTCCACATAATTTTTCCAAACCAAACTTCTGAAGACTATCAGTCTTCTTTTCTTAGAAGTCTCTGAACAAGCTTCTAAAGTGCTGTACCAAATCTTCTTATAAGAGTTTCTATAATACTTTTTAAAGACTTTTCAAAATAGACTATTTTCAAACAATTTGAAGCTTCTGAATAAGCTTCTAAATGCAACTTAATTTTGCGAAAATTAACTTTCTAAATACTTGCACACTTATTAATTCATTAGTGTTCTTCTCTTTATGTTATCATCAAAATCCATGACTATGAGAGATATTTAACAGCTTGTTTTATATTGATTTCTGCATGTTATGTGCTTGTGTTTGTAGGTTTTTGTATTGGGCGTTAGCTCATTCCTCTTCTTTCTTAGCTATAGGATCTTTAGATGAACAGGTAGATTATGGTGAGAATAGGGAAGCATATTATTATAACCAGGACGAAGACATTGGAGAGTATTATTACTACTATGTTGATGAGATTTAATCAGCTAACAAGAGAGATTAATTGTGATTTTCAATTACACTTGAGATTTATTCTATGGGAGTTATGGAGTTATTTATGAAAATTTGAAGATTTTAGTTGCTCATTTAGCTTGATGTGTCAATAGATTACTAAGGACACATAGTGATTTATGGTGCCTTAAACTTGGAGTGTTGTAGATTAAAGTAGTGTTAGAGAATAGGTTGGATCAAATGGAAACTTAGGCAAATGATTTGTGGGATGATGAGCTATGATGAGTGTGGTATTTATATGGAGATTTTTAGTGTAAATAGTTAATCTTATTCAGTAATTTCCTACTTTCCTATCTTTATGTTTTCTTTCTATTCCTTGTACCAAGCTTAGTTATGTCCTTTCTCTTGTTAGTTTTGGTTATAGTATGCTTCTTAGAAGAACAAGAAAAATTGAATTAAGAGGAGCTGTAGGAGCTGGTCAAGGTGATGCTCCTATAAAAGTAGAATTGTAAGGCGATCAGCAGTAGCCACAAGGTGCAAATGAAAATGTGCCTATCACTAGGGAGGACATAAATAGTCTGCTAAGCATAGTTGATAACATGTTGGGGGTGATTAATAAATAACAAGATTAGATTTAGAGGCAACGGCAGTAGCATTAGCTACAATTGATGGATGAGAATAACAATGGAGTTAATGGAGGTAACGAAAATGCTATAGGAGTAGGGGGTGGAAAGAACCATGAGAATCATGGAATTATTACTCTTCAAAAATTTGTAAGGTTAGTGAAAGAATTTCATCCTAAGACTGATGAACCTATGGTGTTTGAGAGATGGATAACCTACATAGAGAAGGTTTTTGAGGGTTTTGAGATCCCTAAAGAGAAGAGCGTGTCATTTGCAACTTACATGTCAACAGATACCATTGTTGATTGGTGGGAAGTAGAAAGGGTACATCATGCTACTTTATCACTTGGGTTGTTTTCCAGGAGTTGTTTTACGGTAAGTATTTCCTTGCTAGTCTCAAAGAAAGATTGGTAAGCCAGTATTATGATTACAGGCAAGGGGATCGAATAGTAGAACAGTGTGAAGCTAAATTTAATCACCTGCATAAGTTCTTGCTAGAGGTACAAAGGGTAGATGAAGGATCCAAGGTATAGAGATTTGTTAGAGGTTTGGGAGCTACTATACGACATGAGGTAAGGCCTTTTGAGCTAAAGACCTATGTAGTTGTAGTTAACAAAGCCAAAAATATGGAGAAGAGTAGAAAAGAAATGTTAGAAGATGAAGTTGAATTTTTTAGGGGAAGGTAGTTTTAAGAAAGAGACTCACAGTGGGTATGGTAATGCAAGATAGGGGTAAGAGAGTTTTCTTTCAGCTTGCTAGACCTATAGCTAAATTAGTAACTATAATAGTTAAGCCTCCAATAGCTAAGCCAGTTCCTCTATTTTTAGCTTTGCTACTATTAGCACTAGCCTTGGAGCTCAAATGCACTAAATGTGGAGGTCCTCATGATTTGTCAAAGTATAAGAGGCTTGATGGAGCATACTTCTCTTCTAGTAATGTAGGGCATGTTAATAGGGAATATCTAGAGAAAGTGAAGATTTCATAGACCATTTGTTTCAGCTGTAAATAGAGGGGCTACAAGACATTTGAGTGTAATCTTATTAATAAGCTAACACCAATATAGTAACCAATACTACAACAGAATGTCAGACCCTATGGTAGAGGATAGGGAGGTAGAGCTATGATTACAAGATCGAGGTAAAGGGCTCCTACAAGAGTTTTTACACTTCAACGATAGTAGCTAGACTACTAGGAAGATTAAGGGAGTGACACCATAGCAGGTACGCTTTTAGTGAACTTTACTAAAGCATATGTATTATCTGACATTGGTGCTACTCATTTGTGTTATTGGTGAATTTTGGGAGTTGTAAATGTCCTGTAAAGACAAGAAAATTGCTTGGTACTGGGGTTAGTTCGATGCAGCTACTCTGATGCCTAAGTTAGTAAGTAAGAATGAGGAATGTAAAGTAAGCAGTTAAGAGTTATCAGATGTCTCTTACAGAGTTTCTTTCCCATATTTATAGGAGACTATCATTTTTGAAAGAGCAGTTATCGGAATAACTGTTGAGATACGTAGAAGCTTCTTGATTAGACACCTTCCCTAAAATGTAGGGAGAGCAGGTAGTTATGTAATATAACTGTACTTATGATAACTATTCGCGCCATGAACTTGAGTTCAAATTAGAAACGGATCTGTGTTACTCAGTGGAATGCCGAGAGTGTCAATTACTTGACGAGGTGCCAAGAATGTAGATTACCCGGCTTGTTGATAGCCGAATGGAAGAGTAAGTAAAGTTATATCAACACTTGTTAAACCGTGTAGATGAAATTTGCGCCTCCCCCCCCCCACCAACCCCCAACTCCTGTATTCAAGAATTCAATAAAGGGAGTGATATATAATGCGCCAGAAGCTGAGTGAAGAGTAGTTCTTTAGGTGTTAAGTGAGGTGGGAAGCAAAACGGATTGCGTCCTAATCGAAAAGTTGCAATTTTTAATTTCTTACCTATTCATGAAACCAAAAAGTAAGAGGCATGACACCTGTCGCCTCAATCATTATGACACTATAGGCCTAATAACTATTAGAAAGTTGTCAATTGTCGAATTTCTATCTTGAAACACGCGTCAACAATCTACACCACAATCGACTCAGCACATCATTACCATCACAAACAAATTTGCAGTTACGAGGATGAGTTTGTATTTAAAGGACTATACAAAATCAATATATATTTCTCCAGTTACATCTCCTAATTTTTATTTGCTTTCTCGTCTTCACTCTTACACTCTTCTACTATTGTGATATCATTCTTTCTAACCATTTAAGTATGGTTTGTAATGTAGTTCGTTGACTTGTCCTCTTTGATTCCGAAGAGAAGGAAACTGAGGCCACTTCTCCCCCCCAAATAAGGAGCAAGATAGCGTATTCCTCTAGTAGCTTGATTGACAGCGATGAGGAAAGGTGGGATAAACTCACTCCAATAAACGCTTTTGCAGTAGATAATTATCTTGAGGACAAAAAAGGGAGATCCTTAGTGAAATATCTATATAATAACACAGCTTACTTCTACAACTCTCTAGATAGAACTGCTAGTTCTGCTAACAGAGTTCTTGTCATGAAATATAACTAGTACTAGCAAGACCTTCTTAGAACGTAGAATCTTAAGAGGCCGAGAGAGGAAGAAAGGGTTTGTTTCCCAAGGGAGGGCAAATTCTACATATGCTTGAAATATTTGGATTTTGGGTTGCATTTTCCTTTCTCGGCATTTGTGAAGGGCTTCTTCAACTACTTTAGAGTCATGCTGAGTATGTTTTCACCAAACACATACCGGCTTTTGGCGGCTTTTGAGATAATTTGTGAAAAAGTCGAAGTTAGGGCTATGCCTCAACTGTTTCATTATTTCTTCATGATTATGAGTTAGCTTAACAGGTGATACTTTGTCGTTGCAAGGCATGAGCGTAAGTTTATGGATGGGTTACAGTCTAAGATCTACAAGTGGCATGACAAATTTGTGTCAATAGTGTCTGACGAGGAGTTGGACTTCTAGACTCAATGGACTGAGCCAATCTACACAAAGGATATAGAACTGATGACGAATGATGTAGTAGTGGTGAAGAAAATTCAAGAGAAGAGGAGGAACAAAATGTTCTTTTGGGATACCGAGAGAATTATACGGCGTTATGAAAGCAGAGAGCTGATCTTTTTTGAAAAAGAAAGTATGCTGAGTTACCATCGTATCAAGTATAGTTACAAGAGGGAAGCTGTTCTTGTGACTTTGGGGGGGAGAATTGTTGCTTTTAAGCATTGCTTGGCATGGAGAATGTAAGTTTACTCTTTTCCCCTGTATCAAGATTAATGTGTTTGCTCATATTGTAGATATGGGTGTTGGTGAGGTAAATCCTGCCAAGTTATTGGCCAAGGCCAAAGCCAAAAAATCAAAAGCTGATAAGAAGGCAACCACCGTAGCCACCACCACTCGGCTCGCTGCCATGAAGAAAACAGCAAAGGAGGAAACAACAAAACAAGCAGTAACACAGGAGAAAACCTCTCGTTAGATTGAGAAGTGGAAAGAGAGTGAGAAGACAGTACTGGTCGAGGTCACTCTTTTTGGGGAGCCTTTGGTTGAAAATATTCAACCTGGTACTGAGCCGAGAAAGGGCAGTCAACAGACCCAACCCCGCAATGAGGTTGAAGATACAACTACAGCCGAAGGGTCGTTGTTGGTGGTAAAGGTAGCACTGAGTGCTAATAAGAGACTGGGGAAGGAACTTGCTGGCTAACCATATGCCAAAAGGTCCAAGGGTTTGGATGAGAGGATGAAGGAGGCAATGTAGTCCAAAGCTTTCGGTATTAGCAGTGTCAAATTCGTCACCAATAAGGAAGTTGACGAGTACGTCATGCCGTGTTGGAGCCATAACATTTTGGATAATGACTCAACCCAAGGAGATAGGACAAAATCTTTGGCTTTAATGGAAGAAATTATTCTTCTGAAGGAAAAAGAGATTGCCAAGAAGGATGTTGACAGGGTCGGTAGTTACAATAAGGCTCATATTGTAGCCAAATTGTATGACGTGAGTATCCATTTCCATCTTTTAACTATTGCATTTATGAGGTTGCTGATATTCCTTTTCTTTTTCAAATAAGTAGCCACATTTTGATGGCTTTGGATGAGGCCAATAAAGAAACTAAGAAGGTAAATCTATAGTAATTTTCATGTATTCTGTCGAATTACTTCCAGTACTCATCATACTAAATGAAATTGTTACAAAAAATCGAGAATGCATATAATGCCTCCAAAGCCCAAACTGCTGTTGTCGAGAATGCTAAGGGTTGAGATGGAGGCAAGAAAGCTTCAGGAAGACCTTGCCATTGAAAAGTTGGCACATACCTTAACTGCCGATGAAGTTTCGAGCCTAAAGGCCATGATTGAAGAGTAATACATAGTATCCGAAGGCTTAAAGGAGGAGTTGCAGAAAAAAAAAAAGAGAAGAGTGTTGGGGGCTAGGCTGAACTCTTTGCATGATTAGCGATGAGGAAGATAAGCTTAGAATGTAGATTAAAGAGTTGGAGACCAATAACAAGAACTTACAAAGTCGTGTTGTTGAGTTGGAGGAGAATGTGAAGAGAAGACCCTCTGTTGAAGAGGCACTCGATATAGTCACTCTTAGTTAGCAGTATGAGAGACTTCTATGAAAGAAGTTGTTGAAAGGGGTCTAAGTGGCAAGAAAGGAGATCTTGAAGCTTTACCTTGATTATGATCTCTCCTACCTTGATTTCACCGACGTCGACACTAAAGTCAACAATTGCGATGAGGCCGATGATGATGAATTAGGTACCGAGATGTTTATGAAGGGTAATGATGAAGCTCATGTCGAGGATCTAGGGAAGACAAAGAACGTCTATAAAAAGAAATCTCCTATGTGCTGAAAGAGAAATCTATTGGTTATGAGACCTAAAGTGCTAAGAAAGAGGTTTACTCAGATAAAGCCCTAGCCTCTGATCCAAAAGTTACTTCTACTGATCCCGAGAATAGGCCATAGGATTTTCTTTGTATTCCTTGTACGTTGCGTTTTCCTGAGTATTTGTAACAATACATTGTTGAATGAAAAGTATCTTTCATATAACTGTTTCTGGCATGTTTTATTTTATGCACCATGTTTTCTTGGCGTGTATGATATATATGTTTTGTTTTGCATGTTCTTATTCATTAGCATGTTTTATTTCATACGCTAAGTATTTCTCGACATGTTGTATTTCACACATCTAATTAATTCTTAGCATGTTTTATTTCATATGCCTAATTATTTCTTGGTATATTTTATTTCATACGCCTAATTATTTCTCGACATATTTTATTTCATACGCCCAATTCATGTATCTTTATAGACATTGTCTGTTGGCCATTTAAGACATGGATTAATCATGTTGCTCAGCTATGGAATTAATTTTTGTAGTTCGTTAACCACAATAGGTTAGAACTTACATCAGTTCGTCCACCGTGCAGTCGAGAACTCGTTAATTCGGTAATTATAGCAAGATTAGGAAACATAATAAGATTTCAGACTAACTCTCATAAAAAAGTTGACTGTCATCTTATAAGCAAGTAGGCTATCGCCTTACAAACAAATGGAGATGAACATCATACAAACAATCAATTGAAATATAATTTCATATTCTTGGTGTTCTATGCTCTAGGGATGATTGATCCATCTAACCTTTCTAGTCTATAGGCCCTCTCGCTAATGACTTCTTGAACTCTGACAGGGTCCTCCCAATTTGCGCTAAGCTTCCCTTGACTTACTCACGTACTAGTTGCTTCCGTCTTTCGACAAACTAGATCTCTAGGTTGAAAAACCTTATGCTTTACTTTTTGGTTATAATACTTTGCCACTCTATGCTGGTATGTCATAACCCTAGCTTTTGCAATATCTCTAATTTCATCAATGGTGTCCAAATTTGCCATCAATCCCACTTGATTAACCATCATGTCGAAGTTTTGTGTTTGTAGATTATGCAAATCTAACTCAATCGGAAATACGACTTCTGGGCTTCATGCTAACCTAAAGGGAGTCTAACCTGTCATAGTTCTATAGGTGATTCGGTACCCCTATAAGACATTTAGCAGTTCATTGGCTCATTTCCTTCTAACTTGATCTACTTTCCTTCTTAAGCTGTACAAGATGATCTTATTGACGGCTTTAACTTGTCCATTCGTCTGAGGGTGTGCTACAGACGTATAGTTGAGTTGAATGCCAAACTTCTCGCAAAATGCTTAGAACTTGTTGTTGTCAAATTGCAGGTCGTTATCTGTGATTATCTTGTACGAAACTCCGAATCTTGATATTATGGAACTGAAAACAAACGCTTCCATTTTCTGCTCAGTGATCTTTGCTATTGCCTCAGCTTTTGCCCATTTGGTAAAGTAATCTACAGCAACATTGACGAATTGTTGTTGGGTAATAGATTTCGGAAAGGGTTTAAGAATATCTAAACCCTATTAGGCAAAAGGCCAAGGACTGGATAGGCTGCATAACTCAATTGTAGGTACATGACTCGGTGAACCATGCTTTTGGCATTAAGGACATTGCCGGATAACTTCCTTTGCATCTTCTCTCATGGTCAGCCAATAATAGTCGAGTCACAATACTCGAACATACAGTGTTTGCGCTTTTGCATAATTATTGCATACACTACCATGCAATTCAGATAACACCTTCTGAGCATCTCTCGGAGAAAGGTATCAAAGATAGGGTTATGATATGCCGTATTTGTACAGCTGACCATTGATTAACGTATAATTTGTGGCTTAGTAAACCAATCTTCAAGCTTCTTTCTTATCATTGGGGAGAGTATCGTCTCTCAAATAATCCATTAGAGGATCCATCCAAGATTCTTTTCTTAGGTAAGGAGCCAATTCACAACTTTGCAAAAGAGTAGATAAACTATTCTATGGAAGAAATTTAATAAAAAGTTTGTTGCTCAAGTTGGGGAATGCCATACTAGCTAATTTTGACAACTTGTTGACAACAATATTCTTACTTCTTGGAATCTTATGGATGGAAAAAGATTGAAATTCTTTTACAAGCGTTTATATCACCAACAGGTACTTGCTCATCTCTTCTTCTCTTACCACATAACTTCCTGTGACCTGATTTACCACCAATTTCGAATAAAAAAATAGTTCAAGTTTCTCGACGCTAATCTTTTTTGCCAGTTTCAGTCCGGCAATCAAAGCTTCACTTTGCTTCATTGTTGCTGGCTAGGAATTTGAATTTTAAAGGATAATGAACTTTGACATTATGGGGGCCTTGAAGGATAAGGCCTGCACCACTTCCTTTTCTCGTCGAAGAACCATCTACATAAAGGAACCGGATAGGTTTCTTGGTAACCTCCCCACTATTTTCCTCACAAGTGAATTCGGTTACAAAATCTGCTAGCACTTGAGCCTTTAGTACCATTCTGGGTTTGTATTGTACATTGTGGGTACTTTGCTTTTGAGCATATTTCATCATCCTCTTAGAGGAGTCAGGCCATTGTAATGCTTGCTGCAATGGTTGATTAGTGAATACTATGATCTGGTGAGCCTTAAAATATGGCTTCAACTTTCTTGCCAAGAGAACCACTGCTAAAAAAATTTCTCAATTTTCGTATATCGAAGCTTTAACCCTTGCAAAACGTGACTTACGTAATAAACAAGTCAATGCTCTTTGCCGTTAATTTGGACTAGTATAAAAAATAGAGCTTGATAGCTGACTGATAGATAAAAATACAAATTCTCTCTAGAGATGGGTGTCGAGAGTATTGAGGGTAATGTAAAGAATTCTTTAAGATCATTGAAAGCTCTTTCACAATCATTGGAGCATTCGAATTATTTCGGATTCTTTAAGATTTTAAAGAATTTTGTGCACCTATTCGCACTTCTCAATACAAACCTATTGAGGGCGGCTATTCACTCGATGAGTTCTTGCATTTCCTTGATTGTACGAGGGGATTTTATGTTTCTTATCGCCTTAATCTTTCTTGGGTTGGCCTTAATGTCATGTTAAGTTACAATACATGTTAAAAATTTTCTTGACATTACACCAAAGATGCACTTATGTGAGTTGAGTTTCATGTTGTATCTCCTGAGTATAGTAAATGTTTTCTCAAGATTGGCAAGATGCCGATCCTCTTTCACACTCTTCACAATCATGTTGTTGACATATACTTTAATGTTTTTGTGAATCTGGGGTTTAAACATCTTGGTAACAAGCCTTTGATATGTTACACCAGTGTTTTTTAGCCTAAAGGGTATCATTGTATAACAATATGTTCCAAAATTAGTAACAAATGATGTATAGACTTCATCCTCTTTTTCTATCTTGATTTTGTTATAACTAAAGAAAGTATCCATAAAAGAAAGTAACGCATGTCTAGCGGTTGAATCTACCATTTGATTGATTTTTGGTAGTGGGAAACAATCCTTAGGACAGGCTTTGTTGAGATCCGTAAAGTTTATGTAAATTCGCCACTTGGTGTTAGACTTCTTGACTAGCATACAATTGGCTAGCCAAGTTGGATAAGGTTCTTCCCGGATAAATCCTGCCTTCAATAACTTCTGGGCTTCCTTTATTGTTGCTTGTCTCTCTAGTGCAAAATGCCTTTTCTTTTGTTGGGCTACCTTCACATTCGGATCAATTTGGAGCTTATGTACCATGACTTCTCCCAAGATACTCAACATGTATGAAAGGGACCATGCAAATACGTCAGCGTTGGCTTGTAAGAAGTTAATCAAACTTTATTGAATATTCGCTGACAAGGGTTTCCCTATCCTCATTGTTTTCTTGAGGTCATCTCCAAAGGAAATTTCCTCAATATTACTCTTGGCATTTTCTATGTTGATCAACTTGCCTTCCGTACAGGTTTTCACTTGAAATATCTCTTCTCGTCTTAAGGCCCTCAACAGTTGCTAATCCCCTTTACATATACTGAATCCCATGGGAGTAGGGAACTTGGCCTTAAAATGTGTAGTGGAAGGGATAATGTTGAATAGATGCTAACATGGCTATCCCATGATCCTATTGCATGGGGACTAGCATTTGACAACGAGGAAGTCCACTTTATCCTTTGCAACATGCTTGTCATCGCTGATCTATATCAGTAAAGAAATTACTCTAGCTACTTGGATCGGTTGATTTTTTGAAGGCATACAAATCATACTTATAAGATCTTAGTTGTGGTTTAATCTTGGGTCTCATATGGTCGAACGTATGCTGAAAAATGATATTTGCTTAACTTCCTCTATCAACAAGTATTTTCTTGACCTCGAAGTTAGCAACCCTTGTACTGATAACAAGTGTGTCATCATGTGGCCTTTGGATGCCCTTAAAGTCTTCCTCCGTGAAAGAAATTGTGTTGTCGATCCCAACCTTCTTGCCTTGGATGTTACAGACGTGAATTTTGGTATTCATCAAGCTCAAAGAGCTTGACTTGCTTATAATAGGTCCACTAATAATGGTGTTGATCACTTCGTTGGGTGCTCTGCTAGAATTTGCATCCCTTGTATCTCTCTCGGCCACAGTTAGCTGAGTGTTATTCTCATGATCCTCAAGTCTCTTCTGGGATGGTCTCTTGATATTTTCGGCATCATGTGCTAGGAACTTTCGCAAATGCCCACGTTGAATCGTATCTTCAATTGCATTCATCTATGTTGTGACCTTTATCGTGGTGGAAGTCGTAGTACTTATTGGAATTTCTCCTTAAGGGATTTCCTCTCATTCTATCTAGCCATTGCAGAATGCCTCTTTGCCCATGTACCTCCATTAATATGTTTGAAATCAGATGATTGACGGGTGTGTGGGTGAAAATGTCAAAATTCTTTGTCTCTTTCTTTCGACATTCAAACTTTGATCATCATCTGTACTAAGTCTATCCTTTGCACTTTTCCTCTTATCGTTTTTTCCATCCCTTTTGTTTTGATCAGCCTTTCGTTGAGCCTTTATGTTATCCTCCTATCAAACGTATGAGGTAGCCTTAGCCTGGAATTCAGCGAAAGTTCTTGGCTTATTCTTTGCAAGAGACTTGAAAAAGTCTCTATGGGACATAAATCCATCGATTACGGTGTTGAGGGACACGCTCATATCCAATTCTAGGATTTGAACCATCTCAACCATAAACCTAGCGAGGTAGTCTCTAATTGACTCATCTGATCTTTGTTTGATTGTGTTAAAGATTAGATTGAGGAATCTTTAACAAGATGTTTGATTGCAAGGAAGGGTTGAAGAAATACTTCTGTTAGTTCATCAAAACAAGAAATGGTGTTTAGTTTCAAGTGTTTGAAACATGTGCTAGCTGTATTCCTCAAAGTTGAAGGAAAAACTTAACATGCTACTGCATCACTCAAACCATGTAACTTGGTCAATATATGGTGATACTCCAAGTGGTCTTCGAGGTCCTTTGTCCCATCATAAGTTTCAAACTGTAATAACTTAATGTGCCAAGGTATCACTTCCTCCAAAATCTTTGGAATAAAGGGATTTTTCTTAATTTGAAATTGTTTGCTCGTTGTAGCAGTAGTGCTAACATGCGAGAGTCCTGCAGGGTGCACCTACTGTGATTGCTTACCTTTGTCATTCTTTTTGAATGTAGGAGCCGAGGGTCCCATCATGAACTCGGCTTGCTTTTTCGGTAACTCAAGTGAATAAATTGAATCATTGCTATTATCGGTGTTGTGATCGCTATACTCATTGTTTTGATTTGGGTGAATACTATTATGAAGGAGGTTAAGGATCTATGCATGTTTTTTTTTTTTTTTTTAATTTTGAGTTTTCCTTGGCTAAATCGAGGCAAAGTTGCTCGAGTCTAGCCAGTCGTTGCCCATCAGTATGCCGAGTCTTCCCCTTAAGGTGTTAGGAGGAAGTGCCAGCACCTGCACTCTTGGTCATTCGAGTTTTAGCCTTGTGGGTGTGTTTAGGAAAAAATAGACGGCACCAAATGTTGTTAGTGAATTTTGGGAATTGGAAATGTCCTGTAAAGACAAAAAAATTACTTGGCATCGGGGTTAGTCTGGTGTGGCTACTCTGATGCTTAAGTTAGTAAGCAAGAATAAGGAATGTAAAGTAAGTGTTTAAGAGTTATCAAATGTTTCTTACAGAGTTTCTTTCCTGTATTTATAGGAGACTGTCATGTTTGAAGGAACAGTTATTGGAATAATTGTTAAATCACATAGAAGTTTCTTGATTAGATACATTCCCTGAAATGTAGGGAGAGTAGGCAGCTATATAATATAACTATGCTTGTGATAACTGTTTGCGCCATGAACTTGAATTCAAATCAAGAATGGATTTGTGTTACTTGGTGGAATGACAAGAGTGTCAATTACTTGGTAAGGTGCTGAGAATGTAGATTACCTGACCTATTAGTAGCAGAATGGACAAGTAAGTAACATTCTATCAACGCTTGTTGAACTGAGTGGACGAAAATTGATTATCAACAATTCGAGTATAGCAAAGTCTTTTGTATATGCTTGTGGTATGAAACTTTAGATGTTATTCAATTCTTTGTGTGTTGAGTCTCCTTTGGGTATGAGAAAGTTGTTGAATCAAATTTGTAAAAGTGTCAAAGTAGAGATTTGGGGTCGAGCCTTGTTAGTAGATCTATATGTTCTAGAAATGTCTGACTTTGATGTTATTTTGGGAGCAAATTGATTGTAAAGTGATTATGCTACTATAGATTGCTACAATAAGCTAGTTTATTTTACTCCCGAGAAACCGTTAAGGCTTTCCTCATATGAGTGGTGAAGTGATAGCAGGTTAACAGCTTTGATTGCAAGCTCAAGCCAAACTATGGAGTTAAAAAGGGTCCCAATAGTGAATGAGTTTTGGGATGTTTTCCTAGAGGAATTGCCTAGACTACCTCCAACCAGACAAGTTGAATTTAGTATTGATCTGATACTAAAGACCAAGTCGATTTCTAAAGTAGAGTATAGAATGACACCGGTTGAATTGGTTGAGCTAAAGAAGCAGTTACAAGAATTATAAGATAAGGGATTTGTTAGGCCCAGTACATCATTGTAGGGTGCATCGGTTCTTTTTGTAAAGAAGAAAGATGGTAGCATATGCCTTTATATTGATTATTAGGATTTGAATAGTGTGATGACCAAAAACAAGTGTCTTCTCCCTTGTATTGACAATCTGTTTGATCAATTATAGGAAGCTCAAGTCTTCTTAAAAATAGACTTGAGATCGAGTATTTTTATTTAAGGATCAAAGAAGAGGACATACCAAAGATAGCCTTCAGAACACAATATAGATTGTATGAATTTCTATCATGCTATTCAAATTAACAAATACATAAGCTACTTTTATGGATCACATGAATAGAGTATTCGGAGATTTCATGGATAGGTTTATAGTAGTATTTATCGATGATATCTTGGTTTACTCTAAAAGTAAAGAAGAACATGAAGAGCACTTAAGGAAGGTGTTAAATAAACTACGAACCAAAAAACTTTATGCCAAGTTTTCTAAATGCAAGTTTTCGTTAAAGTAAGTTTCCTTTCTAGGGCATATTGTCAACAAAGATGGATTGTCATGGACTTAAAGAAGATCAAAGCGATTCTTGATTGGCCAGATAGAAGATAGTGACATAGATAAGAAGTTTTCTAGGGTTAGTTGGGTACTACAAGAAGTTTGTTAAATGGTTTTCTAGACTGACAACTCCATTAACTAGACTAACACAAAAGGAGTAAAGTTTGAGTGGGATGATAAATGTGAGAAGAGCTTCCAAGAGTTGAAAAGAAGACTTATAATAGCTCTAATGTTAGCATTACCTTGAAGTGGTGAAGAGTTTGTAATATCTAGAGGTACTTCACATCAAGGTTAGGCTATGTGCTTATGCAAAATAGAAGGGTAGCTTATGCTTATTGCCAACTAAGGTTGTATGAAAACAATTAACTAACTCATGACTTGGAGTTGGTAGTAGTTATTTTAGCACTTAAGCTTTGGAGACATTATCTATATGGTGAGAGTGCAAGATTTTCATTGATTACAAAAGTTTAATGTACTTCTTTACCTAGAAGGAGTTGAATATGAGACAAAGGAGGTAGTTAGAACTCATAAGATATTTTGACTTAGATTTTTAATATTACCTTAGAAAGGAGAATGTAGTAGCAAATGTACTGAGTAGGAAGAGATAGGGAGATATAGCCACCTTGGTTACTACATAAAGGCCCTTGTTAGAGAATTTGAGAAGATTAGAACTGGAATATGACACAAGAGGTTGAGGCACATTTGACAACCTTGTACATTCAACTTACCTTGCCTAATAGCTTGAAAGTGACTTAGTTGGAAGATGTAGAGGTATATGAAATCAAGAGTAAGGTAGTGCTAGGTAAAGTAATAGAGTTTATGAAAGATTTAGATGGAGTGCTTAGATTTGGGAATAGACTTGTATGCCAGCAAATCTAGAGTTAAAAAGGGAGTTGCTTAGAGAAGCTCATTATTCGGGTTATACTTTACACTCGGGCAGTGTGAAGATGTATAGGGACTTAAAAGAGCATTACTGGTGGAATAACATGAAGAAAGAGATTATAGAATATGTTTCCAAGTGTCCCACCCATTAGTTTTGCCAATAAAATAAAGAGATGGCTCCATGTGTTCTGATTCATTATTTTTATTTCGTTTCTAGAGTACTACCAAAGTGTTTCAAAGAAGGGTTATCTTGCGCAGGTCTACTTCTTGTCGAGTCAACTTATGTTAAATGAAGTCTCTATCGCCTCGCTTGCTTAAAAATACCAAATATGAAACTTTATACACCATAAACATCATAAGGCAAAAAGAGAATTATTTGAGGTCCTCATACTCATTTTGTCTAGCATTAAATAGACTAGGTATTTACCTTATCAATATCTCAAATTAAGAAGGGGTTCTATTTGAAGCTTAAACGAGCACCTGAATCAGATTGAGAACCCTTTATTAGGTCAGGCTATTGTTCTCTTGTTTTGTTCCCTAAACATTATGGAGTAAGACATCAATTTTTTAATAAGAAAAATTCTTTTAATCACATGATGTGAAGAACTCCTCTGAAAAGCATTGGCATACATGTAAATGAGGTGCTTTATCGGTTGAGCTATAGCCTTTGTGTTTGTTATACATATTATATTATGTAGATAATTTCTTATCAAGATAAATAGTACATGATTCAACATACATCTCTTTAATTGGTATTGCTTAGAAGGAATATTGGATTTATAATCCATCAATGGGATGAGTTCCTGTTGTATCTCTTTGTGATAATAAATGACCTAGTTAACTTAGTGTAAGTCCCACAACTAGCCATTCGAGGTTTCGATCAATTGAAAGACTCGATCGATCCTAAATTTTAAAGTAAAGCTAGAAATATTAGTAAAAATGACCTCGTAAACTTGAATTTAAGAAAATAAGTAATAAAATAGGAGAGTATAAAATTTTTAAATTTTAAGCATAATAATTACCGAAAAGGTAAAAAGTGTAATCTAATAACTAATAAATTACTAAAGATAGATTATATGTATACTAAAAATAATAGAATGACCTAAATAATATTTAAGAATATTTATTTGTACTATATGTGAATTTACATGTAAGTATAAATATGCGTAATTACTTAAAATACGCGAAATGTGCTAAAATAATACTAAATACTTAAAGAAAATTCATAATTAATTAATGAAAAATCATGAATGAACTAGAATTGGGTCGTGGCAGCTGGGAAAAATAAGAAAAAATTCGGCCAATTAAATTAAGACAACACAAAAGCAAAAAATTAAGGGATACGGCAATTGTCTTGTCCCATTTAATGCACAATAAATCCCCTAAAGCCCCATAAATAGCAGGAAAAATCACAGAGCTCATTTGGGCAGTTTGGAAAGTAAAAAAGATAGAGAGAGGCGAAAATTGAGAGAAAAATTCGAGTAAGAAAAAAAAAAAAGAAAAACTGTGCAATTAGGGCCTTTAAAGGGAACCCCCACCAGACGAGCAGTTAGAAGTGGACGGCCACTACCACTACATGGTGGCAGCAGCGCCCAAGCCTGCTGACAAAGCCACGGCGACCGGCGGTAGCCGGAGTCACCCAGATCGATGAGTTTGATTTCCAGCCCGATTCTTGTGTAATTTTGTAAAAATAGTAAATATTATTATAAAATTATGAATTTTGTTATTCTAAAATATTTTTGTATGTAGTTTATAGGAAAAATATTATTTTGATAAAAATATGTCTTGTGATATAGGGTTCTTAAGAAATCATGTAAAACCGAGCATATTTTGGTTTAGAAATAAATGACCTTAGGAGTGTAGTTTCGAGCCGAAAATTTTTGTGTAGATTACTTAGATGATATAGAATAGTGCTATGAAGCCCGTTTTCAAAAATTAATTTTCGAAATTTTTAGATGATTTTTAGGCCTTAAAATGAGGTATAAAATGGGTAATTTAGGCTTAATTAAGTAATTAAATTATTAATTACTGATTTAGTGAATAAGTATATGTTTTAGGATGTTGAAATCTAATGGAGTATGATACTTGTAGCATTTAGGGTGTTAGATGTAATTATTAGGTTAATTATGTAGTAAATTAGTAATAGAAAAACATAGTAAATTATAAGTAAATTTTGTAAATTAGGACAATTAGGTGTAAAACCTGATCTAGGAGGAATTTAGATATTTTGAAATGATAATTGATGTTAGAGATGGTAATTAGGGTGATAGAAATATTAGAAGTGTATTATGTACATAAAAGGTAACAATATATAATATGTAATTTTTAAAAATATAATAAATAGAAAATATTATAATAAAAATTGATATTTTGAGAATAATAAAAATGTACAATAAATCTGATAGGAAACTTGAATTTATGGAATTATATGAAAAATGTAAAAATTTATCACATTAGAAGTGAATTCGGTACACTAATACGGATTTAAGTGTACCGAGTAAAATAAATACTGACTAAGGGTAATGATGGTATTTAGGAGATCGGGAAGTAATGTGATTAATTTCACATTATGGGTTGAAACGAATTTCTAGGGTTGGAATATAAAACACTACTTAGAAATCGAACTAGAACCTAATTTAGAAATCGATATGGAAACCGAACCCGAACCTAACCCCAACCCTAAAATAATTATAAAAGACCTAAGACCTAGATAATTAAGCATATTAAACCCTAAACAAAACCTAACAATAAGCGTTATAGGATAAAATGAACCTATCATAGTTATATGAAAAGCTGAAACTACGTTTGTGTTATAGGGATGATCGGCGATGGCTTGAGCAAGTTGGACCTTGAGTAAGTGAGCGAGGAGTCGAGGTAAGTTGGGATTAATACAATGCTGTATTTTGGAGGCTTAAGATTATGCTTGATTGTGCTTGTTAGATAGTTAGATGTGTGCATGTGCTTGATTATGGGTGATACTATGATTTTGTTTGTTGCTTTGTCATATATTGTATGATTTGTATGAAATGATTGATCACCCTAAACTGGACTTAATCTAATATATGACCAGTAATCATAATCGGACATGCATGGCAACCCGTTAGGGGAACTTAGGACTCTTCGGCTAAATACCGACCCCTTCGAAAGGGGTAACGCAGGATTGCAAAATGGTCCCTTCTTCATCCTCAGTCGAACTAAGTGACAAGAGAGGAGGTCGCGGCAAGGGTGAAGACAGTGGTTCGAAGGTAGTAGCGGGAGGAGCAAGGTCTCCATTACACAAGCTTGGGTTTGATCATGAACTGTTGCATTAATGGTAACTCCTCAACCCGGATTAGAGCAGGCGCAATTTCTCTAATCTCACGACGGGCCGGACAACATCGTGCGATGGCATTTGCTTGCAAATGCATTGCACCTAATGAGTTGATTGAAAACCTTGTTGTGTTTTTGGTATAGTTTTAAGTCCTCTGTCCTAACTTACTAAGCTGTGGTTGCTTACATCTCTATAAACGTCATGCAAGTGCTGGCTAAGAAGCGGCAAACAATTACTCTGAAGCTAGCAACTGCTGGATCTTGGGGAGTGAGGAAAAACATTGAAGAATAAACACATAATTTTAAGGTCTAAGTTTTTATTTTGGAATTATTTTTCATTTCTGAATAATGTAATAACTAGGAAATATATTACAGAGAAATATTGTAAACTTTAATTGCAATAACTGAATTATAATATATATATATAATTCCTCACTTTTATAAGTAAATGATTTATTTAAATTACAAACTGTTTACTTTAAAGCGGGTTAGTCGTGGACGCCTTGTGTAGATCAGGTCTAAGATAGCAGTTGTAAGGCCAACTTCTACAACTGCTATCGTAAGATGGTTTATACGGTGGGGCTGTTACGACTCTGCCGCTTCGGGGCGTGATACTTAGCGGTTAGAGTATTGCTTTCATAAGGCAAGAGTTAATGGTTTAAATCCAATAATAGGTAGAACTTATTAGATACCATGACTCCTGTGTCTAATAAGTCTTTTCGACCCCCTTCTTTTATCGATTTTTATCCTCAAAATTGAATATTTTTTATTGCATAAGAATCCACTTGCTTTTTTTTTTTTAATTTTATTTAATTAAAAGAAAAAAAAAAGTTTATAAATAGCACCTCTATTTATATAGAAGTTCCTTTGATTATTCGTATGCACCCCACCAATTAATTAGTTATGAAATCAGATTGAGAGCTTTGACTTGTGTCCAAGCTTGTATGACAACTATATTTGCCTTAATTGTCTATCTCTTTTCTTTAGCTTTCCTTAAGTTAGCTTTTATTGGTTCAAGAAATTTCCTAAGCTTCTTGTAGATTGATGTCATTACCCTTTTCCACATCATTTACTAAAATAGTGATCTCATTATTGTCTAATGTAGCAAAACTGCCCATAAGAGCCATCGTTAACCATTGGTCATTAAAGCGTATTCTCAATATACCTATATTTACAACTGTGGCAATGGGTGCATGATTTAGTAATACGCCAATTGGTCTACTGTTAGAAGATAAAACAATTTCTTTCACTTTTGGACCTAAACAATTTGATTAGGTGTTAATACATAAAGATTTAAAGTCATTTCTTCAATTTACTCTCCATTTCTAAGTTAGTAGCCTCCATAGTAGCTTCATCGATGTTACCTGCCAAATAAAAGGCTTGTTCAGGAAGACTATTTAATTCTTTGAAAAGGATCAATTTAAACATTCTAATTGTTTCTGCTAGGCTAACATATTTCCTCGAGGAATTGATAAATACTTTTGTTACAAAAAAGGGTTGTGATAAGAAATGCTCAATTTTTCATGCTCCTGTTACGGTTAGGTGATCCTCTTTAGATAATTCATCCAACCTGAGGATAGCTATATTGTCTTGAAGTTCTTTATAACGTTGTAAAGTTTGCTTAACCCTTTGTACATGTTCATAATGTTCCTTACCAACGATTCGAGGTTGGAGCATAATTGAAGTTGAATCTAAAGGACTGACTGTTGGATGAATAACTATAGTAGCTAATCCTCTTGATAGTATGGTCATCGCATCTAAGTGGGCAAATGTTGTAGTAGGCGCAGGATCAGTCAAATCGTTTGCAGGTACATAAATTGTTTAAATAGAAGTTATGGATACCTCTTTGGTCTTGTAAAGATCCCATTTTGGTACTAAAGGTGGGTTGATAACCCACAGCGGAAGGCATTTTAGCCAATAAGGATGATACTTCATACCCTACTTGGATGAAATGGAAGATATTGTCGATAAATAGAAGAACATCTTGTTCATTAACAACTTGAAAATATTTTGTCATAGTTAGGGTAATCAAACCAACTCTTATACGAGCTCCAAAAGGTTCATTCATCTAACTGTAAACTAGAGCTACTTTTGATTATGTAATATTTTGTTCATTAATCACTTTAGATTCCTTCATTTCCATGTAAAGATCATTTACTTCATGAGTGCATTTACTTACTTTGCTAAATACATATACGCCCTAATGAGCTTTAGTAATGTTATTGATCAATTCCATAACAAGTACTGTTTTACTCACTCCAATGCATGTGCCGCCTTGAGGAATAGTCCTATTTTTCCACTACGGTGATAAGGGGCTAAAAAATCTACTACTTTAATTCCTGTTTCAAAAATAGATAATTTTGTATCTAATTGTATAAAGGCGGGTGTAGATCTACGAGTAGGAGATGTTTTACGAGTATCTACAGTACCTAAATCATCAATAGACTCTCCAAGCATGTTGAAATTTGTCTTAGAGTCGCTCTGCTAATTGGAGCACTCGTATCAATCACTTTGATTCCTTCATTAGAACATCTATAACATTCATAGCTATACCTCTAACTCGATTATTTCGTAATAATTGTTGTACCTCATAGGTTACATTAATTTCTTAACTAAGAGTATCTCAACATTTAATTGCCGAAGCATTATAAATATTAGGCATCTTGCTTGAGGGAAAAGTTACATCCAGTATCAAACTAATGATTTAAGCTATATTTCTCAAGGTTTTTTTTTTTTTTTTCAAGTGTGGAAACTCTAGGACCAAAAGTAGTAGTATTGATTTTAATAATATTAATAAAAGTAAAATATGTTGAAATCTCTTACAAAATTTTTTGAATAAAAAAAAAAATGTATGATAGCAAGTTGATAAGTTAATTCAATAAGTAATGGTAATTAACATTCAATTTCATTGGTACTGTTCAATCGAATCCAATTCCATTTATTTTGTTTACTTAGTCAAAGCTAAGCACTAGAGGCTAAGTGGGGGAACTTAGATCGTTATTAGTTTCAGAATGGAAGTAAGAGCTTGTGAGCATGGACTTCGTCACATACCTCCTTAAGACTAAAGAGAAGTACAGTGTGATATGAGTAGTGGTGGATAGACTGATAAAGATAGCTCACTTCATACCAATTAATGTGAGGTACTGGTTAGAAAATATTTAGATCATAGTAAGGTTGCATGGAATTCCAGTAACCATCACCTTTGATAGAGATACTAGGTTTGTGAGTAGATTTTGGAAGAGATTATATAAAACCGTTGGAGTAAAATGACGGTTTAGCATAACATTGCACCTATAGATGGATGGGTAGTTTGAAAGGACAATTTAGATTTTAGAAGACATGTTGGGAGCCTCTGCCTTAGACTTTGGAGGCAGTTAGGATAAGTACTTGCACCTGGTAAAGTTTACCTTTAATAATAGTTATTAGGCAACAATAAAGATAGCACCTTATAAAGCGTTGTATGGAAAAAGTGTAGGTTGCTACTGTATTGGGATGAAGTAAGCAAGAGGTAAGTGTTGGAACCTGAACTTATACAAGAAGCAGAAAATATAGTAAGAATTATCTAATAGAGGATGTTGGAAGCTTAAAGTTGCCAAAAGGTTATGCAGATAAGAGGCAAAAACCCTTAAAGTTTTAGGTTGGCGATTAAGTGTTATTGAAAATTTCTCTTATAAAGATAGTCATTTGGTTTAGCCTAAGGGGAAAGCTGAGTCCTAGATACATTGGTCCTTATGCAATTCAAGAGAAAATTGGTGATCTAGATTATTGGCTGTAGATACTACCTCAATTAGCAAGAGTACATAATGAATTTCATGTTTCTATATTAAAGAAGTTTAAACCAGACGAAGAATATGAAGTCGAGCTGGAGATACCTGAAGTGTAGCTTGACATGACTGTTACAGAAAGGCCAACTAAGATAGTAGATAAGAAGGTGTAGAAGCTAAGGAGAAAGGAGATAGAACATGTAAAAAAAAAAAAAGAAAATGGAATAATCAACCTGAATGAGAAGCTACTTGGGAGTTGGAAGAAGATATAAGGAATAAGTACCCAGAGCTTTTAAGTGATTTTGATAAACTTTTGATGATGAAAGTTCTTTAAAGAAGGGGTTTACATGAAACCCTAGAAAACTAAATCAATAAAAGTGTTAAAGAAAAGAAAATAATAAAATAACTGGATGGGATAAGAAAGTAATAATATATTTTTAAGAGGGGCAGTGTAGTCTTTTTTACTCTTAGGTATAAAAGCTCTTGTAAAAACCCCAGGGTTCATTTTCTTGCCCTGTAATTTTGTAGAATCCTTTCTAAGAGAATTATAGAAGCCATGCTAAGGTAAGTCACTATGATGCAATTTCTATCATTTAGGTTTTAGTTTTTGCAATTTTTTGACATTAAGAGTTGTTCTAGAATTGTAGAAGCATGAGGTTTAAGAGATCGTAAAGCAAAAAGTTAAGGCAAGGTCTAAACCCTAACCCAGTGAGTGTTATCCCAATCCTTGGTAGTATAATGATTGTCTTTGATATTGTTGTCTTGATTGGATTTTGTTGTTTGCATCTATGTGTTAATCTAGGCATTATACACAATAATGTGTAGTGTGGGTTGTGATTGCTTTCGGCATTTTTTTATTAAGGTATGTACTTTGTTGTTTATTTTGATTCGTTTGTTGAATTGGGGATTGAAATACACTTGAGTGTTCCTTGTTGTTAAATAGATGGAGAAGATTAAACCTTAGGAGGAAATCAAATTATTGGATGTGTTGGAATTATCATTGGATGGATTGTTGAAATTTGGAGTCAAAAAGGAGAAAAGAGTTGTTGAATAAGAGGAATAGGCAAAGATCACAGCTTAGGTAACTTGTAGACCCTTTGTCGAGAATTTTAGTCAAAGAGTGAAAATAGAATTTTAGGTTGAGAGGTTTACGACTGTAGACCTAGGCTGTGGACTTATAATAGTCATTAAGAGCATAGGCATGATTTGACGAATTTAGTTTAGGAAGGACCATGGTCCAAGAACGTGGCTGTGAACCTTAGGCGTGTTCTTATAGTCCACCTTTTCTAATCTCTCTCTCTTTTTTTTTTTTTTTTTTTTTTATCTCTATCTTTCCTTTAACCTTATCTAAACATCTATAGAAGCTTAAATAGATCCTTAAATCTCAAGTTGATCAAACCTAGACTAATTAACATAGGGAGATAAGTAAGAAGACTTAATTAAAGTCATATAACTTAAGGATAGAGCCCATAAAGAGTTATTCTTGTTTTATTATTCAACTGTTGATTTTGAAAAGTTATTTGAAGTAAATTCTATGAGTTGTTTCTGAGACCTAGGTACGTGGAACCTATGTTTGTTGTTTATGCTTGCCTAAGTTAGTTAAAGTAATTGGACAAATGAATAAATGGAATGAAGTATGTTTGTTGCTTGTATTTGACTTGGCTTAGAGGGTTGTAGTACTAGTGTCCTTAAGGTAGCATCTTGTTAATCTTTAGGCAACGTTGTCCTGAGTAAAGTTCTCTATAGATATGATATGAGATAGATTAAGTTGGAGTCTAGGGGTTATAGTACCAGTATCTCGGAATTAAGTAGGTTAGGTAGCATTTAGGAGGCACAGTCCTGGTGTCTTGATTAAGAACTATGTGTGGAGTCTAAGATGCTCCAAGTTTGGGGTTAATCATGAGTTGCATTGATCATTGACTTAATTAAATATATTAGCATGTTGTTGCTCTTTTCGTTTTGCATTATTACTTGTTTTATATTGATTGCTGCATGTCTTGTAGTTGTGTTTGTAGGTTTCCATACTAGATGTTAGCTCATTCCTCTTCTTTTTCAGTTGTAGGATCTTTAGATGAAAGGTAAATTATGACGAGAATGGGGGAATCGTATTATTATTACCAGGATGAAGACACTAAAGAGTATTATTACTATTATGATGATGAGATGTAATTAACTAGCAAGAGAGATCAAATTGACTTGTTATTTGAGAGATTTGTTATTTTATCTATAACATGAGAGTTTAGTTTATTTATGTTCATTTCAGTTTTAGTATTTTGATGAGATTTGATTGTGCTTTTTAGTTACATTTGAGATTTATTGTATGAGAGTAATGGAGTTATTCATAAAACTTTGAGATTTTAGTTGCTTATTTAGGTTGACATATTAGTACATTACTATGGATACGTAGTGGTTTGTAGTGCCTTAAGTTTGGGGCATCACAATTCTGATGCTTAAGCCAGTATATATAAGATTTGAGAAAGCAAGAGAGTAAGGGGGCTAGTTTGAGTATGTGTAAATTGTCTTAGTTGTAAGCTTTGGCCCCTATCTATAAGCTTCATGGAGGGAATCTTGGATAGATATGTATCTTATCCACTTAGACAACTGTATATATTTCAAATAGATATAGTCTGCGATTCTTAGAGGTGATGTTGTAAACCATACTTCTACGATGTTCCTCAATATTCAAGGTTTGATATCTCGATCTAGCCATCGAAGCCCAAAATCTTTGCGACATAGATGCTACGGGCTTGACTTGTAAATAGTGACCATGATATCGTCTCAACTTACTAAAGGTACAAAGACAATAAAGGATAGTTAGGTAGTAAACAACCTTCTAAGGTTAGGGATTTGGATGATCATGGCCTAGCCATAGGTTGAGATAAGACGACGTATGGTCCATATAGGTCAAAATGGGCATTCTTATCGCAGCCCATTATTAGTCTATGGTCCTCCACATCCCTAGAAAATAAAAAAAAGAATAATTTTGGAAGGGACATAAGAAAAATTTAGAGAATATGACAATAATGAAAAAAGAAAATTTTCAAAATTTAAAAATACTCAATAAGTTAACAATTACAAAAAATAGGTTTTTTCAAGGTCTATTTAGCCTGTTGGGCTTAGAAATAAATTTTTCTAGAAAAAAACAACTTTTAGAGTCTAAACATGCATATACAATTTAGTATAATTCAAGTTTCTAACAAAAAAGTCATTTTTAAAAATATAAATTTCCTAAGTCCAATCAAGCTTTTTCATACTTAAATTCATGAAATGTGATTAAATTTAGTGTTTTTTTCATTTCAAACATGGCCTAATTAGTATTAAAATGATCATTTTATGAAAAAAAAAATTGATTTCTTTTTCATAAACCAGTTTATTTATGGATTTAAGTGTGCAAATTCCCCCAAATTGCACTTATTTTGCAAAATATCTTATGCATATGCTTCATTAACATTTTACAATTTAGGGATAAAATTGTTTATATAAAATGAAACTTAAACCAATTATTATCCTAAGACATATTTTCATCTTCTTCCTCCTCTTGCATGTTCCTCTCTCTTTTCCATTTAATCCCCCTATTTTCTTGTTGATTTTATTAATTTTCTGTCAATCTAATCAAGAAAATCATTCCCCAATAGTTCTAGTTCATTCAATCTATTTGACCACATAAATTACTCATTTTTTGTCCATCAAAAATTCAAATTTTTGCTGTAATCATGTCAACCATTGATAATGGTTTCCATTGTTATTCTTGCTCCAAGGCTCATAAATAGGAGGTCATTTAAACCCTCAGAATACATACTTTTCACATGAAAGTGACCCTATTTCAAAAAAAAAAAAAAAAAAAAAAGAATGCTAAGTCTCTAATGTCATTCTCTTGAAAATTTCTAATGATAATTCTTTGCAGCACCGGCGTGTATTAATGAAGGTTGAGTTATTTTTCACCAATCTAGTAGGTAAGCACCACTAGATCACCACCAACATTACTGGATCAAAGAAGCTTAACTCACCATGACATCTATCTCCATCATCTTAGTCTCACTCTTTAGTGACCCTTTATCTCTTTAAACCCAATAGGTTAGTGAAGATAGTCCCTTAGATCAGGATAACACAATACTACTAAACCATTACTAATAAAACCTAGACATAGTGCTTCTTGCTTATCTTTTCTTCCTTGATTCTTCTTTTTATTTTTCATTTTTATTTTCTTTGTTTACTTGGTTTTATATTTCTAGAAAAATTCTATTTTCCAAAATAGTAAAAAATGGATGAATTTCTTAAGCTTCTTTTCTAAATGTTGAGTCCTTATAAAGTTAAAAATGAATGTCTTTCATTTATTCTTTAAAAAGCATTAAACTTTTTGAATAAAGTTTCTATTAAAAAGGATAATATCTTTGCTATTTAGGTAGAATGATAAAACTTTTCTAAATAATCAATTTTGAAGGAATAAAAAAATATAAATATGTTGGAAAAATGAGCTACTATTGGCTTAATCCCTATAAAAGGTATATGGGCATCCATCATGGCATAACCTTAACAAACAAAATAGTTTTTTTTCCTTCTACTAGAGGTAAACAAGTAATCCTACTGTGTAGGGTATTTATTCGGACTCAATTCTATCAAGTAAGTAAAAAAGATTATAGGGTAAGTTCCAAGTAGGAATTTTTTGGAACTTACTCCTATAAAATAAAATAAAATATGGGTATGACATCAAGATATCTTGTACCCACCTTAAAACGTACTCTAGAGTATATAGGGTGTATATTTTATGGTAACTTATTCCAATATATAATTAAACCTTAATATTACATGCTCTTGTGTCTATTGTCTTGTTCCTCTCTCTTATTCTTTTTCTTTTCTTGGGTAACACCTCGTTTTTTTATTTTATGTATAATAATTTTATGATTTAATAAAAAATTATTTTGATGATTTGAAAGGAAAAGATGAAATAAACAATTTAGCATAACTCAATTAAGGGTTGAACGTTTTCAATTATAAGGATTATTCTTTATTTTACCTACTAAAGTTTTATATTGTTACTGTTAGATGTATTGCAAATATAAGAACATTTCAAACATTATTATTTGGTCCATTAATATGGTTACAAGTTTAATATTAATTATATGTCTGTATAATATTCGAAAGAAGATAAAGTTAAAAAAAAAAATACAGGTTTTATAAGATACCATATACTCTGTAAAATTTATAAGATATAGGATAGTTTTTTGATGCCACATGATAGGTTTTGAGTGTATAAATTTAAAACATATACCTAAAGAATAAGATACAAGTAAAGTGTTATATACTATCTGCTCTAGATCCGCTTACTCCTACCTTCTGCTGTACATAAAAGCTCTAAAGGCCCTTTGTATCGGGCTTCACATTTAGTGGGCTCTAGAAAACCTCATAGGCAATATGATGGTCGGGCCACGTGCATGGCTTGTTGGTCTACAAAACATGTTACGGAACGTGCTTTGGTAGTATGCAAAGCCTAGGAATGCCGCATGATGCCTAGACATACTCGTGCATAGGAAGCTAGAGCATGAGTCTTCCGAGGCCTAGGTTAAGGCACAAAACCTTTTTATTAGCTCTAAACCATAGTAGAGTGAAATATAGAAAAATTGCAATACTTATTGTAATAAGTCAATTCATTATGTATGTTATAATGCTCTAAAATATAGGATACATTGTTCTATAGTTTTCGAAAGTTTTTTTTAAATTTATTCCTTTAAGATGTAGCAACGTGTAATCAATTATTATAATTATATAAAAGAAGATGACATCATAATAATGTTATAAAATATTTAAAAAATTCTGGATAATTTCGATTATTTATTTATAACTTTATATGAATAGCTTTTTAAGCATCCATATCAGAAGAGGACATATATATCCAACTAACGCTCCTCGTGATGGCGAGGAACTTGTGCTTCAAAAGAAGATCAAGCATTAGTTCTCTTTTGTGTCATATTTCCAAAGGAGCAAGGGTTCATCGTTCAAAAAAGCAAATCAGCTAGAGGCTTCAGGGTCCCGCATTTTCCAAATTAACAAGTTGAACGTATTAATGTTTGCTCAAGTATCTATCAGATAATCCAAAACAATAAGGGTTGCTTTTGGTAACAATATAGCATGATGTATCCAATTTTTTTCCAGAAAAATATACAATTGATAATTACTACCTTAGTCTCCACATGGAGGCATCCAAAAAGAATGATTGACAATCACTTCCAAGATTCTCTAGAATTACAAACATCAGACAGATGAAAACACCAAAAAAAAGGGAAAAATAAAATAAAATAATGGTTACTCCAATATGAGAGTTAAAGTAAAGGATTCATATGTAATAAACTCCAATAAAAATACAGGTATAACGTTGATCAGCAGCCACGAATTATATATTGAAATATCTGATAATGAACATCAGTGTCCAGTTCCTTTGTTACTGGGACCGGAATATGCTTGAGCTGTCTTCAACATTGTGCTCGAAGCAAAAGCAATTTCCTCCACGAACGGCCTTGCTCCTTCAACTGCAAGAAAACATGACAGTACGAGACACAAGAGGGTGTAGAAGATAACAAAGCGCCACCCATGATTCCTCATTGAAGATGTAGCCATGGTTATCATATTTCTGGTCGTTTTAGTGAGTTACTGGTTTCAAAGACTGCAATGAAACTTCAACTTGAATGGACTTCCGCAACGCGTTTGTTTCTGGTACATATAAAGGAGTAGGGGCAAGTTGAGAGGTGGTGGACAAATTGGTTGACAAAATAGCAATGCGATCTTCACAATCAATTAGTCAATGTCAATGGAATGGAAGTTATAGGGCGGGTCAGGGCATGTAATCCTAGTCACGTGTTGAACAATTACTTGAAAATTTAGTTGAGATTAATAATGACCTAAAAAGCGATAATTTAGAAGCTTTATCGAGACCTTTCCATTCAATGTTTTCTATAATTGGGACAGACGATAAATTTCATTATATATACATATATTCCTTTTCACATACTTAAAATTAACAAAAAAAGATTCACTTTATATTATATATCACGTGTATATATACGTAATATATAAATATTAATAAAATATTTTATATACGTAATAGTGAAATGAATAGTTTTTAAAATAACTATCACTTGCTTTTACACATATCATTTTTTATAATTAAAATTTTATTAATATTTATACTTTATTTATATATAAATATNTTTCCATTCAATGTTTTCTATAATTGGGACAGACGATAAATTTCATTATATATACATATATTCCTTTTCACATACTTAAAATTAACAAAAAAAGATTCACTTTATATTATATATCACGTGTATATATACGTAATATATAAATATTAATAAAATATTTTATATACGTAATAGTGAAATGAATAGTTTTTAAAATAACTATCACTTGCTTTTACACATATTATATATATATATTAAAATTTTATTAATATTTATACTTTATATATATATATATATATACATAACCGGTGTCTTCAATATATCTATTGCAAAACATGTTTAGACATTCATACATGATGAGCGAAACCACCGAACATTGATAGTACTGCTTCTTGTTCCGATGAACCAATTAGGTCCATCGTTCACACGCACTAAGAAACAAGGTTTATATCACTTTCTGAAATTAAATAATTGATGCATTAAAAGTCATATGAAAAGATGTAACAGGAGACTTAACTCCACTCCATGTACGACACAACGATGAGGGAAAAAGTTTAAGGAAATGCTACCCAAGTTTTAAATCTCATGCAATCTCATGTAAATATAAATGATATTTAAATATATAATAATGAAAAAACATATTTTTTAAAAAAGTATTAATATTGATTTCACATGTGAAAAATTTTATTAATATTTACACATTATTTATTAATTTATACCACATCTTAATATCATTAAAACTTTTTTCAAGCATTTTAATTTTAAACCATTTCAAGATCATGCAAGATTAAATTTGTTAAGTAGCCGTTTTGTGATATTTTATCTTTTTGCCAAGTAGAGAGCCATATGATCTGAGACATTCTTTTAATCCCCATTTCCCTAAGAAAAGGAGCCCAACATCTAGAAAGTTTAGGACATATTTAGGACTTGTTAAAGGATTTTAGAGACCTGATTACATGTCATCAAAAGTCTTATAAATTTCTAGTTTGATCTTTTTTCCGCGCATCATGGGAAAATAAATAACTAAATAAGATAATGACTAATACATTCTTTTAATGTGATATTAAAGATTTCCTCATCGGTTGCATATGTATCTTCATTCTTCGGAAGAATATTTTGTATGTGACTATATTTGCTTTAGCCCAAGCAAGTGGGAAAGTTTCCGTTTAATACATGCATGCTGTTGGGGATTCTATTTAGGAGGTCACCCATTATTTTGTCTTATTATTTTGGTCTCCGTTGGTATGAAAATGATGGCAAACCATTTATGGTTGTTCTTATTATTCTTCTTGATCAGTGGGTTCAAGTTCTCAAAAGTATTTATTTTCCTAACTCCAACTTTGTTGATTCCATAAAAGGGTGGAGTTTCATAGTATTGGCAGAATATTCAAGAAGATAAAAACTTGAACATCCATACTTACACGTCGCAAGTATGAAAAGGAGATCAAATTAGAGCTCTAGGAGATCCATGGATCCCAGATTTGCCCAATTACAAATTCGAAGCAGTAGAGATGTGCGAAAAGAACCTAGGATTATACCATGACCAATTGAATCTGAAAGTTAATGAAATTAGAGACAAAGTAAAAGGTTGATATGTAGCCAATGAATTCTATATATAATTAATATCTACAACCCTGATTTTGATGATAGAATAATTTGGCCTCATTAAAGAGATGGCTCTTATTCAGTAAAATAGGGTTACCATTTGTTACGGGTTGACAAACAATCGCCAGAGATTAATAGAGCTTCTTCTTCACATACTGTTGATAAAAAAAAGTTCGAAACTTAATATGGAATTTGCAAATAATGCCAAAGTTCAAATATTTCACTTAGCGTGTTGTTCTAGAGCTCTGTTGCCTATAATTTAAACCGCTATTGAATAACTCACTATATTTCATTAAATAACGTTTTGTTCCAAAATATTTGACTCTCGCTAAATTAATTAATGATTTTCACTTTTATTACTGGGATTCCAATGAAGAAGAGTCTATATCGTCCAAACTCTTTTCTATTACAATTAAGTCATATTCTCCCGAATTTATCAATTGAAAAGCTACATCTATTATGAGTATGCACATATTCTTACGAATCTGTACATTCCAGAGAAGATGGAGAGAAGCCAGATTTGTGGAAAAATATTGATATATTTCACAGCATTACTCAACGACCCAAAAACCAAGTGCAAATAATTTCATATTTTCTAGCTCGGTTTGGCTGTAATTAGATAAGCTACTTTAAGGAACGATGAATTGATTTTTCAATTTAAAAAATAAATTACAAGATTACAGGATAAGCAATTTCTTCCGAAACACTGATAGCTCCACTAATATTTTTGTTGCGCTAACATTGCCGGTGGGGAAACAAGAACAACAATCAAATTCTACATATATAATTTTTTCTTATATGACCCGTGAAGGACAAGGTGGAAATATCATGACCGATTCGGACAGCATGGCAGCAGATTTTTTGTCTGAGTACGATCGTGGCAAAACCCATCTTCGGCGTCTCTTGTTTTATCTCCTGACAGCCTGATGGATCTTTACAGAATTATTGAAGGGTTGGACCCTGGAAAATAAGAGTGCGATCGAGTCAAGGTCATCCATGTTCTTAACATTATATCATAATCCATTGCTTTAATGTAGGATCGTAATCGCTAATGATAGTAAACAAGGAACTCGTGGCTCACGAAATGGAGTCCATGTAGAAAATTGGACCTCCAGTACTCTTCCCTTCGAACCAAACTTAAAATTAATTGGATTTAATTATATAATTTGATTCATAAATTTTTTAAATCTAAAAAAACGATTTGGTTCATATAGTTTTAAAATTTTTCAGAATGAAATCTTACAAATTTAATATTTGGAAACGAGAAAGTACGTTTAGGATTGAAATATATGTAAATATGTACAAATTTAATGAAATGCGACTATGTGTGGTGTTTTGCTTTTGTAAATATATGTATAAGAACTTGCTTACTAGAAATAGGCCAATACTGACGGCCATCTTCCTTGCATATTGCAAAGCACGTTTACAATTTAATAATCGGAAATGGTTTTCATATCAATTGCAATTGGCAATTTATGCAAAAGTTGTATTCATGAAGACATGAACCTTAAACAACCTATACAAGCATAACTTGTAAAATTTTATATCATTTGCTCTCGGCAATTTATGTAATGCTGTTCATTCATCTCAAACCTATACAAATTCATAACACAAGTTCTTCAATGATTAGGCTAACCTATATTCATGAACATTAAGCAACATGTACAAGCACAAACCTTAAAATTTCATATCATTGGCTTTAGGCATTGATCAACTTCCACAACTTGTAAAAATTATATTCCTCAACAATTGCCCAAGCACAACCTATAAAAATTGCACACTCAATATATTTGCTCCTTGTAATGAATAACATTTGCATTTCACAAGACATAATGGAAATACCAACAACTACTAAATAGATAAAATACCAAACTTAAACTAATACTTTAAGTCTCTAGCTATCTAATAAACTAACACACCAATAAAAAATTCAACAAATTAACACTAGCAAATTAGTATTGCAACAAACTACCACATATCAATTTTTTCAACAAACAAAGTCAAAGCAAATGAGTACTCTAACAAATAAATGAGCATAGTTTTCAAAAATCTTCAAGGCTCAACTTCTAACTTGAACCTAAAGTAACAAATAAACAACAAATTAGTTGATTTAAAAAGCTTAAATGAGCTAAAGGTCAATAAACTTAAGAAAAATAACCTTATTTTAGCATTTTACCAACTTCTGCATCTAAAGATATATTAAAAAATGTAAATATAGTAAGCATAAACCATAATCACATGATATGAATGGTTCTACAAATGAAATAAAATTTTTGCACATGAGGTAAACGCTTCTAATGCTTGTAAATCTTTTCCTATACATGAAACAATACAAGGGTTAGGAGAATTATATGAGAGGGGATTAATATTTAGGAATAAATTCATTTGAAAAATTATTTGATGATGTTAAAATAAAAATAAACGTCTTAATGTAAAATTTAAATGAGGAATCATTAGTTTACTGATAACTTGAATATTACGTGGCATGTTATGTCACACATATACATTTACTGACATATACTTAGAAACAAGTGGAACATAACATGGTATAAATAAAACCTACCCGAAAAGATTTGTCTTGGCAAAAGAAGACCCACTCGAATACCCATTTTGAAAATTAAGAAAATTAAATAACTAAATAGAATTAGGAAGTTAATTTCATCAGATAAGTCAAACTAAATCAACAGTGATTCACCCCCTTTGAAGCGAAAACCCTAATTCCAACGGTGAAACCCTATCACCCAATCCAAAAACATTTGCGCAACCTGATTGAAGCTGTCAATTGCAGCTGTCGTTGGTTCCAATAATCGAAGGAGGCACGCAATTTTGGTACGTGTTAGCTTGCATTTTGTTTCATATTTATTCCATTTTCTATATCTGTTTTTATGTTAGAAACCTAGTTCGTATGAACCCTAAAATGTGGAACCAAAAAGCCTTAATTGATGCAAGCGCAAACCTACATACATGAAACCCTAAGGTAAAACCCCACTCGAAAACCTCGGTGACGTAACAAGCAAAAAGGGTAGAGCATTGCTCGTGGCTGATCTCCCCCATGCTGGAACGATCTTTTATCAAAATGATTTTTCTCTTGATCTTAAACTTGTTGACTTTTTCTTCCGTTGGTATGTGTAGAGTGAAAAGAAAAATTATGCGTGCTTTGCCACTATAAGTTAAAATTATCAAAGAGGGCGTACAATCTGTCACGTGTGTTTGATGTAGATTCTTTAATATTACTGGCTCATGTCATTTTGGTTCTTGTTTTACTGATTATGCTGACAGTTGGTGGGTCCTTTTAGTAATAGAAAAAGACAGGAAAAGGTAAACCAGAATAGCGTGACTTGTTATAATACAACACATGGATTCTTTTTTTAATGGTAAAGGTTAACAATTGTTTAGTCCTCTAAAGGATATAGAAAAAGACAGAAGAAAGGATTGTTTGGTAACTTCCTTAATAAAAAATAAAAAAGAGGTGCTGACGTATAGAAGATATGGAAAAAAAAAGATAGCAATTTATGGGCCCTTTAGAAGGTATGTCATGGTTGTTTAGTTTTATTGTAAGTTCTATAATGGGATATATGATGTGCTTTATATAAACAGACATTTGTAAAATTTTTTTTTATTCATATATCGGTTAATTGTCTATCTTCTAATTGCTCCATTAATATGAACTTACATTTGCTTTGTCTTTTTGTAGGTAATGAGATGACGGACAATAGAATCTATCTCGCAATAAACTACGATGGGTCTTTCGTTACAGATGGGCGAAGTGCTAAATACGTAGGTGGAGCACGGTTTATTGTGGTTGTTCGCATTAATAAAATATCATATGTTGATTTTCTGGAGGACATACGTTGAGGGCTTGATCGAGCAGATGTGCAAAGGATTTTTCACAAACCTCATAATGATGAATCATATCAATCGATTCATGATAATCAGAGTCTTGCAGACTTTGTGTACAACTTCCTGAATTAGAAAAGTCGACAAAGTTTATCTTGGGCACGATAGGCCAATTGAAGTTGATGGGATACCAGTTGAGATTGATGAGATATTTGAACCACAAGTCCTGGGAAGGGAGGGCCCCTATGTTGACATGGTCACGAATGAAGACGTAGACTATAATAGCAGAATTGAGTGATGTGATTAGAAGTGAGGGTGATGAACAAGGCAGAGAGTACACGAGCAGTGAAGGTTCATGTGGTGGAGAGAACGATGCAAGAGAGATGATTATAACCGACGGGTGTGGACTAAAATGTTATAGAGCATGTAGATATTGATTATGACAATAATGATGCTACAGATTATGCAAAATCCATGATGAGCTTGCCAAATCTGAGGAGTCTGATGAAGATCAGTTGGGGACTAACAGAAGGAGATGCCACAACTATCCTCAATTTGATGCATCTGCAAGTTTTCTTCTGTTTTCCGTATTCATGGTATTTGGTGATGTCCAACAATTCAGTGCGGCTGTGGTTCGACAATCTATATCAGATCAACACACTATTTATTTCCAAAAGGACAACCCCAGATTCATGAGAGCCAAGTGTAGGGACAAGGCTTGTCCTTGGAACATCAGTGCATCAATCGACAAGAAAATAGGTGAATTTCAAGTAAAGGTGTATGAAGAGAGGCATGAATGCCAACAAGTTTACATGAATAAGAAGGCTACATCTAAATGTTTAGCTGAGGAGTTCAGGGAAACAATTGAATCAACTCTAGGAATCCAACAGGGGGGCTTGAAGGAGTTGGTCAAAAGGCGTTTTGGATTAAGAATAAGTCTAAGTAAGAGCAAAAGGACTAGAGAGAGGGTTTTAGTATAATTAGAGTGTGATTATTTAAATGAGTATGAGAAATTATGAGACTGTGGAGGAGCTAAGGATAAGTAATACGATGGTTGTTCTCGATGTCTGTGAGCATCAGGGGAGAGCAAAAGATGAGTTCAATCACATTTACATATGTTTTGACGATGCAAGAGAGGATTTTTAGCAGGATGTTGTCGTTTAATAGGTGTTGACGGGTGTCTCCTCACCAGTCTATGCAAAGGCCAACTATTATGTGCTGTTGGAAGAGATGCAGATAATGGGATGTTTCCAATTGCTTGGGCAATGGTACTGGTCGAGAACAAGTACAATTGGGCATGGTTTTTTGGCTTGTTAAAGACAGAACTTGGCATTGGAGGCCTGGGTGAAGGGTGGACCATCATTAGTGACCGTCAAAAGGTAGGTGGTTATATGCAATTTTAATTATACTTCATTTTGAATATGATTGTTGATATGCTAATAGTAAATGATTATGAGAGGGGTTGGTTGATGCTGTTGAGAGGATCTTCCTGAAGAGCAAGCATCATTATTGTGCTCGATACCTTGAAGCAAATTGGTCAGCAGCATATGCTGCAAAGAAGCTAAAGAGACTCTTTTGGGCGTGTTTGAAAAGCACAAACATGGCAGATTTCCGTAGAAACATGGAATTAATTCAACTACATTCTCCTGCTGCACATGCCGGTTTGAAAGACTTATGTGACTTCAAACATTGGGTTAAAGCCTATTTCAAAACTCATGCAAAGTGCGATGCAGTGGAAAATAACATGTGCGAGGCATTCAATGGAAAAATTATTGAGCAAAGAGGAAAAACCATCATAACCATGCTAGAGGGTATAAGGAACTATGTGATGACATGCATGCAGAAGCAAAAAGAATCGATTTTGAAGTGGCCCCATGAATGTTCACCTCGGGCGTTGAACATATTAGCAGGTGCACGATCAAGTTTACTGGTGACAATGGGTTTGAAATTGAGCAGAACAATGATATCTACGTAGTGGATGTAATAGGGAGAACGTGCACATGTGGACTTTGGCAGTTGAGGGGGATACAGTGCCCACATGGTGTCTCAGCTATGCACTATCTCCACCAAGATATTGAATCACATGTTGATCTGTGATAGACGAAGGCTGCATTCATTGCAGCTTATGAACATAACATACCGTTAGTTCAGAGTATGTGATTCTGGGAGAGCACTGGCCATGTCGGTCTGGATCCACCTCTACCCCGCAAGAGGCGTGGTTGACATAAGAAAAAGTGTAGGAAGGAAGCAAGTGAATCCTCTGGAATTAAGATGTCAAGAAAGGGCCAAGTGCAATTGTGTCACAGGTGTGGTGGAGAAGTCCACAACCAGAGGGCATGTAACGGAATGGGCTGCTCAACTTCCACATCACAGGTATTAACGAATTCATCGTCCAGTGCATCGTGTGATTATAGTTTGTTTTCTCCTAAAATTATGACAATTTCTTGTAGGTTCATAAATGCAAACATCAGCAACATTTATCCATTTTACCTATGAATCCTAGGAGGGCTAAGGGACCGTGTGGCTTTGGAATTTATTTTAATGAGCAAACCCAGCGAACACTATTAAATGTAAGTCCCATTAAACCTTCTTTCATCTTCCGCCGTGGATAACATTTCATGTTAAATATGTTATTTAAATGGTGTTTTTTCGAGCTTAGCCCGGCACAAGTAGTGAAAGATTACTCGCTGTTGCTGAAGATGGTGCGGCTGGTAATATAGGTAGTAGGGATGTCCAAAATAACACTTTGGAAGCGGTTGGAAGGTTGACTCAATCTCAAGGTAAGTTCTTGTTTTATAAGTGGAGGTTATATACAATTCACATACTAATAAATAATTGTCGCTAAAAATGGTAGTAGGTTTTAATGGAACTCCAGGTGCAGGTGTGAGTGTGAGTCCACGTGAAGCTGCAAGTGGTAATTCTGGTTAGTTTGGCTAATGTTGGTAAATTATATTGTATGATAATACAATTCCTTTTCGAATCATTATAGCATAGGTACCTGGTTGATGTTCATGGATTTGCATTATTGTTGTCTAGTAATTATGCAATGATTATCTATATCGTTAATGTTAGATACTTTTAGGTTGATGCCCCTGTAACATGCTGTTGGACTTCCAATATTCTTTGCCTCAACCGAAACACCAGAAAAAAAAAAAAAAAAAAGGACCGATTTTTCAATATTTCTTGCTTGTAGAAAAGTAACTTTGCATAAGGAATAAGATATTAATATTCTTCCACCTGATCGCACTATAGATATAATTCAGTGATTGAAAAACTTGACAATAGGATACTGCCTATTTTACATTTCCATGTAGCTTTAGAATTTAGCTTTTTAAATGGAAATTTGAATTCATTTCTCCATCTCTTAGGGGCATGGCATTCCATTTATATTTTATATTCCTTGCTAGTGGATTTGTTAAGTTCGGTTTGTGTTTGTAGGATGCCAGATTGAGCCTACCAGATGTGTTATTACCCAAGAAAGCCCATCAACGACTAGTTTGGCTATGCTAAGAAGGACCAAACAACCGATTAGAAGAGATCCAACTCATGCAAACATCCCAAGCTCTACAACATCTACTAGGAGGAGTCAAAGAATTATGAATGTTCAATTCACGCATCCCCAGAGGCAAACAAATAAGGATGGACAGCCTGACATGGTGAACTCGGAAGATTGAGATATGCTATGACGATATGTTTTGTAGTCGCTTGAAGTGCGCAACTGATGTACAGAACATTGTTGTAAAAAGGCTGCTTTTATTTCCTTTTGGCGCTATGGCCATTGGCATGTGGAGTTTGTCTAGTAACGTTTTTATTTTTGGTTCATGGCATGCAACAGGGTACCCTTGCTTATTTTGTAGAAATGGTGAAAAGGGAAGTAGTTCATCTGACACCACAGATTCCTTACAATTTTTTGTATCTGACTGACTTAGAAGATTGGCAATGGGTATTCTAGCCTATCGAAGTTGTTGGTGTTTTAATGGTATATAGTAATTTAATAGCTGTCATCATACTTGGCAGCACAACAATTGCAGTTAATCTTATATCCATTGTTACTCTGTCTGTTTATTGTTAGGATTCGACTTCTGAAAAGGAAATTTGAATTCATTTGTGGATAGTCTCAAGAAATCTTTGTCCTTATAATTTTTTTGTTTCAATTCTTGCTATAAATATGTATATATATATATATATACGTATAAATATAGATAGAGAGAACCGAATCTTGTGGATAGGGCTTGTACTAGTGTAATTTTCTGATACTGAACACGTTGATGTGCCATCTTACACAGGAACTATATCTGCTGGGTACAATTGTGTATCCAATCATGTATTGAAAGATGTGTGGTTAACGCTATAGTCATTTTACATGATAAGTCCTTACCGTGGATTTTAAAATTGATGATAAGGATTAAGCTATAATGTTTGTTTTGCTTTCTGTTTATATTGGTACTGTATGTTCTCTTACTGTTTTTTTTTTTTTTTTTTGGCCCAAAGCAAAGCCTGATGGTGTGGCATGGGGTGAATAAATGATGTACAAAAGAGGCTAATAATCATGCCCGGAAACAGCTAGAGCTGCTGGAGTGGATTTGCAAAAGGCTGTTGATTTCGTAAAGAATCTATTAAATGGAATCTCTAAAGTGTATCTCCTTTTATAGAATTGGAAAAACCAAATTAAATTCCTTTTACAAAATGGCAGTTGATGATACTTAAATTCATTATTGAAGGCTAGTCCAATCATATGGGGAACAGATTGAATTTTTCTTCCAGGACATAATTATGTGTGTGCATGTTCATACAACCAACACGAATTGAAGGTTAGTCCAATTCTAAAACAAAAGCCTGGAAACTTTTATTTTTCGTGAAACATCATTTTATGAGCATTCTCAATTTAAACAAGGAGTTCTCCTGATATTGATATGCATATTTAGCAAAATACAAATCTTGAATGGATTTTAATATATCATAAAGCAAGTGAAAGGCAAGCATACATCAATTACACAGTAGAATTACCATGTAAGGATTCTGTCAATTCATAATTTGTTTAGTTCAACCAAGCGATAAGTCATTACTATTGTCTTCCTCTTCTCTACCTTTAAACTTTTCTTCAAGCGAGCGACACTTTCCTTCATGCAATTCAACTCAATTGCCATTGCAGTTTGTTCATTGACCACATCGTCATCGGCACTTGCTAGGACATTCATATTTGAATCCGATAATTCACCCAACCGCTCCCTAAATTCCAAGATCACCTCTTTTGCACAATTAGGCATCGCTGGATCCACTCACTTGAAGAACACACAACATCCTTCACCTACATGGCATGGACAACTATGGAACCTCCTCATCGAATTTCGTTTCGTCCAACTAGTTTGCTTTGGCGATAATAAGCCACAAAAACAATATTCCACGTGACTGCCGCTACTCGTGGAGTTTCCAATGGACCATGATGCTTGCATGATGTCGGAGTTTACGCAACTCTTATCCGGCCTTCTTCTAGCTCACAAACCCTCCATCATGTAATGTTATTGTCGCCAATTCTTATGAAAATCTATAGCAAAAAAAGGAGGCAATTGGAATAAATCTACAAATACATACATACATATATATATATATATATATATATACAAAATATATATGTCCATAAATTTTCAAAACAAGTGCTACTCACTGTTGATTCTATGTGAAACATATATACAAAAGGAATGACAAAATAATTAAAACAAACGTACTTTTTAAAGATAAAATATCAACAAAGTACTTATTCAATCATATATATTTTCTGCATAGACTACAAACACAAACATCTGTTTCCGGCATCACTAGCAGTTGATACAAACTGAAAATCCTCAAAAAATCAAACCCCGATCATCGATAACACAATCGAAATGTTGATTCTATACGCTAACAAACAAACGAAATAGTGAAAAGGGAAAAAGAGAGAAGACTTACCAGGAGAGTGTCCAATCCGTTTTGCTTCTGGCATCAATCTAGGTTTGGGGTTTCAATTACAGATTGGAGAAGGAAATTATGGGTTTCATTTTTTCGTATCATGGTTTGCAGTGGTTCTTTTCTTATTATTTTAGTGTTCCGTGTTTTGGGATTAAGGTTTATTGATTTTCACAGTTTCATCGTCTGTTTTTTATTTGGGTTTCTTTGCATTTCATTCTTTTTCTTTTTTCCTGGTCAGATTTATTGAGATGTTCAACTTAATTTGTTTTTAGTCCTTGTCATCACTGCATGTGTCCAACTTCATGTGCCACATCAGCTTAAATTGATGGTGTTATAACAGCAATCTAATGGATCACTTATTTGAACTTTACATAAAAATGTTTACCTTTTATTTTAATTTCATAAAACGTTTATTTCTCAAATGAATTTATCTTTAAACGTTAATATCATCTATTGTAATTTTCTCTATCAGGGTTTTTTTAGCCAATTTGTGCACAAATAAAGTCTTTCACCATATGTGCAATTAGGGAACTTCTAAGAGAATTAGGTACACGGACACTAGTGCTATAATTACTCTTAAAAATCGCATTCGACAAAGTGATGGCCAAAACATTTTTTCCCATCATAGAAAGAATAAGGAAACTAGAAGATGACTTTCTTTACTAATCCAACACATTAAGATCCTCATTATCAAATTTCTTAGTTTTCTCTAATGTACCATTTTAATTCATTTTTCTATACCAATTTTTCCCCTCCCATCTCACAATTGAGAACTCTTCACCTGGTTTACAATCTTCATTTTTCAGTTGTGACTGTGTTTCCTTCACACAACTTTGGAAATGTAAGCTAATAGTCTTCTCTTTATGCTTAAAACTAAACTTATACTCATGGTACGATGATGAAAGAGTATAGTTGCTTTTACCCATAAGCTCAATTGCCTATTTAAGATCATACACATGTCTAATGATCCAATCAACATAAGATAACTTTTGATAAAGATCCAGAATGGTTGAAACAAAAGACGATACATTGATGTCATTGTTATTTCCTAATACTTATCGTGCTTTTTTTTTTTTTTTCATACTTTCAACCATCACCCTCATAAATGATCACTACTTTTGCATTGCTCATTAATTTGGTAGCCAACACCTAATATCTCTTCAACAAATTGATTGCAAGTTGCATAAAGAGATCCAAAAATGCTGAAAATAGCATCATGAAATGTTTTCAAGAATGATAATATGCTATGTGCATATTTTATCCCTCTTAAGTTTTGGTTTAAACTTATCATCACCGATTTCCTATACCTCAAATACCTTTACAAATTTTATGGTCTGTTTCAACATCAAGTAAGTGAAGTTCCACCTAGTTTGCATATTTAAAGACAATAATGCCTTACTATAAATGTTTTCTTTTGCCATAGAACTCTTAAATTTATCTAGTCTTTATAGAGAAGACCTAACATACAGTAAAACCTCTATAAATTAATAATATTGGGACCATGAAATCAATCTAGAGAGGTATTAATTAATTGATAGATTAATAATTTATTACTATAAAGAGTCCTTTTTTCATTAAGTGAACATAAATTTAATTGTACAAAAAAATCATTGTATATGATTGATATATGTATCACATTCCGTGAATCAATTTAAAATGAAAATTCATTGTACATACATATTTTATGAAATTAATTACATAAGTTCTATATATTGTTTTTAATACTTAATCAATATTCATTATATTAACTAATTAAATAAAGTTCAACACAATTCACATGCAACTACGAATTTGTTGTACTAAAGCTAAATATATTCGATGTATGATGATGAAGGGAACTACTATGTAAAGAACATAGAAAAAGTTCTTAAAATCATACTAACAATGGTTTCTTATCTACAAGGTGTCCAGAAATTAATTTAGTTATGTTTGTAATTTCATAAAATCATTAATTTATGATATTAATAAGACTATAGATTTATATAAGGCTCTTCTTAAAAATTATTATCTTATTAATTTATCGAAATTATTAATATTATAAATTGGCCTTAGTTGGGATCGTGAAAAAAAAATTATTTTAGAAAGGTTATTAATCTATCGAGTATTTGGTTATGGAAGTTTAATTGTACCTAATGGTTGAATGGATTCTAAATATTGAATCATCTAAATCTTCTAAACCCTTGTCCATGGTCAAATTTAAGATATTAGCACAATACCTTCTATGTAAAAGCTCTCCCTTCAATTGGAGTGTGTCCTATGATTGAAAATTTCATTTTAAGTGTTGAATGCAAAGATAGTTTGAACTTGCATTATCAAAAATTAACATAAGAAACACTTCAAATATGTTAAAACAATATTGCCCATAGCTTCACCAAAGTAGCTAGATATTTAACAAAAAATTATTACTTTTCTTTGTAATTTCCTATCATCGTCAATATAATCACATGTCAAACATAAATAACATTGATTCTAATTAAATGTGCATGTGTTTGTGGTCAAACTTGCAATACCTCCAGATGTAGAAAATTTTTTTTTTTTCGACTTTCCCCTTTCCTCTTTAAACAACTTTACATAATCACGAGTCAATATCCTATGAGATGGACCTGAAACCTTCAGGATTAGAATAAGTTATGAAAGCTTCATACTCAACAAGTCTAAATGAGAATTTGGCAACAATAAACAACCTAGCAAGCACTTTCTTATATTGACTCTCATTAAACTTATTATTTGAATTCATAGAATGTTGCTTACTTTTGAGGATACTACGAAAACTTTTTTGCTTACTGTTGCTCATAAACAACTCCTTCTCATTAGTAAATTGCTTGCATCTACTCAAATGAATGCATAAGACACTTATTTTATTTATCACTGTATATTTGAAAGTTTTATGGTAGTGATTACATCTAGCCTTGTGAAGTCCATTCTCATTAGGCAGATTTGATAACATATGTTCCCAAATAGTAAATTGTTGTCTCTTATTTGAGATGTTGCAGATGCAAGAGGTGAATTACCTATAGAAGGTTGAGTTTCTTCATCATTAGGATTATGCTTTTGCTCATCCGATTCATTTATATTAACATCTCATATATCATCATCTGTTGGTCCGATCATGTGTTGCTATTCAAATTAGGATATCTAAAATAAATTATACCAATTATAGCCATTAATTAACACTCTTCATCTAAAAATTTTTTGTATTGAACAATCATACTCATATTACATAATGTACTTACTAATATATATTTACATATATACAGTATATGTAAATATAATATTTCATCATTGAACATATATTACATAATAAAATTATAAATATACAATTACATAATAGTATATATGTGCCTATCTCATGTTGCTTAGTTGGATCCAAGTCAATCAGTCATCGATAATTGTCTATGTACAAGAAGAAAAACTTTCTTAACAAAGAATCAGAATAATGGTTTGTGATTGTATGAACAATTTTTCACTATCAATTTTAAAAATTAGTCGAGCTATGGTCTAAACAGACACACTTGCTAAAAGGATGATTATACATTCATTAAAAATCAATATTAAGTGGTAGAAGTTTTTTCTCTTGCCTTTTAACAAACTCTGTGTTTGTGTTATTATTTTACTTTTCCTAACTAACAAAATAATTTGCTATGCAACCTCATAGGATTAAATATTTTATCATATATTGTCAATAAACCTGATAATATGGTATTATTCATTGTTAACCACCATGCTTTTAGTTTCATTTAAAATCTATTAGCTAACCCTTTATCTTTTTTATCGCAAACTAGACCAAAGTCGTCAGACTTACATTTTAGTAAATAGGACCTTAGCATCAAAATTTAGGACATCTATAGAAATTATCTATTAGTAGCACAAAAATGCATTAGGACCACAAATTAGTTAAAACAATCTAAAGAATTTAGGTATACAAAATGGAATTATGAAATAATAACATAAGTCAAAAGCTAAAATTTTTTAAATTTACTCATTTATTAAAATAAGGAAACCATCAAACTCGAAATCCAATTAGTGCACTCCTAAAAAAATTAATTAATAATAAAATGCCATGAAATGAGATTTAGAAATGATATTTAGGATAATACATACAAGAATTGAAGTATAATCTTAAAATTTTGAACACCCAATTTAGAGTGTCTATGAAAGTAGTTTGTTTAAGCTTAAAATGTACAATAGGACTCCAAAAGAAAAAAAAAAAAGCTCAGTCAAAGAGACTTTGTAAATTTAAATCTTGAAATGAAATATTATAACATTAATATAAATTAACACAATTCATTGCGTAAATTCCAAAATATTGAAAATTGACTCGAAACAGGATGGGAGTTTTGAAAAAAAAAAATTAAATAGACAAGAAAATTAATAAATTTAATAAAAAAACAAAAAAATAAACAACAATTAAAATAAACAATGTATAATTGAGTGAATTAATAGAGTATGAGCTGTAGAAGCTTTAGTAGAAGCTTCCATATAAAACTAATAACTAACCTAAGAAATAAAATATACCCAAATAAATAATAAATCAATTATACACATGGTTTTAGGAAACTATGGATGCAACCCATGGGTGGAAAACCTATGGATATACAAGGTTTTATATAATGAAACCATGAGAGTTTATAACATTTGCATATGGTTTTGTAAAATCACTTGCCATTTCGCATTTTTCTTTGCCACCTAACCCACTATAAAAACCCATCTCCATCTTCATTTTAGATTCTTTTGGACACTCTAAAAGTGAGAAAAATTTGTGAGAAATTTTTAGAGGATTTTAGAGCAATTTTAAGAATATAAGAAAATATAAGCAATAATATGTGACAATGTAGCCCCCTAAGAAGACAACAATTTGATCATGAATGGTCGCCACCATTTGAACCTACAACTAACACCATTTTGGGTAGACAAACACCTTACCATTGGTGGCCATCGGATCTTCAAAAAGTTGGTGAGTTTGAATTTTTATGCGATTTTAAAAAGTTTGTTAAAAATATTAAAATTGTCCAAAAATTATGAAAAATTTTATTCCAGCATAATTTTAGGTATATTTTTATGTAAAATTGTGATTTTTTAAAAAATCTTTCATTTTTTATATATCACCTTTAAGAAATGGGTTGTTTAAAATTGATTTTTCATTTAATTTTCAAAAGCTCCAACGTTGTAGTTTCCTTATGAAAATTTTTTTTAGAAATATTTTATTACATATAGAAAATTGACATGTAAAGAGTTTCTTTAAAACTTTTCATTTTATTAGGGTTAATTTTTAGTTTTTGGAAAACTGATAAGATAAAATTTAAGGAAAACCTATTATTTTTCAAAAGATTTTATTAGATTTGACTTGCCACCACTTTTTGAGTAATTTTTAGTTACATACCATATGTTGATCTTAATTTTTAAGTAAAAATAAGAGATGCTATGAATAGACGGGTTTTCTAAAGCTAAACATGATAATTTTTGCTTAAATGTTGATGCGGATTTTCACTAAGTTATTAAATTGGTAATTTTTGTTGAAAAATCACTAATAATTAGTAGTAAATTGAAGATTTTAGCTGAGACAAAAGAAGGATTTTTACGCTAGAAATCATGAATTTCCAACCTAATGTTGTATTTTAAGTATCTTAGTTAATTAGTTGTGTTTAACACTCTTTTTTTGGTTGAATTACTGGTTTTGCATATTAATGTGGATGAGTTTCGGGGAATGTCAGTCGATGTTGGTGGTGTTCCAAATAAGGTAAAATTGAACAAAGTAAAAGGGAGAGTGAAATACGATGTTTTTGGTGAAATTGGTTGAATTTGATAGCTATATAAGCTTCTGTAGAAGTTTTAGATGAGTTAATGAAGGAGTTGGAAGCTATAGAAGATTTTGTAAAAGCTTCCAAAAGCTTCTATGGATGCTAGTGCAAAATGTTGACCTATAGAAGGTATTATAAAAGATTCCTTGATTGACTTGACTATAAGTTATAGCTGTAGAAACTTTAGTAGATGGTTTCTTAGTGTAGCAATTATAAATAAAATTCCTACAAAAGGTTGTGTAGAAAGTCTATTTAATGAGAAACATTAATCAAGATGTTAGTAAAAGATTATATATAAGGTTTCATGTCAAAGGGTATAAGTTAAAACAGAAACATTAGTAGAAACTTGAGTAAAAGGTTTAATTGATAAAGAATATAACTAAGGATCTTAGTAGAAGCTCGAATAGAAGATACGGCACCCCTAATAGACCTTAATAGAAGGTACTATAGAAGGTACTTTTAACCTAATGAACCTAATAGAAGGTTGAGTAGACAATTTTAATAACCTATGTAAAGGTAATAACACTTAATACCCATAACCAATTATTAATGAATACCAAAAATATAACAATAAACCTAACCAAAAGTATAATGATTAAAACATTGTACCTTTGATGAATTATATAAGAACTAAAATGTGATTTTTAAAATAGGGATCATTGATGATGGAAGGACTATAGCATCTAACTTATAAGAGTGACTGCGGATCTAGGTAAGTCGGATTAATGCTTAGTGGCATTTTGGAGTATTATATGAAAGTACTTAGAGGTTGATGTGTACACTTGTTTATTGTTATAAAGTAGTTGATTGTATGCATGTGACATATGTGCTTGGAAATTGATTACTATGTTTTGATTTTTATGCCATATGTACAAGAGCTTTGTTGTGTTTCGCTCCTTGATTTGAGTATTTACAATTGGTTGATCATCCTAAAATAGACCAAGCTAAACTTGGACTTAAACACTAATCGGTCACGCATTGTAACTCACTAGGGGGAATGATTAGGATTATTCGACTAAATACCGACCCTTTGATGAGGCAGTGAAAATTAGCCTTCCCTTTCTCTCAAGGCTAAACTAAGTGACAAGAGAGAAGGTTGCAATGAGGTTGAGGCGTTGGTTTGAAGAGGTCTTAGGAGGTGCAAACTCCATTGCATAAGTCTAGGTTTGGTCGAGATTTGCTTAGAGCAAGCCTTTATCTTGTTAAAACTTTTCAATATAGATTAAAGCTGGCGCAATTTCTTTAATTTCACAATAAACTAGATAACATTGTGTAGATGGCATATGCTTGTTGCGTTGCATTGCATTTAACTAATTGATTGACAACCTTACTTGATTATTATGCTGTGTATACTTTTGTCTCTATCCCTTTTTGAGTAGTGGTTGCTTATATCCCCATAGTTCTTTTGCGGGTCCTAGAAGATATATATCGAAATCAACTAATCCCCAAATGTATATAAGGTAAGCAATGGGTTTAGATAAGGAGTAAATGGACTTGGAATATTCTTTTTGTCTTTGTTTTGTAGTCAACTAAGCCATGTGTATGACCTTGATTAAATTGTATTATTATATTTACTGTAAATATAATTTTGGTATTCTTTTATAAATTTTCTTACATAAAAATTTCATGTAAATTTCTATTTTTTAAAAATAAACATATGAATTAAATTTCTATTTTTCAAAAGAATTATATGAATCAAATGTTTCTATTTTACTTTAGATATGAAATTGAAGATGTTACAAAGTTGTTTAGTCATATGTGTCTTGTATATATCAAGTTTAAGATAGCGGTTGAGTGGCTAATTACTCTTAGGGTGTGACAAAAGCATTCATAGATTCAGGTCTATGAAATGAAATAATGCCTCATGCATAATGAGTGATTTAGCTATTTGCACTAATGTTATAATTATATTCAACATAAGATGGAACACCTATGGATATCACCAACTATAGGTGCCATGAGATTATAAGACATATTGTAATGCCTCAAGTCTAAAGCAGTGAATAATTCACCCAAAAAACACTAATGGAACCATTTCAATTACTTCACATAAAAGTTTTAAAAGTTTTTGTTGATAAGATATTCACCGTCATGATCTTATAAACCCATATCAAGTCCTTCCACAATTTATGTGGAACTTCACTTAACCATGGAACATACATAGAATGGTATGAGCTCATCTTTGTGAAATATGACAACTTTTTTAGTAGAAGTGTTCTCATGTTTCATGCTTGAGCTGCCTTTGCTTACTAATAAAGTATTAAGTAAATTGAAAAAATTCAATGGTGAAAATACGTGAAAAGTTAACACATTACAACTTTTAACATGTAAATGGTAGACTAAGGGAAATAGGGTTTCCTAAAATTACAACATAAATAGCAAATTAGGTTTATCTAACATTATAATGCAAGCTAAATAGTGGACGATAGACTACTACGTTTAATTAGAACTTGAAATTAAGAAAATTACCTCGTGGCATGAGCGAGAAGTGACGAGCTTGTGAGATAGAGAGATGAAGAGAGGAGTAATGGGTGATAACTCTTGAATGTTGAGTGTTAAGTGATAGAAAATCGAGAGAAGAGTGAGAATCGACACTTGAGATGAGAAAGAGAGATGAGACTTAGGGTTAAGTTGAGGAAGAGAGATGAGAGTTGCAAAGATTGTGTTGTTTTGTTGATAGGGGAGGAAGATTGAGGGTAAAAAGTTTGGGACTAAGGGTTAGAGAGTTATGACACATAGTTAAGCATAAGTCATGTATCCTGCTGACTTAAATGCATGATAATACACTGACTCGTAGTGAAGAACCTCAATCACGATTTGTACATTAGATTTTAGCTCATTCCCCATCTCTTATACATTTCCTTAACTTACTTCTATAGTATCTTCCTTTACATGGTAAGATAACTTTTTAATTGTACCAAAACTTTGAGAAAACTTTAATTGTTTTTTTATATGTATTTATGTTACTTTGTGGCATTCAATCCTTTCTACTACTAAGTTTGCACTTGAATTTCTAAATGTTTGTCATCTCTTGGAAAAACAACAATTAATTAAGAACACTTTTATAACATCAATATGCTTGAAGGGAACAATAACAAATTTTTTAGTTTGCAGTACATGAATAAGTGTACCTTAGTATTGTGATGGTGCTATAACTTTTTTTCTATTTCCTATAATTAAAAGGGTTTAAGTTTAGTTTTTGTTGTCAAGTTCCTTTGTGTATTTTATGAGATTAGTACAAAGGTTTTCTAAACAGTAAAGGTAGTATATAAGATTTGTTGGGGCATTTAGGCTTATACTAAGGGTAATTTTAATTTCATAAGGCAATTAGGGCGGCCTCTTGTAATTTAACCAAAGCATAATCAACATTCAAATATGTATGCCAACCATTCTCAACTCAATTGCATCATATAAGTGATCGGAGGTAAGTGTACCTATTAAATTATAATATAGTAAACAAAATTGAGTTCGAGTTATAGTTCCCTTAGAGAGTGTACGCGTCAATAATCACTTTAACTTTATTATATCTAACTAAGAGAATTATTAAATTCTAAAGTGTAACATAACTTAATTAAACCCTTGCAATTAAAAGGAAAAAAAAAAGTAAATGCAACTAAAATAAAAAAAAAGAAGGAACAATAAAATGAGAAACCTTGAAATGACAATATGGATATCTAAACATTGCTTTACTTAGAGACTAACATGTAATAACCAAAAGAATTTAATTTCTTCCTTAACTTTTTTAATTGGGAGAAGTTTTTTTTAACAAGTTAATAGGAATTGCTTCACTTATGAGCTCCTAATCTTAACTATATTATACTCAAATTGCTTTTGCAGTAGAGTATGTTAAGATGGCATTAAGAACATGAATCCTCATCACAATTTATATAAAAAACATTTGAGAGAATTCCTTAACTTATTGCTAAGACTATAGAGATTCCCTTCAATAATGCCAGATTCGATTGCACGTTTAGTCTTACAACCATTATGCATAATATTAAATAATTAAGATTGAAACTCTAGAAATAACAACTTAATCAATTAAGCACACATGATTGAATTAAAAAAAAAAATTAGGGAATTCATTGGAATTGACAGAATAAGCACTTTACATATTAACTATAGGATCTATAAGTCTACATATCTACCTAACCATGATCAAAGAACAATCTTTTATAAAAACTATAGAAGAAATCAAAACTAATTGCAATACGAAGAAGACCCTAATATATCCCCAAGAATGACTACTTTCTCTCTTTCTCTATCTCTCTTCAGTTTTATAAATCTAACTTCCTATTTATAAAGATTGGTTAAAATGACTCAAATAAGGAAACTTATTGTGAAATAACATGATCACATCCTAAAAGCATGGGCATAAACCATAGGTGTGATACTCTATGCAATTAAACTCTTAAAATTCTTTACAATTGTTGGATGAATGGATCATGACAAGAAGCATGACCATGATCTCCAACTGTGATTTCTTTAATTATTTATTTTAAGCAAATTCTTCTTGCCGAGCTGTTATCTTTGCTTACTTCTTCAAATAAGTGAAAATCATCTTTAATTTTGAATAATTCTTAGATACATTTCTCTTTTTTCACTTTAATAGCTCTTGAAATCTCGAAATCGACAAATTACTTAATTAAGCCCCAAATCCATTAAAATTACAATAAAATAAAGGATAATCACTATGAAAATTCAACAATAAAATGCACATATTCATACTCATCAACAAGCCCTAAAGGATATGACTAAGTGCTAAATAATTAGGTAGAGTGACATGATTGATTGATAAATTAAATACATCTAAGTACTCTTACATTGTATCTTTTAGTCACAAATCCTTTAATTCAGTAACAAGATCTTCATAAACTTGTATAATAAGACTTTTGTATAAGCCCACATATTCCCCCTGTATAGACGAATGACATGATAATCTTCCACTCATAAACTAATGGTTCCCTTTTAAAGTAACTCCTTAAAGATATATTACACATCTTAATGTTCTATTAAGCTGGAGAATGATCGACATTGGAAATTGCTTAACTTGATCAAGTGATCCATTCATGTAATTCCCTTTAAAGGTTAGGGAATTTGGCTTTAGATTGCATATAGGAACTAAGTATTGATTCCTCATTCATGCTTGAACTAGCCATAGTTGAATTGAACGACTTATCTTACTAGTGTTTTGATAATTTGAATGCTCAAACATTGAATTAGTCTCAGTCATTGTGTCTTTGAATCTACATCATCTCTTATTTTTCATTGATGATATGAATGGGACTGCACATTGATTCCTTAAGGTCCTTAAGTGCTTTCATCAATTGAGTATTATTGGCGACTATAAAAGATTGATTTGCTTTGATACTAATTGGATATTAACTAAGATAGTCACAATGTAACAATAACATAATAATATTGAACAAAAGTAAGAGCAACAAAACAAGGAATAGAAGTAGATGTATAAGTAGTAGTTATATCAAAATAAAATGTAGAAGCAATAGTTATGGAGATCAGGAATTAGAGGGAATCTGAAGAGAGTAAATGATTGACGTGGACATGATGAGTGAATGATTCTCTAGGTAGTTACATGGCCTATTGACACCTATTGCCAAGTAACATATTCCTTTCTAACATCTACGTGTCTTTTACATCAATCTTATGCACAATCCTATATTAACACCATTATGTCCTTCACAACAATTCTATGCATGTGCCATTTCACATTATTGGATCCAACATAATGAAATAACAAAATAATAAAAAATCTCACTCAATCCTTTTATACCACAATCGCAAAGGTAAAACATGAAATAGATATGGGACACTATGTATGATGATTACATTACAAATAAATATGATTATAATGTAACTAATTACTTATTACTTTTTTTCAATTTTTTGTATTTGGAGGGTGACATGGAAATGCTACAAAATAAGGTACAATCTCGATCTAATTACATGAATGACCATCCTTATTAAGAGAAAATGAGACAAAGGAAGTTTTCTACTATATTAATTTGACATTATAACCTATGCAAAAACGAAAAATCAATAGCTAGCTAAAACGGAGGTAGTAGTCAATCCTTAATCCCAATGCTTTATGTGTGTCTTTAGTAAGGCTTGGTTGTTTTTTCTTACCTTTTAAATTTACATGCTTTCAAAATTTGTAACAATCAAATTACTCAGTATTATATTATCAATAAGTAACAATATCAATTTTATACTTTTGCATAGTAGTAGTCGTGATTGCCTTTTTGCTTGATTATTTCATAATTGGATGATTATAATTTCACTCAAAATATATCAAGAGAATCAAATATATTTACGTAAAACCAAATATACATTTTACTAAATGTGTTTTTTTAAGACATTTGTGATGAAATTAAAGTTAGAAACCTTCTTCGTGCTTTTTAACATCAATTATATATTTTAAGAAAAAACTCAATATATAAAAATACGAAAAGGAAAATAAAGAAAACTTATTCAACGTCTTAGTAAATACACTATTGATATTTTCTAAATAGGAACACTACTTCATTCTACCATGTTGGCACTTTTAAGATTCTTTAATCAAAGTCGTTCAAGGACATTGTGCATGGATTTTTGGACCTTGCACATGGCCTCTAATGGCACAACTTTAGGAATTGTAAGCCCAGTTCCTTCAGACAAATCAACAAGCTCTTCACTAATCCTTTCCCATTCAAAGCACTGAATCAACATTGCTAAGGTAAGGCCCATCACCCGGTTTGCAAGCCCAGCACCCGGACAGCCCCTTCGACCTAGCCCAAATGGTAAAAATTTATATGCCAAATGGTCATCACCTTTCAATACCTCAAATCTCTCTGGTTTAAAATCGATGGGATCATCCCATACCTTTGGATCCCTATGAACTGCCCATGCATTTACCAGTAACATCGCTCTTTTTGGTATGTAATAACTGCCAATGATGGTGTCCTCTGATGATTCGTGTGGGACGAGGAGTGGTGCCGGAGGGAATAATCGAAGGGTTTCATTGACTATGTTTTGAAGATAAGGTAACTTTTGGAGATCTGGTTCATCAACCAAACGGTTGTGACCAATAACGTTATCTAGCTCATTTCTAACTTTTTCCAACACTAGTGGATGGTTAAGTAAAAGTGACATCGCCCATTCTATTGATATAGAAGATGTATCTGTACCTGCACTAAGCAATGTCTGCACTCAAAATATTAAGTATATATATAAATACAGAATTTACATGTACATAAAATAAAAAAAAAAAGATACGATGAACATAAATGAGTCAATAACTCATGAGATGATATTGATGGAAGAAGAAAGATTTTCTTTTTCTTTTTCTCTTTTGGTGCAAAAGAAGATTTTCTTGCCTACATAAGACTATCTACAAATTCTAGATATCAATGGGAGTTTTCTTTTTTTTTTTTTTTGCCCCAATTACATTTACTTATTACAACTTAAGAGAGAGAAGATTGGAACCTAATTCATTATGTTAGCAATATTCATTGCATTAGATTACAATGGCCTTGACAATATTGATTAGAGTTTATCTTTGTTTCTTTAAAATAAAGTGAAGACAATTTGAAGTTATATCTGTCTTTTCAATTAAATTAGCTTATGATGTTATAACATACCCAAAATAAAAATAAAAAAACGAAAAAAAGAATGTTTAAGAAGCTAATATTTGCTTTTAGGGAGTTTTTTCTTTAATCAGCAGAATGAAAATATTTTATTGAAATTGAAACAAAAAAAATGCATCGATTTCTAATATAATAACCCTTTTTTAGTCACTTTTAGGAACTTAATTCATTTTGAGACGTGACACTTGTACCTTTAGGTAAAAAAGAAGAGGCAAGAAACACAGTACTTACTTTGAAAGATTGTTGACATTTATCTAAGCCAAAATTTACTAGGCATCATTTAAGGCAGTTTAACTTTACTTCAATGATTTTGAGACAAGCTTCATTAGAATTAACACTTTGGTGAATTGTTTTAGAGATATGAACCATTATAATTATAGTACAGTTAGATAACATAAGGAAATTAACCTAATCATTCTAAGTACTTATATCATTAAGTATAAGGTTTTAATGAATATAATTTATTATTAAAATTTTGTAATCATATCGAGATTTTACCTAAACAAAGAGTAAGAAATTCATTCTTACCCAAAAGTTTCAACTAACATCTTAACCTTCAAATATCTAGTGGCACATGTTTGAAATACGTCAACTTATTAACAAAGATTGATGTTGCAAACCTTATGCTAATAGCAAGAATTGACCCTTTCTAGAGAATATTTCTTAAGAAAGGGCATATTGTAGAAGTATATAGTCTTAATTGTTTTAGTCACTAGTTAGTTTAATTAGTTACTTATCTCGCATTCTTTTCTATACTTGTATAAATACTGCCTTTGTATATCGTGAATACAACTTCATCATCATTTTTGTTATATTTGATTGCTATGCTAATTTACACTGTACATTGTTCTCTTTAGCTCACAATGAGCAATGTGTTGTACATTTACATGGTATTAGAGCCTGTGGATAATTATCTTCAAGGTTAAGTTTTCAGTTTCTATTTGTTTTATGATTCAATGATTGAATTTCTTTGGTCAGATTTGTGTTGACTATTGTGTTAAAGTCAAATCAATTTTGTATGAGTTTCTTTCATCATGAATAATAAAAAAGAATCAGGATTAGTTGATGCTTTTGTTTTTGATTCGTTGTTTCTTTGGAGTTTTGGTCATCCTAACATGACGATAAGAACTTTAATTTTCAATGGAAGTAACTTTTTAAGATGGAGTCTGTTAGTTAGATTAGGTTTAAGAGCCAAATTAAAGATAGGATTCATTGATAGAATAGTAATTAGACCTACAGATGATTCTTTTAATCTAGTGGGAAGTAGCTATGTGATTACATGGTTCGCTACTAGATCTTAAACTTGATGGTTAGTGACATATTTCAAACTTTTGTATATACATAGACTTCAAAACACCTCTACGATGAATTATTAGAGTAGTATAAGGTGTCTAATGAACTGTTAGTATATCAACTTCAATATGATATTAGTAATCTCAAGTAGAATAAATAGAGTGTTAGTACCTATTATAACCAACTAAACAAGGATGGGGATGAATTGCAATAGTTGTAAGCTTATCTACTATGTATCTATGATAATTGTACTTGTAAATTACGAGATAAAGTAATTGAGTTTGAATCACAAACTTATTAGATGTAATTTCTTATGGATTCAAATGAGATTTATCATAGTATTCATAATCACATTATTTCAATGGATCATATGCCTACCATGAACAAGGCCATTTATTTGGTTCAACAAATTGAGAAATAACGTTAGGTGACTTCAATTTTATGCAATGAAACCTAATGCATCAACTTTTGCTATAAGAGGTAGATGTTCTTCAAATGTTACTAATCAGAAGAAACTCAAAAACAAGCTCTTTTGTAATCATTGTTTGTAAGCATTGCAAAAGTGAAGGTTACTCTATTGACAATTGCTTTCAACTGATAAGGCATTCGGATTGGTTTAAAGGTAAAAGAATAGGTGAACAAAGTCTGGAGTAGCCAATGTTGTGTTGCCTAGTGGCAGTTCTAGTGGTATAGGTAATACAAGTAGTGTTGGTAGCAATCTTGGTATGGGTCTTGGTATTTTTATACTAATATTACAGTTATAGGGATGTTTCATTTTGGGAAGTCAAATCCTGGTACTCTTAGCACACCATTTGATCACTTATTATTAAGAGCTGTAGATGATGAAAAATTTCCACAAGCAAACCTGAATGATCCTTAGTTTGTTCAAAGTTCGTATGAGGAATTTCTCAAGTTCATGAAAGGCAAGAACAATTAAGATAGTTCCATAATTGTTGTTAACAACGTTCATTTTACAGGTAATGCTTATGTCGGTGTCTTTACTTTAGATACTCTAAGTAATAATGTGGACTCATGGATAGTAGATATGAGTGCCACAAATCATATGAATCCTTTTCAATCCATCTTACATGATGTCACCATAGCTTTACATCCTATACACATTAAATTACTCGGTAGGAATATTGTTATGGTTACACAAGTGGGAGCTATTGTGTTGTCACCCACTTTAGTTATTCACAATGTCTATCTTGTTCCAAAATTTATACATAACTTGCTATCAGTCCATTGTATTATATGAGACTATCATCTTGATGCTCATTTCTCTTCCTTTGAGTGCATAGGGTAGTATGTAGTCTTTATGTTCTTTAAGTAGTTCGCTATCAATAGAATCATGGTGTGATTGATATAACATCTTCTTTATTAGCTTTCAATTCCTAACTTTCTCTTATTTCACTTGAGCCTTTCCATGCTAGGTTAGGTCATACTCCAATATCAAAGCTTAAGTACATTGCGGCATATAAAAACCTTCCTTTTAATAATCTCATGTGTGATATTTGCTATGAAGCCAAATTTCATAGACTTCGATTTGAATGTATTAATCATGTTACTACTTTTGCCTTTGAACTTTTGCACTTAGATGTCTAGGATTCTTATAAGGAACCTTCTGTTACTGATGCTCACTTCTTTTTAATTTTTGTTGATGATCATACTAGATCTGCTTAGACATTTTTGCTTCAATAATAAGAGTCAAGCCCCTTTGGTTCTTCAAAAATTCTTTCCTTACATCCTTAATCATTTCTCTCTAGTACCAAAATTTGTGAAGATTGATAATGGTTCGGAATTTTTATCCGAAATGTATAAACCTTTATTTGATAGCTTGGGAATAGTATATCAAAGGACTACTATATACACTCTTCAACAAATTAGTAAAGTTGAAACGAGACATAGACATTTATTAAAAGTAACGAGAGCATTATGCATTCATATTCATTTGCCTAAGAAGTTTTGGGGGTTGATTATATTCTCATAGCTACTTACCTAGTTAATTGGATGGCTATGGCTATTTTGAAGTGAAAAACACCTTTTGAATAGTCATTTAAGTATACTCCTTATGATCATTTGAAGGTGATTGGTTGTTTGTGCTTTGTTGTAAGGCATCCTTTACGTAGGGACAAATTTGAGTATTAAGGAGTTAAGTGTGTGTTGTTAGGATATGGTTAAGGATAAAAAGAGTATCGAGTTTTTGATTTTGTTACTCATTAGATTTTGGTCTCAAGAGATGTAGTGTTCTTTGAGCATTGTTTTCCTTTCAAGGACTTATAGTACAATGGTATACAATATTCACATTCAAGTCTTCAACCTCTGGTGTTTGATTCTTTTTCTTATTCTCTCGATCACTCTTCCTCTCCATCTAATACACATTCTTCTTTTACTGGTCAGTCCTTCACTGATCAAGTTGATTCACATATTGTTACAATAGATATATCATCTACAAATCAAGTGCTGTTTAATATATGTGTTGTTTCTTCTTGTGATACTCATGTAGATCAATCACAATCAGGTTTGAAGAATCCATCAAGGGTTATGTGAGATCCATGATGGTTAAGAGATTTTGTGCACAATGCATAGCAAGGTGATGCTTTAGCTACTTAACAAGGTTTTGTTCATGGTCAAATCAGCCTTATTTCTACCTTAGTTTTTGTTAAAGATAGGTTCTGTACCCCTAATATTTCTTCATCACTTGTTACTAACCTTTATCCCTTGTTTGGCTTGTCCTCTTTCATTACCTATCATTCTGATTGTGTGTTATCATTAGCTAGAGTATTTGCTGTCCATGAACTTTTGAATTACTTAAAAGCATCTCAATCTAAAGAATGGCAAAGTGCTATACAAAATGAACTTAATGCCTTAGAAAATAATGATATGTAGGAGTTGACTACTTTGCCTGATGGAAGGAAAGCAATAGGATCTAAATGGGCATATAAAATTAAGCATAGGCTCGATTGTACCAATGAAAGATATAAATATAGGTTGGTTGCAAAAGGCTTTACATAAGTTGAGGGAGATGATTTTCATGACACTTTTTCTTTGATTGCCAAATTAGGTTCAATTAAGATCTTATTAGCTCTTGCTAATGCTGCCACTTGGCCTTTTTATCAAGTATACATCAATAATGCCTTTTTACATGAGCATTTGGATGAAGATATACATAAATGATTCCACCCTAAGGCTATGACAAAGCTTTACCTAATCAAGTTTGCCAACTAAAGAGGTCTTTATACGATCTAAAGCAAGCCTCACGATAATGGAATCTTGAGATTTCAAGATTTTTGCTTTCTTTGGGTTTTCTTTAGTCCTATCATGATGTTTCTTTGTTTCTTCATAAGGATGATGCTAGGTCTGTTTTTATCCTCTTGTATGTTGATGACATGATGATTACTGGATCTAATGAGGCCTTTATTTCTACTGTTAAGAGGCACTTAGATGAGGAATTTACCATTAAAGATCTTGGGTAAGCACAATTTTTCCTAGGCTTAGAATTGTGTCGATCCAATAAGGGTATTTTTATCAACCAACAGAAATTTATCTTAGACATATTGCAAAGTGTTGGTTTGACAAATACAAAACTGACTTTGATGCCAATGTAGTCTCAATTATGATTGGATAATGAAACAAGAGAACTTCTAGTAGATCCTTCTTTCTATCGAAAGATGGTTAGATGTTTGTTATTTGTGTCTCCTACTAGGCTAGACATTTCTCATCCTATTCATCATTTAAGTCAATTTTTTGCTACTCTTAGGAAGCTACGTTTGGATGTTTTCTATTATTAGATCAGGTACTTAAAGGAACAATTGGTTTAGGATTATTTTATCCAGTGCAAAATTCCCTTTAACTCTAAGACTACTCTAACTTTGATTAGGGTTCAAGTACTGCTGATAGGAGATCTTTATCAATATATTGTGTCATGTTGGGTTGTGCTTTAGTCTCTTAGAAAACCAAAAAACAAAATGTTATTTCCACTTTGACCAATAAAGCTGAATATCAAAGTTTGGAAGCTGTAACTAAGGAGTTATTATGGGTTTCCTATGTGATGCGAGATTTGGGAGTTGCTGCTTAGCTTCTTGTTTCCTTGCTTTGTGATAATAAGTCTGGTCTTATGATAGCCTATAATCCTTGTTTTCATGTTAGGACCAAGCATATAGACATAGATGCACATTTTAATTGCAATCATGGAGCTTCTAGTTTTTTGTAGCCTTCCTATGTCCATACCACATATCAAATGGTTGACATGTTAGCGATTCTTAGTTGCATAAATTGTGTGTCAAGTTGGGTTTATAAGAAGCTCCAACTTGAGGGGGCTGTATAAGTATATAGTCTTAATTATTTTAGTTACTAGTTAGTTTAGTTAGTTATTTGTTCCATATTCTTTTCTAATACTTGTACAAATACTGCCTCTGCATTGAGTAAATACAACTTCATCATCATTTCTGTTATTTCTGGTTGCTATGCTAATGTAATCAATACATCGTTCTCTCCTGCTCACAACAGGCAATGCGCTGTATATTCACACACATCACATTGTTAATAGATGACGGTAGAAACAAAATTATCAAACTTCTTAGATGAAAGATACACTCAGTTTTGCATTTTGCCAAGTCCAACGAACCGAGAAGTATGGACAAAAAAGGATACATGAACTTCTCCGAAAGTCTTATCTACTTTTAGTAAATAGTCTTAAAATCACTTGTGGACAAATATTAGTTTCTGTTGGCGTCAATAATTGTAGCCGGCGACATAACCGACGAATCCTAATCATCTCTTTAACTTCCGGCCCCCCACCCCACTTTACTGAGCAAAAATGACGATTTTATCACATCAACATCAATATGAATATGTAGGTGTTAGAGTTTATAACTTGAATTTATTAGAGATCCTGAAAATAGTATAATATTTAAGAAAATGATGGACAATATGCTAGAATTATTATGTCCTCAACTGTTTCTTATTTTATGTTTTCTTCGGGTCTAAATTATTTTATCCTATTAGAGTTTGGCTTCTTATTATTCGATATATATGCTATTGTATATTGCATAGAGAAAGTCAAGGAACATAATAACCTACCGATTTGTTAGGGCAATGTTTCAAATGTAAGAAAATTTACTCCATTGGTATGATTACATTGTAGAGGATTGATTTATTTAGTCATGCTCGTTGTCTTTCAATCTACTTCAATTAGCTCTTTTTCCATTGTTATATCACCATTAAAAGTAAAATCCAGGGTCTCATCATTGCAAAATAGGGACACAATTGAAACAAGTTGGAGATGAGTTATAAAAATACAAATTATACTTGGCTATCTTAACAAGGTATTTAGAACCGGTCTCTATATCTAAAACTTATCCTACTGCCCTAATAAGATACTCAAACCTTGACCCAAATTACCTTGTTTGCTTGACTTCTTTTCTTTTTTGTTTTTTTGGTCAAATAAGTATTTTTGTTAAATAATTTTATTGATTGATTTTATAAGTATTATATGGGTTCAAACACTTCCAACCTTTTCACTAGATCTAGGCTATATACTTATGGTGTTGTTCTAAAGTTTTTGAAATTTAAGTTTATTTATTTTTCACCCAAGTTATTTTTATGCAAACATAAATTTATTATTTATATTTTTAGTGAGTCGAATTTTGGTTTTACTTAAATCCCAAAACTCAATCCAAAATTTTATAAGGTTTAAATTAATACTTAAACCCATTTGGGAACCTATAGGGTAATAGCTTATAGAGTAATCAATGGATCGGATATTCTATATGACTTGCTGGCTTACATCCCTTCTATTAAGCATGTTAAATTTTAAGCTAAATTTACTGGGCAAAGCATTCTAATATCATACTATACTAATTTAACACACAAATAACTTTACTTAGTTAATTAAAATAGGGGTAAAAAATTAATAGGCATACCAATTTTATATAATAATAAAATATATGTAACTTAAAAGTGAAGTGGTTCTTCATACTAACCAGGATAAGGCTTTTGATGATATAATCGGAATAGGTTTCGGGTTCAGAGTCTTGCAACGACAACACCGTGTCAATCATCGTCTTGGTCTCAATTCCAACGCCCCTTTCTCTCATCTTTCGACCCTCATCGATCATACGCTGCATGATACCGTCAGCTGTCTTCCTTACCCTAATCATTCTCTTCTGCGTCCCATTGTAATCAACCCAACGCAACAATGGCAAAAAATCCCCTGGATCCGACGTATCACTAAGTTCAAATACCTCCCTTATTATCTCTCTAAATTTCCTTGCTTCTTCTTCATCGCCACCGTCCACGTGTCCTCCCCCGAAGTACCTCTTCCCGGATACCATCCTCATTATCACATTAAAAGACATCTCTTGCACTCTCGAACGCATCTTGACTCTCACAAAGCCATTCTCATCATCCGCATGTTGTGTTATCTCGTGCAGGAGATCTTTCACCAAGTACACAACCTCTTCCTTACGGATATTCAATAAAGTGTTGAGACGGTTAATGGAGAGGATTTCTACCGCTGCTAAGCGGCGAAGGTTGCGCCAAAGTGGGCCGTACGGGGCGGCACCGATGCCTGTGTAAGCGTACCCAAAGTGCTCCCCAGATAAATTGCGTGGCCGGTTGGCAAAAACGATGTCGTTCTTGGTGAAGCATTCTTCGATGGCGGATGGGGATGATATGAGAGTCACAGGCCGAGAGCCAAGAGATAGAGAGATTATGGGGCCGTATTGGTCCGAGAGTTTGTGGAGTGTCCGGTGAACCGGTTGTTTAAGAAGATGGAGATGACCGAGAATAGGTAGTGAAGGAGGGCTTGGTGGGAGGTTTTGCGTCACCCGCGATTTGAGCATCTTGCGGAGGAGAAGAATGAGAAGAAAGGAGAGAAAACTGATGTAGAGCAAACTCTCATCCATGGAAGTTTACGGTTTAGAATTCTCTAGTGGCATGGACGTATATGTTGGACGGCAAGAGGAAGAAGTTGTATTTCTATTTATAGAAGGCTATGTTACTCGAGCATGTTTAGGACGTTTTGTTTTGTTTTGTTATCGAGTGGCTCATTGTTTCTGTTTATTGGATTCATGCCCGATTTTCGTCACATGCATCACACGTTAAACAAAAGATAGAGCATAAATCGTAAGGAAAATGTGACAACATTTTAGAAAATTTTCTAATTTCGTAACGTGCTATGTGTTAACACGAACCACGTACTCACCAATAATTTTCAGTGTTTTGTTTCCATGCGGAAATGAAAACTTGTACGAAATGGAAAATGCGTTCTTTATTTTGTTGTTATCATCCCGTGGCCAACTACAAAATCTTCTGGAAGATTACATATTATAATGTATTATAGCTGCTTTATCTCGTTGTTAGCTTTTATAATAATATTTTATTCATCTAAATAGTAAATAGATCACTTGCATGATAAAGGGAAAAAAAAAAAAAGAAGAATTCATTTCATTTTCTATGATAATAGTTTTGAAAATTTCATCAATTCATATTCATATAGAACATATCTTAGATAGTATTTATGGACACTTTCTAAGTTAAAGGAAGGAAGGAAGCCGTATGCTTTGAAAGAAGTTTGTACAATTTGGAAGAGGTTTATCTAAAAGGTTTTCAATATAATTAGGAAGACTTGAAGGAGAAAGATAAATTACTTTGGGCTTTGTTGGTACACATGGATTTAGTGAAGTATAGTAGTTAGTGGTATCGAGTTTTTAGAAATAACTGGTTTCGTTGAGATTTTAGTTTTGTTTTCTAATTTAACATTACCGTAGTTTGTTAAATAAAAAGGAAATGATTAAGTTAGACTAAAAGAAACAAATTATTTAATCAAATCTTATTAATAAATTAAATATGACATCACAATAAAAATTAAATTAGACAAAAATAGAGAAATTTATTGCTAGAATTTGACAAATAAATCAATAAGATCTTAAGAAGAAGACAATAAGGTCTCTCTAAGGTTTCAATATCAATATTGAATGTCGGCTATCTTTTACCACCTATTCACTTTTTCGAATGGAATAGACGGAGATTAGAAAACTTATTTCGTTTAGAATGACTATCACTTGGAATTGGCTAGAAATTTTTATTCTAGTATTTATTTCGAGTAAATTTTTATTGTAAACAATACTTATTATAGTATTTACTTTACTTTATTAATTGTATTGTTAAGTTAGGAATGTAATTAAAAATACTAGTTCCCCATTTGATCATTTTAGAAAATAACCAAAAGTGATTTGTAGAATTATTAACGAGGGTATAATGGTTACACTATTTTGAACATTTTAGTCCTATAGAGGAAATAAAAATTTTCAAATTTTCTTAAATATCAACTATTCTTAATGGAGTGAGAATAGAAAAGTTACAAGAATCGAAATTTCATACTCACTTTTCAAGCAAACAAGGTATAGGATGTTGAAAGGGAATGGTTATTTTGTTTCCTCTCTATTACTTTTAAGTAAATGGCTTGTTAATGAACAACAACTTATTCATATCTAACTTTGAAAATCCCAAGGATATGGGTATATATAAAACAAAAATAGAACTCTTATCATATTGTCTACGACCTGTGTTTGCTAATATTGACTAATACTACAAACTGCCTAAAGCTGCTAATACCGACTAATAACTAAAATATTGAACAATAGCAAAATAACATAAAAATATCCTTAAAGCCTAAAATAATATTACATCTTAATGGGGGAGTCCTAGGCATAAATCTTCTAAAGCTAAGCTTGGAAATTAAACCTCACTTTGATGTAGGAAGTTTTGTAATGCAATCAACATCCATTATGCTTTATAGTATCGTTTGAAAGTTCTTTGGCCATTGCTAGCATACGAGACATTTTAAGAACTCTTTGCTCCATTGAATTAATAATCCAACATGTCACCTTGTGACCGTATGTCAAAAACCTATAAAATTAAATCGATTTATTATTTAGTCTTTCGATTGAACCGTTGATGAACCTTAACTTAAGTTTTTCTCTAAGTGCCACTTTCATAGTTCCACCCTAAATAAGGAAATTGAATCCATTGAATATTACATTTCCAATACACATTCTTGGATGAGTTGAATTGATTAACTAATAGGGGTCATTAAGCACAAGATCACCATTTAATTGCCGAAAACGCAACTCTGGATTTTCCGCCATGAGCGGTAATAGTGACGATAAGAAAGGGGGAAAAAAATGGTGACTAAATAGAGATTCGAGAAGAGTGATCAAAACGTAGCTTGATACTATGTGGAATATCACGTAAATGATGTAACCGTTGATTGAGCAGAGTTCTTTCTAAGTCTCACGCAATCTCCCGGTTCTTCGACATTCTAATAGGGAATAGTACCAGTCAATTCGATTAGCTAGTAAAATGGTTTATATATATCTTTAACTATCATTAACAAAAAACAACTACTAATCACTAATTACATCCATCTATTAATTATCATTCACCCATTTCTAATGTGGCAAATAAATAAATACATATACTTCTCATGTGTGTCTTAATTATTTTGGACTATTCCCTTGTTTTACCATTTTATTTCTTTACATTCTAAATTTGCTGTGAATTTTATCAGTATCATTTAAGCTAGAAGGTTTTAAGTAACCGCCATCTTCTAAACTCACTATTCAATCGTCAATTTAATAATATATAATAACAAAACTAACACTAAATTAAAATCTTAAAAGTATAAAACTAAATATGGTTGTCAATTCATTAATTCTCTTCCCCAACATTCCACTCTCTTCCCTCCTCCTCACTTTCTATCAGATGCTTTTTGACAAGCCACATTCAATAACTGCCATAGATGTGTTCCCTCTTCTCCACTTTTATCTGCTCCGTTCCCATCATCATCTCTCTGTCCCTTGTAAATGTTCTCCTCTTCTCCATCTTTTTATCGCACGATGCCACCATTAAAGTCTCCCCATGCTCCATATCGTTCTGCCATTACCAACGCCTCTTATCCGTATTACTGTTCTTCTATGAACACACATTGCACAAATTCCTATGGTGATGACCTCCATTAACACTAAAGAGGTAGGTTACAATACATTTGAATTTGATGGATTTAACAAGTTACTCATTAATTTCTGTGAATTAGATTTTGAGAGATTTCATGTTAATCCTTTAGATGTAAATTCTTGCAGATTTATTGATTGGGAAGAAGATAGAATTTGTGGTTAAGGAGTTCGTATGCATTTTTAGATCCCCATTCTTTTTATTTAATGTTACTTTTGTTCTGTTTGTTCATAGTATTTTTTTTCCCTCATTTTCCTTTTCATTATGATAACTTAGAAATTCGGATCATCAGGGATTGTTCGATTGCCGTACTATTTCGTGTCGTTGCATTATCGACGGTCAAAGACTAAATCAAACGATAAGAATATATGTATGCATGTGTTCGTGATAAGTTAATAATTGCATGAATGTGTTCGTGATAAGAATATATGTATTCTGTTGAATGCTTACTCCATTTTATGGTTGCCTTAACTGTGAATATTCTTCTTTTGCGCATTGCTTTTTCAATGTTCTCATCATTTTTATTTGCATTGAGCCATATTGGTTTCTTCGTATGATTTTCATTTTCATTCTTTAAAGCGGTAGTGTTTTCAATCTTTCTGTAGATTATTTTTTGAAATTATTAGAAGTTTAATATTGCTTAAAACAATGCAAGTAGACCGTTGGTTGGGTTAAACTAGCTCAAAACCGGATTCTTAGATTTTTTTTTATATAATTTAATTAATTATCCTAATAATTTCTAATTTTTTATTATTTTTAAATTTCGTGTTCTTGAAAATATTTGTTAGTCCTTTCCCACATTTGTATTTTATCCTCAAGATTATCATATTTGTATAACACATATTGCCGCGTATATGATTAACTAACATTTTCGGTTGAAGTTTTATTCCATTTCGAAATAATAGATTAGGCCCATGTGAAGTTAATATTAATATAATATTAAAATAATGAGTGATGTTAAACAAAGTAAGAAAAATTGTAAAGGATGAATAATTCTCATTAGTCACGGAATTGTACACTATAGGAAAGAAATAAATTACAATGCTACTATTAATTGTAAATCATCTTGGTACATTACAAAAAATTATCTCGTTGATTAAAGTATAGCAATCGAGTAGAAATATAAAATAAAATACTATCTACTTTTAATAGTGTTAGTTGGTATAAAAAATTATCATAAAAGTTTAGTCCTAAAGAATTTAATGGTGGGGGAGATTTTTTTGGTGATTTTATGGTCACTGTGTAGGTTCTTATGTATTTATTAGTTGGAATTAGATTGCTGTAGTTTTGTTTGAAGTTTTAGAAAACTTTTAGTATGTTGGTCAATTTTAAATGTGGAAAAAAAAAATAAAGAAGTCAAGTATATATGATTATTCAATTTAATTTTTTAGAAAAAAAAATTTTTACTTGGTGATAATTTGAAAAGCATAAGGTTGGATTGTTACTTTTGGGAAAACTATACCATTTAGTTTTTTTGCAAAATTGTGAAAACAATTTTTCTAGGTGGCAAAACTTTTTTGGTAGGAATAAAAAGAAAAATAAAGGAAAGATTTTTTTAATACTTACTAGGTGTCTCCTTGTTTTAACAGTTTGTATAAGGGAGTGATAGCTACGGTTGAGCTTGGGCTTTCATCAGATCTATTCTAATTGTTGAAGTACTTATCCTTCTCACTTGATGTCTTGCATGCTTCTTATCATTTGCAAGTCACTTAGTATTAATCTCCATGTAAACACTTGCCTCAATGTTGACAATAGAAAGGGAGGTTTGCTGATCATTGATGATGAGGCTTGCGATACTGAATGCTTGCTCAATAATGACTATTGATGCTGAAGCATCAAGTACTTGACCTATAATGCGAGATAAGAGTGGATAGTTTCTCATGTGCCTTTGCCACTACTTCAAGATGTTGAATTCCTTAATGAAGATATTTTCAGAGAACTCAAAATTCATGTTTGTGTAGTACTTCAACTCGGACAATAGCTTACTAAACTGTTGTCTCTTCAAATTTTATGCTAGTAATTGCTCACCTATAAATGAGAAGTGACGTTCTTTGGTGAGTGGCGAAGGAGAGACTGATGATTGGCCATCATGCTAACTTTGGTAAAATGTAAGTGACTCTTCTATGTCGACTGTTGCTATGGATACATCTTAGTGTGCTTTTGAGCTATACATATCCTAGGAATTTAGATCATTAATATAACTATAATAAGTTTTTAAATATGTCAATAATATTTTAGCTTTACAATGGGGATCTAGAATAGTTGCAACAAAATAAATACCCTGAATGTTTTTATAATAAGTCATCCACTTCAACGCCATATCGTAAACATAGTCATGTAGGTTTGGGTCCTCGCTTGCATAACGTAACATGTCATGTATGCTAACCGTTAGCATAACGAATAGGTGGACACTCGACTTGTAAACTTGTGAGAAAGTCTTAATCACATCATGAAAAACTTTTAGAACCTTGAGTAACTAGATATATATATCCCAAGTGTTGGGTGCAAGGGTGAATGTCCACTTTACATATGTTGTACATAGCTAAGTCACTTATCAGTTTGTTATAAGGAACAGTGCTATGTAATAACTCATATGTGGTAGGGCTTGGTGAAATGGTTCGTGGTTCCATTCAAATCGAATTGAACCATTTACTTAAAAGAAAAGAAAAAGTACTAACTTCCAGAGAGAGAATGTTGTAAAAATAGTCATATAAGGCAGTGAATAGAAAGAGAGATATGGATGAGAATGGGACATGCAAATTGGATTCTATTTTTCTTAAAGGAAGATAAGGTTACTATTCTCTTAATTGTTACGCTCCAAAGCTGCAGAGTCGTAATAGTTTTGTTATGCAAACCATTTTAGGATAAAAGTTGACCTTACGGTCGCTATCTTAGACTTGATATATATAAGGCGTCTACGACTAACCCATTTTGAAGTAAACAGTCCATAAATTAAATAAGTTCTTTACCTAAGAAAGTATGGAAATATATATATATATACACTAAGATTTAAGTATTACAAATAATGTTTATAAGGTTTTATTGTCCTATACTTTCTAAATAATAAATTATTTGAAAATGAAAGATTTTAAATAAAAGCTAGGACCTTTAAGTTATATCTGTGCTTCAATGTATTTCTTCACTTCTCAAGATCAAACAGTTGCTAGCTTTAAGGTAATTGTAAGCCGCTTCATATGTGATAACGTCTATAGGAATGTAAGTAACCATAGCTCAGTAAGTTAGGATGGAAACTTAAAACCATATAGCAAATACAAACAGGGTTATCAACCAAATTATTAGGTACTATATATGCTTAAGTAAATACTATCACATAACGTTGTTTAGCCAATAGAGACATTGCTCCTCCAGTGACTACCTTCAAACTATTGACTTTATCCTTACCGCGACCTCCTCACTTGTCACTTAGTTCGACTAAGGATAAAGAAGGGACCAATTATGCTATCCAGTGCTATCCCTTTCGAAGGAGTCAGCATTTGGCCAAAGAATCTTAGGTTTCCCTTAATGGGTTGTTATGCAGGTCCGATTTATGTTTACAAGTCATATATTTGGTTAGGTCCAGTTTAGGCTGATCAATCATTCCATACAAATCATACAATATACGTCAAAGCAGCACATCAAAATCATATCATTAGCTCAGAACAAGCATATGCACATAGTCAATTATTTGACAAGCACAATCAAGTATAGTTTCAAGCCTCTGAGTACTACAAATTAGTATTCTAAAATATAGTGATATATTAATCCCAACTTATCTAGACTCATTGCTTACTTACTCGAGGTGCGACTTGTATTGCCATCACCAAAAATCCCTATAATACAAATATTGTTTCAATTTTCTATATAACCGCTATAAATTGGTTTTATCCTATAACGCTTGTTGTTATCTTTGGTTTAGGGTTTTATATACTAATTATATAGGTTTTCAAATCTTTTTAAAATTCTTCTTGAATTAGGTTGAGTTCTGGTTCAATTTTCGCATTGATTTCTAAATTAGTTTTTTTTTTAACTCAATTTTCGATTAGGGATTTTATATGTACAGCTTACGAAATCACCCGACCCATAATGTGAAACTAATCACATTATTTTCGGATATCCTAATTATTATTTTTTGGTCTCTAATTCATCATAATCCTAATTTAACTACTAATTTATTTTCGTTATGAGAAAATCTTACATTTTTTATATAATTATCCTAATTTGAGTTTCCTGCCAAATTTATTATATATTCATATTATTATCACAATATCAATTTTAATATAATATTTTCCTACTTATTAATTTCTTATACCTACATATTATACATTATTACCTAATATGTCCATAATATACACGTCAAATATTTCTCTCACTTTAAATATCATCTCTCAACATCAACTAACATATCAAAATATCTAAATTTAGCCCAAATCAGATTTCTCACCTAATTAACTTAAATTACAAAATAAAATTTACCATTTTTACCTATTACATATTTACTACATAATATCCTAATAATTACATCTAACACTCTAAATGTTACAAATAGCATACTCCATCAGATTTCAACACCCTAAAATATATAATTATGTACTACATCGATAATTATCTATTTAATTACCTAATTAATCCAAAATTACCCATTTTATGCATCATTTTAAGGCTAAAAATTATCTAAAATTTTTGAAAATTCATTTTTGAAAAAGGGTTTCGTGGCACTATTCTATATCACTTAAGTAGTCTACATAAAAATTTTGAGTAAAAAACTATAATCTTAAGCCTATTTATTTTTAACTTAAAGCATGCTAGATTTTGCATGATTTGTTAAGCATCATATATTTTTAGATATAATTAAAACAAACTAATATTTTTCCCTGAATCTATATATATAAAAACATCAAAATACCAAATTTTATAATTTTCTAAGCACATTTAATATTTTTAACAAAATAGGAAAAATTGAAAGAAAGATTAGACTTACCGAAATTGGTGGCTCTGGCCACCAACGGTAGCCATAGGTGTGTCAACCAGTCTAGCGCTACCATTATCGTGTGGTGGTGGTTGCCATTGACTCCCAAGTTGCCGTCTGGTGGTAGTTTCCTTCTACATCCCTAATTATACAAATTTCTTGTAATTAAACCCTAACCTTAAAATTTTCGGTTTTCTTTAATTTTTTTACTCTCCTAATTAACTAAATGAGCTTTTGTAAAATTTTAGGTATTTATAGAGGTTTTAGGGATTTTTTATGTATTAAATTGAGGTGACATTTGCCTTATTTCTTTTTTTTTTTTCACTTTCTATTTGTTACATTTTAATTGGTCAATTTTGTTTCTCTATTTCCAAGTTGTCATGCCTTAAATCTGGATCATTCCTCATTTTTGTTGATTTTTTATTAATTAATTATGAATTTTCTTTAATTAATTAACCTTATTTTGACATATTTCACGTATTTTAAGTAATTTTATGTATTTTTACTTACATGTAAATTCATATGTGGTACAACTAAATATTCTTAAATATTATTTAAGTTATTTTTTGATTTTTAATATGTACATAATTTATTTCTATTGATTCGTTAGTTATTTGAATTTGTTTTAAGCATTTCCGATAAACAATGGACAATTTTCATCAAATTTGATATTATATTAATTAATTATTTTATTACTTATTTTTCTAAATTCAAACTCACAGGATTACTTTTACTAATAATCTTAACTTCATCATAAATTTGGGTTGGATTGAGCAATTTGCTTGATCGCCTCAAATTTTACAAACCGAATCTCGAGTAGCTGATTAGAAGACTTACATTAACTTTTTTCCATAAGCTAAGCCTACCACGTATTAAAAAGAGGTAGAATACTAGCTTATGCTCATTCTTATTTATAACTTGCTTTGGTTACGACATCCAAGAGTAATAGTAGTCGAGCATAGGTAGTGACTGCGAGTGCCCTACCATCACATGACTCAACCTTAGACAAAGAAGACACTCTCTCTAACATACTCGAGACCCTATTTGGTGAGTGCAAATCCTTTAAGGATTGCAAGAAACCTAGAATCCAACACCCTAAATCCAAAAGAGTTGAGTTTTGCCCCATTAAGTGTGTCGACACCTATATAAGAAGTTCATCAACAAGTATGACTCTTTGCTAAAGTTAGCATTATGGTGATGGTGGTTTGAATCATGAATCGAACCATTCAGAACCCTTTTTTTTTTAGCTTTGAAAAATTTATGAATTGAATTATATGGTTAGGTTTGATTTGAAAAAAAATTGAATCGTTAATTTTAGGTTTGATTTGGTAGGGAGGCGAACCGTATCGAACTAAACTATACCTACCCCTAGTATATGGAGTTCTAACAATGCTACACATCTATCTTAAATTTTTGGAGCTTGTTCTAGTGCTCCATGCAAAAGTTCCTTCATTTCTTGTGGAGGGAGAGCCTCTCCTTTATTATCTTCACCACATTCTTAATCGAGGCTATATTGTCTTACAAGGCTACAATGCTATTTTTGATATACAGGTTAAGAATATGATATGTACAACGTATATGAAACACCCTACCCCTACCCCCACCCCCACAAAAAAAAAAAAAAATGCCAATTGACAATGATTTTGCATATCAACTATTGAGGTTGTTTTGGCAACTGTAGTGTTAGAACCAATAGAAAATATTTTCTTAACTAAGTCATATTTATTTAAGACTTCTCTAATAATTTTATAAATATTTTGCATTGTATATCAATTGTTAAATATCTTTAGAGCTAACAGTCTTTTATTAAGTAACCAATTATCCTCTATTTAATGAATAGTTATACCCATGTAAAAATTATTACGAAAAGGATTCATCTATATATTTGCACATATGGACACTAACAAAGTGAGTGACACAAAGAGCTTTCGCTTACCTTTGTGATAGAGCTCTTGCATGGTTCAGCTCAACATGGTGTAGCTTAGCTATCACGACTAGGGTTAAACATCTCTTGCTCGTATTGGCTTTACTACTCTAACGTACCTACATTAAATCACAGTGCATGTTAGCGAGGTACTGTATGAGGTTTTACTTATGCTTCTTTTGATCATACCTTATTAACGCTTGTTCAGATAAACTGCTGCCTCTAGTAATCTATTGTTGTGTATCGTCAATCCTTACCTCCTCAAGATGCTTTGATCTTAGGTGCCTGTTAAGGGTATTATATCCCTCTCTTGTTTTCCAAGCATAGCTTGTGTTGTAGTAGTTGTAGAACACCCATGAGTTTCCTTCTCATCTATACATTTATGATAATGCATTGTAAAAATATTAGATTTACTAGGTTTAGAAGGCTTACCTTTGCTCGAAGGTCTCGAATTGCCAAGTGCATATTGACCCATATGTTGCTCTTCGGTTTCGAAAATGTTTTTATCTTATCATTTTCATCTTCGAATATGGCCGTAAGGCAACTCATCCATAAAGGTTCAAATCCAGCGGGTCGTATAGCGATACTCATTCGTGGAGGTTCAAATCTAATAGGTTATGTAGGGATACTCATTTGTAAAGATTCAAATCTAAGAGGTGGTATACCTCGGTAACTCATACTTTGAGGTTCAATTTTAAAGCCAAGAGGTGGTATACCTTGGTGTTTGATGTTTTCCATCACCTTGTGTGCCCTATCCTCATTGAGGTCATATTTGTACTTTAGGTATACTTAAACGTCGTTGAACCGCTATAGCTCAAATGACGTGCATATTCTCGTATCCTTACCCTTACTTTTCTTACTTGAGGAGGAAATGTGCTTCTACTTGAAGAAAGTGGGATTGGGTACATCTTTCTACGCAACTTCCACCATTTATCACCAAACTCAAAGTTGGTATTGAGATGATACCAGAGCTTTATTTGTAGTCCCCTTGACCTATGTCTCTTCAACTTCCCAGCTAACATTTGTTTCTTTATGAAGGAGAAGTTGTAGGATGTTGGGGGAGGCAAGAGAGTAACTATAGCTTCACTACTATATACATATGAGAAATGTTGAAAGAGCTTGTTCATTTTGTCTATTACTCATCAAATTTCATTAGCTACACTTATAGTATATATATCTTAGGTATCGGAAAGGTTATCGATTATCTGATAGTACATATTAAGGTAGCCTTGAAGATCATTTGTTTTACATCAAGGGTCTAAAATAGTAGTAGTAAGATAGATGGATGGAATTTCTTTGTATTATTATAGCTACTTTGGTGACATTTCAATAATACAACTTTGTAAGATTGGGTCTTAGCATCCATTAAGTAGAACTGCAATTACATTGACACCTTTCATTATGAAATAGTGTGTGCTAGGCTTATAAACTTGGAAAAAAATGTTAGTAGCATCATTGAAAACTTTCAATACTTGTAGTAACTTATTGCATACTTCCCAATCCCTAAGGTAAATTTCAACTTCTATTATGTTATGTAAACAAAAGTTGCCTAAAATTTCTTTGTAGTTCATTGTGCTTTGTAACATTTGATGAATAGAATTCCATTGATATTTGACATTCTTTTTAAATTTTTTATACCTTTTACTGTTTTGCATACAATAATCCCTCCACATTTTATACAGAATGAGTCTTTAGTCAGGGTTTTAACTGCTAATCTAAACGGTGTTACTTTATATTCTAGATTTTTTTATTTCCCTTTTAACACAAAGATTCAAAATATGGTATGAACATTTGATGTGAAAAAAATGTTCCACTTAGATTGGCTTGGCACAGGTTCTTAAGCTCCTCTATTGATGTTGTGGTCGTATCTATGCTATCAAAACCCATTGAAAAACTTTTCGTAGTGGGCAATACTCATATAGAATAACATATACAATTCTATATATTGCCTATGTCGAGTGTTGTTCATTGAACACCTTAAAGGCTAATAGTCTTTTATTGAGGTGTCACTTGTCATTTATCTGGTGATTGGTTACTCTTATGTAAGAATTCTCTTACCATCTATCGGTCCATATATTTACATGTATTGAAACCTATATGTTTAAAAAAGGGAAAAGTATAAAAAATTCCTTAACATTTACCTTATTTTCTATTTCGGTCCTCAACATTTCATATTTTTCATTTATGTTCTTAAAGTTTACAAATACGTTCTTTTAATTGACGGCGTTAAATTGTAAATTGAAAATGTACAAAAAAACTTTAACGCTTTAAAATTTTTATTTGAGTTTCTAATGTTTGAAAAAAATTGAGAATTAGTCCCTTTTTACTAATGACATTAAATTATGGAAAATGTACAAAAAAGTCCTTAACATTTACTTATTTTTCTTAACATTTCAAAAGTTTCATTTCAGTTCTCAACATTTTTGATTTTTGTCAACACGTGTTATGATTAATGGAAAAAGTAATGGAAGGATTCAAATAGAAATTTTTTCAAATGTTGAGGACTGAAGTGAAACTTTTGAAATGTTAAGGACTGAAATAAAAAAAATATATAAACGTTAATGACTTTTTTATACTTTTTCCTTTGAAAAATTAAATATAGCTACAAGCTCTTGCTTACCTTTGTGTTACGGTCGCTAATTGGCTTTGCATATAGTTTTGGTATCAAAAGTATGTAAGTTAGGCTTCAATGCTTCTAGTTCATACTATAGTCAAGACTTGCATAAGCTTACATTGAGGGAGAGGTATACATTTGCAATGTGTTGTGTAAGGGGGAGTTTTTTCTTCTCAACTTTCTATTAGAATAATGTGGATGACTATGAACTACCATCATGTGAAATTTGTTGTTAAGATTTGTCAATACCGTACTCTACGAGATGCCTCCTTTGCAAGTGCCTTGTTAATGTATCATACCCATACCCCTTTTTTCGTACATAGTTTGAAGTGTAGTAGTTATGTTATGCATAGGAATTCTCCTTATCATCTACAATTTTAGTGAAGTGTTTAGTAAAAATATTAGACATCAGGGGTTTAAGGGGCTTGCTTAGATGGCTATGTTAGAGTTCCTATACATCGTCTTTTGTGATATTTACCACTTCTTCATCCTCCCTAGTCTCATCCTAATGATGTAGTGTTACCTAGTTAAACCTAAGTGGATGAGGAGCTACAAGAGTATCAAATACAACGTTAAGTCACTCTTTAGTGAAGTCTTAGTGAACATTGTAATCCTTAAAATCAACGAAATGCTCGTTTTGGACGGCTTTTGCTTTTCCTTTGTTAGCCTTCTTACTGGAGGAAAATCTATGAAAAAAGCAATCTATTGTTTTTCATAGTTAGTAGTGAAAAAATTTATCGTTAAGTGCAATTTCCAAATGTATGTGATAGGACGAAAATTTATATTTTTTTTGCAAAGCAGGTTTCTATATCTTATTCTTGAAACGTAGTTGCAAATAAATAAATAAGGACGTATTTGGAACAAAAGAAAAAATTTTTTATGTGAATGTGGAATTATTTGAATAACTTTGATTACAAAGTATTGAGAGTAGAAAGGATATAAGTATGTGAAGAAGCAGAGGGCAAGAGACATAGAATTCATAGAGCATTGCACACATTCAAATTTAAAAATTTAGCGTATTTATTGCAATCTAAAAGTTTTTGGAATGTTCAAATATTTCACATGCTTATATTGTTGACTTTGCAACTATGTTTACTCAATTCAAAATTTCAACTTTCACTTTGAAAAATTTATTATGCAGTGGTCTCTATTAGGCCATTGAATTGGCCTTTAGAGTATGTGTGTATGTGTGGGTATAGCTTGTGTAAATGTGTTGTGTAGTGTAAATAGTGTGTGTGTATGTGTGTTTATATTCATTGAGTGAGCCAATTTAGTGTGTTTTGTAAAGTGAAGAGAAAGAGAGAGAGAGACTCTTAAGTAAGGCCATTAGGGCCTTTAGTGTTATGTAGTGTTTTTACGTAATAGAGAATAGTGTATAGTCTTTCAATTATGAAATAATGTTGTGTAGTGGAAATTGTCTTTTAGTGTAAGTGTGGTGCGACATTTATTAGGGGTTAGGAGAAAGGTTGCGTGATGTAACCGAATTCATGCACTAATGTTTTTTTTTTTTTTTTGATGGACAGGTAGGACTAGTGGAAATTGTCTTTTAGTGTAAGTGTGGTGCGACATTTATTAGGGGTTAGGAGAAAGGTTGCGTGATGTAACCGAATTCATGCATTAATGTTTTTTTTTTTTTGATGAACAGGTAGGACTAGTAGGTTGAAAAGTTCGTCCATCAACCCAAGCGTTGACCTATTGGTTCGACGAGTCGAAAGCCTTAAACTATTTTGACCTACTAGGCTCAGTAGGTTTGGCATCGATTCAAGTTAGTTGTGGTTGGACCTAGCCCACACTAATTCAAGCCCATTGTGGTTGGACCCAACCCTTTCCCTAGTCTATTCGCACCACTTTGTTCCTAGTTTTGTTTTGAAGTCATGAGTGACTCTAAATTCCAGGAAGTATGTTGCTTATTTAATTTACTACTTAAATTAGATGGATCTTGCTTAACCCATTAGAATTACGCTTGCATGCAATTGGAATGGTATGTGTTTTTGGTTGCTAAATACCAAGTTCTTTGTGACTTCCTCTATTGCTTTTACTATTTTTGATCTTCATCATGATTTCCCTTATGATGAGTTTGGCTTTGTTCTTGAGGCCAAGGATTGGGATGTGGATGATAATGCTTTTGGTGATGCTCAAATACTTTGCTATTAATTGGATTACTAATTGACGTCATTAGACTTTTGTTCCACTTTTGCTAGAGATTGATGTTCTTCTGTTTTGAGGCTACACCATGAGTTTTGGACTCTTGAATTTTTGTGACTTTGATGTTTTAGGTCTTATTTGTTGATGTTGATATGATATGGAATTTTATGAATATATCATGTTTTAAAATTTAATAACTAAATAAAGGATTTTCAAATTTATGATCAACATGCAATATCCAATATCTACTGCAAGTCAATCATTCGAGCAAATGTTTTATAAAATTAATGAACGATTTTGCAGAGTAAAGTTAGTTCAAGATAATTAATTGGTGTAGGAAGTCCTAATGTGTTTTGCTTAAGGCAAATAACATTGTTATCATACCTTTTCTAACTTTCAAGGCATGGCATACTTTCTCTAACACTATGGTCTCGTTGTAAAATTTGAAATAGAATTGAAACCATTTTTCTAGAGCCTTAATGTTAAAATACGTTAATCTAAAAATATTAACCTATACTTTGAAATAAAATCTACTGCAGTCAAAATGGAAAAAATCTTTAAAAACATAGCTCAAGGCACTAACCTTTTTCTAATAAGTCCTTAAGTTAGCAATAATCAATTCATAAGGGAATTCACTAGAAATTGGCTAATAAATTTGTGTAAACTTACATTTACTAGTGTATTATGTTGCAATTTGCATTGGTAAATAGTAAAAGGAAAAGACTCCTTCTCACTCTATTACCGTTTGAAAGACCAATTAAACAGAATCACCATTATGAGCTGGTTTGTTTAACCCTTTAAGTAGTTTAAATTTTCAAATGATTTTTTTCTAACAATAGCATCAATGATTTTTACAGGATTGGACCAATGTGTCTAGAATTTGAAATCATTCCAAGCACGATTATTGTATGAAGCAATAATGTGAAATAACTGAAATTGTGCATTTTAGGTTTTTTTTTTTTTTTTATTTATAGAAGTCAATAAATATGGAATTAACAATTACGCAAACAAAGTCAATAAATTAAATTGAGATTTTGAAATTCTGCAATCGATGTAACTCGTGATTCATGGAAGTTAAATGGGTTTAATTAGGTAATCTTGATATGACACATAAGAAAGTCTAACTAATGATAACGACACTCAAATGTGTATTTGATTTATAAGATCTATAAAATAGCTTTAAATAACAAAATAAAAAAAAAAAAGGTTGAGGTTTCTAAAGGATGAAATTTCAATATTAATAAACTTACCAGTGATGTCTTAACAAGTGAAAGAGCGAGATATAAAAAAATAAAGGAACTGTTTACATGGTCAATAAAAAAAAATAGAAAAGGATAAATAAGGAATAAAAGAAAGAAGATAAAACGTAACAATAGTTAGTTTTGGCGTTAGATATTGGCTACTTCTTGTTGGCAAGCCGGTGGGAAGGCCCGCTAGTCAAATGGCAAAAGAGTTGTTTTGGAAAATCACTAGCTTAGAATACGCGGTTGGATGGCTGGTTGAACAAAGTTTATCCTACACGTTTCCAGACTTGTAATCCTTTTTTTTTTTTTTTCTTCCAATTTTGAACAATACGATTCACTACTCGTTCTCTAAATAAAAAAAAAAAAAAAGGAAAAACCTCAATTCCATCGTAAACATATATAGTTATTATGTAATTAATCTCAAAATCCATGAGTACACGAACCTTTACAAGCTTCACATAGTTTGTGTCCGTACTAGTTAATCTACAAAACCAATAACCAAAATTATAGCTCTATTAATTTGGATTTTTTATAGTAACCCTAGTATAACATTATCGTAACATTGGTTAAAATAACTTGCTATAAAAGACTAGTAAGTTATTTTCTTTCTTATTTAATTAATTATTCATAAAAGTTATTAACATATTATCTAGATAACAAACTAGTCTATTTTAATAGGATGGACTTTTTAAATTAAGTCTTATTAAATTAATAGTTTAGATCTATTAGTATTATGGTAATGCATTTTTGTCAATGTTATCATAAAAAGCCTTAAAGGATTTATATATTGAGATTTAGTCATTCAAGACTAGACATAAAAGATTATAGTCATTTGTCGATATTGAGTACACTTCCTTGCACTTTTTTTGTGATATATTTAGTTACAATCCTTTTTCGAGAATATATTTAGTTTCACTTGCAATCAATTACAGTTTAGGATTATAAGCTAGTTGAACAAGAAAATATAATACTAAACTTGAGTTTACCTAGAAATACCAATGTTCGTACTTAACTTAAGCTTGATTAAGCTTAAAATTTGAACTCAGACCTCCACTTGAAGGGACACTCCCTGGAGTTGATCTCTACTCTATTAAACTCATTTAGGCCTGACTTAGTTAATGACATTAATCTCCAAACTTAACTTAGACTTAAATAATATTTATATTCCACTTGAGCTTAATTAGATTTGTGAGTTAATTGAACTAAACATCATGAAGCTCAAGCTCAACTTGTTGAACTACTCAAGTAGCTAGTTTGACTTGATTATTATTGAATTAAATTCAAATAAATATTGAGATCGAGTAGTTCATGAGTTAATTTAGTTGTTTACACATCTATGGTAACTTCATAGTTTAGTTTGATAATAGAAAAATTTTTAAAATGAAGCTTTCCTTACTCGCAATGCTTAATATGCATATAAATCATGGTAGGATTTAACAAAATAATAGTTAAAGAGATGGGGGTTAAAAGACCTAATCTAAAATTGACACATATTTTTTGTAATTAAGGTCATATGATAAAATACTAGTTATTTGGTGGAAGAAAATCTCATAAAAGAGATATAACATAGGTAAGTAAAAAAAAAAAAAAAAAACTATAGTTATATTTTGAATATTGAGTTTTTTTTTTTTTTTAATTTGAGCTCTTGCTTTTCTTTCAATCGTCGTATATCACCTTCAATATATAGCCCAAATTAGTAACAAGACGAATCCAAAGCTAATAGTAAGAAAGGAGAGGACACTAAAAAGTGTTTAAAAGAAAAAAAAAATAAAGAGCTATGGGAAATGGAAAAGAAGAGAAAGATAAAGGATTTGAAAATGGGAAAAGAAAAGAGTGATGAGAGAAGTAGAAAGAGAGAGAGAGGTGTGCATTTAGAGGCATAAGAGGGATGCTTAAGGGCTAAGTGGCTACTCCTATGTTTAAAGGGGTCTTACGGGGTTCTTTTTTCTTTTTTTTTTAGGGGGGAGGGCTTAAATTTTATATATATATATAGAGAGAGAGAGAAGAGCTATAAGAAAAAATTACCATAAAGAACTAATTTCTTAAGTTGAAGTACTTATTGTGTGAGCATACAAGATTAGTGAAGTGCGAATCTTAGTTTCTAATTAGAATTGCAATGAACTTTATTTACAAGCATAGGCAACAAACTTTAGTATATTTTGTTCAAGTTAGTTTCTTCCTTTTCCAATCATGAGGAGTCAGATATAGAGCACTGTGTTTAATAGATTTGTAAAATCATCTATTTAGATGATCTGAAGATAGTTCGTTTCATCTATTTCTTGTATCTATCTTTTCAATATCCAATTTGCATATGTTATCTCTTTGCTTTATATTTATCTTTTGCTATTCTTTTAGATAAAAACCCAGTTTAGTATCAAAAGTACAATTTAAAAAAGACGTTAAATGTATTGACTAAACGTTAAAATTGTTATAATTTAATAATATTGCCATTGATTTTCTATAGAGATGGATTAAGGTTTCAATATTCACTCTCTACATTATATAAAAAAAAGTGTTGACCAATCACTTATTAGGCTTTATTTAATAAGAAAACCAACAATCCAGCTTCTAACTTTCTAAGAAATAAAAATTATATTATCTTATTCAAGCCGTTGATGATGCATCCAAATGGGATATCAACTGCAAAAATATATGATTTTACATCATAGTTATTTGACAAATATATATATATATATATATTTAAAAAAAAAAAAACCATAAAGCAGCAGCGGCAATTTTTTATGAAGAAATCCAAAAGGCGACAAATCAAATCACTGTCAAAGCTGAAAACATATGAATTAATGCTGTGCTAAGATATTAAGGATGGGCTTCCGCGCTTTACACAGAGCCTCTAATGGATGGACTTTCGGCATTGTCAGCCCAAACCCTTCAGACAAATCAACAGGTTCTTCACTGATCCTTTCCCACTCAAAGCACTGAATCAACACAGCCAGTGCCCACCCGACCACTTTGTGGGCAAGACCAGCACCTGGGCAACCCCTTCGGCCCAACCCAAATGGTAGAAACTTATAAGCGCCGTGATCACCTCCTAAACCTTCATGTCTATCTGGTCTAAAACTTGCAGGATCATCCCATACCTTTGGATCCCTATGAATTGCCCATACATTAACCAACAACATTGTTCCTGCTGGTATGTGGTATCCACCGACGGTGGTGTCTTCGGATGACCTGTGCGGGATGAGGAGCGGTGCTGGAGGAAATAATCGAAGAGCTTCGTTTACTATGTTTTGGAGGCAAGGTAGCTTTTGGAAGTCGGATTCATCCGCCAAACGCTCGTGACCAACAACGTTGTCTAGCTCGTCTCTAGCTTTCTTTAGGATGGAAGGACCGTTGAGGAGGAGTGACATTGCCCACTCTATCGTCACAGCAGATGTATCTGTGCCAGCGCTCAGCAACGTCTGTATACATAATAAAATTTATTAGCAAGAAGCCAACACATTGTTTCATGATGATTTTACAATTATGCAGTAATGACTGATAACATGATTAATTAAAGGGGGGCATAACAGTTAATTACGAAAAATGATGAGAATAATTGGGCTAATTCTGTTTCTATTATTATTTTGTAAAACAGTAAACAAAATAACTGAACGGTTAAAACCATCTAAGACGGCCCGGGTGGCTATATTATTAATAAACTCTGTATTGTAGACAATACATGCAAAAGCAATTCATGAACATATATATATATATATATATATATATACACTGACCAGAATAAGGCCTTTGATGATATCATCGGTATAATATTGAGGCTCAGAATCCTGCAACGACAATACCGTATCAATCATAGTCTTGGTCTCAACTTCCCCTTCATCTCTCATTTTTCTTCTCTCATCTATCAAACCTTGCATTACTTCATCAGCTAATTTCTTTACTCTAACCATCCTCTTCTCGTTCCCATTGTAATCAACCAAACGCAGCCATGGTAAAAACTCCCCTGGATCTGACGTACCAGTCAGCTCAAATATCTCCGTTATAATCTCTCTAAATCTCCTCGCTTCCTCCTCAACACCACCGTCCACCTGCCGTCCAAAGTACCTCTTCCCTGACACCATCCTCATTATTACATTAAACGTCAACTCCTGTAATCTCGACCTCATATCCACTCTCACAAAATCATTCCCATGACCGCAGCTTTCACGTTGGAGATTCTTGACCAACAAAACGATCTCTTCCTTACGAATATCCAAGAAAGAGTTGAGACGATGAGCCGACAGGATTTCTAGTGCTACGAGGCGGCGGAGGTTGCGCCAGTGCGGGCCGTAGGATGATGTCCCAATGACCGTGTGATTGTATCCCAAGTGTTTGCCAGCAAGAGATTGATGGCGGTTTGCAAATACGATATCGTTCTTGACGAAGCATTCTTCGACCCCAGTTGGGGACGAAACAACTACAGCTGGTATTGAACCGAAAGAGAGGAATATTACTGGGCCGTATTGGTCCGAGAGGCTCTGGAGTGTTCGGTGGATAGGCTGTTTAAGAAGGTGGAGATGGCCGATTATGGGGAGTGAAGGAGGGCTTGGAGGGAGGTTTGGTTTAGTTCCGCTCAAGAGCTTCCTGAGGAGGATTAGAAAGATGAATGAGGAAAGAGAAAGAATGAAGTATAACAACTTCTCGTCCATGGTTTATGGAGGTTTATGCTGCTGAGTCTGAAATGCACAAGAGTGGTGACAATTTAAAGTGGTTTTTAATTTGACATGTGATATTTATGCCATTCCCAATATTCGGTGCTTGGCATAATTATTAATGACGAAGCACATCTTGTGATATGGCTACGCGGTGGTGGGAGGTCCTTTTGGAGGGATGCATATGCTCTGTTATTTTCTTAATTCTAAAATCTGCGAAACAACAAATGCAGAAAAAATGAAAGCAAGAAGGGAAGGAAAAAACGAAAGCAAGAAAAACAAACCTGCATCTTCATATTTGATATTTTAGTTATTTATTTTATTTTTATTCAAGATAAGTACTCCAACTTGTCTCAATTTAAAATAAATTTTTTTTGGTACTTTTGCTTTTTATGTTCACCAATTAATAAATTTAAATTTTCTTAATTATAAATTTAAATGAATATTCTCCTTGTAAAGTTTTTGATATGTTTGGATATGTAATTAAAGTAATTGAAAATAATTATAGTATAGGATCCAATAAAAACTTTAAAAAGTGCTAATATTTATTTGGAAGAAACTTAGGGATAAAATGAAGAGTTTTTTAAATAAAAAAGTTTCTTAAAATATTGATGTAATAGTATAAAAATGATGAAGAGCTCCTATGAGTTGAGGATGGGGTTAGATGGTGATTTTTTATCCGCTACATGGACGATTGATCTGAATAAGTCACTAAAAAAAATAACAAATAAACAAATAGTTTTTTCACGTGATGGATCATTATCAATTTTGAAAAATCTTAATTTTTTCTTTTTAATTATATAGCAAGAGCAGCTGTTCAAAGCTATATTTATTTTATTTGTGAAAATGACTACGCCTTTTTTTTTTTCAAGACTATAAAATGTTATAATTTAATTGAGATGATTTGTAATAATGTTGGAATCTGTATAAATAAAGTACCATTTTTCAATGTAAAGAATCGGATTAAATTTAAATCTTTCTTTTTTAATTATAATAAGTAATAGTTAGCCAAAAGATATATATATATATATATTTATTTATTTATTTATAATTCGAAAGCACTTAAACAAATATATATTCCCCATAAGATATAATAATTAAAAAGGATATTTTCCAAGAAACGTGGCTTTTCTTTTTTGGATAACTCGGACTCGGAGGCGTGTTGTGAGCAATTCTGCGTTACTTCCTTTCCTTCATCATTAACCAATCAACAATGATGGGCACAAAAATAAGGTCAACGAAAAAATGAGTCAAGAATTCCACGAAAGTAAAGGGTCGGTTGCATTAAAACACCTCATATATAGTGCTACATCTTGTAAATATATGAACACTTCGGTGTTGTCCAACAAATAAAATCAAGCAAATTCATTAGTACTTAACTAGTATACTGAAAATTATAAGTGAAAATATAATAGTCGATAATTGTCACATTAGCTTCTTGTAAAATAATTAAGTAGACAGTTAGTCAAATCAGTTAGATTGTTGCAGTGCAAGTAGGTCATTAGTTATATGCAAGTAGAACATTACTTTCTACTCAGAACTTTCTTTTTACCCTAATTTTAATTTTCAATCTTAACATTTGATGCTATTGTTCCAAACTCCCATAGTATAGTTGATATTTTCTCAAAATTCAAGCTTTTAGCTATGATAGAAAATTCATTTTTTTTTTTTTTAAGAGTTACCAAGATTTGAAGGGTCGAATCCGTTGGGATGGCTTTATGAGGTCCACCAAAATTTAGAATTCCATGAACGATGGTTATGCGAAAAAGTAATGGAATTTCGATGGCAATTAACAGAGCCTAATAGTTATAACGAATACCATAGTAAATTTGGTGAAGACGTGCGTACGATGCAAAATAAAATAGAAACTCATATTAGCTCCATATGCAGAGCACAACAGTGCTCGAGTGCAAGCAGTTGGGGGTAAACAATATTTTTGGTATTTTTGATAGACTTCATTCCAGGATGAACAAGAATTGAAAAATTTCTTGATGGCAATCCTTCAATCGGTTTTTTACTATATGTGACAGTGTGAGGAAAAGAAAATTGTGTTTGTTTTTAGTAAAAGAATACAACCGGATGTCCTACTCGTGATACATGTGCAAATTGAACATTATCAAAATTCATGAAAGATTAATTAAAATACATTTATGTTGTTAATTACATGAATAATTAATCGAAAAATGTGAAAATAAAAGTTATATGTAAAAGCAGTTGATGAATATCTAAAATATTCTTTAAAAAATAGCATGCACATTTGAAGTTGTTAATACTTCATAGTGTAGTAATGCTAATCATAGTTAAGTTGCTCCATTGGTTAAGAAAAATTAATGAAATGCCTAAAAAGAGAAAAAAGGAGATAAATTCATCACGAGTTAAAAAATCATTGAGTAAAATTAAAAGCTAAAGTTTCTCAATTAAACAACACCTCAATTCGGATGCTTTGAAGATGAAGAATTAATAGAAAATTGTTAAAAAAAAAGTAACAACGTTACTAAGAAAGTTTATCAGACTCTTATTATAACTGGCCATTTACCATTGCAAATAATGAAGAATGAATTGATTAAGGAAGTTATTGGTTATGAAATTACTTTAAAAAATAGAAGTTGCACAAAACAAATAGATATACAAATAAATAATAAATCTTAAGTCAATTTACTTCAAAAAAATAAAAGCAATGCAGTAGAATAAACAAAAAAAAAAAAATAATAATTTGAGTCAATGAAGAAACCTAAAATGCAAAAAAGAAAAAAAGAAAACCATAAGCAGGAAAAGAAATTCTTAACAAGGAAAAAACATAAAAAAAAAGTGAAATAAAAGACCAACTCGTGCTTATTGCCAAGAAACTCTGAAGATAGCAAAATCTACATTGCTTTTCCTTTTTTGTTTTTGTTTTAAAAAATTAAACTGTAAACAATTTTATAAATAGAATGTTTGACCAAAAGAATTCAATAAAGAGAATGTGCTTATCAAAGAATTTATACTGCACACGATTTTATAGAAACTACTATAATTGGTTATTCCAAATTAAATATATATATATATATATTATATATACACACACAAATTTTAGATCAATCTAAATAGTGAATAATCCAAAGGTAAAGGCAAAATCAATCAATATAAGCAATTTGTAATTCATTCCGTGCTTGTGAAGAGAAGGATAGTTGATGAAATATGCGTTTCTTTTTTTTAATCAAATTCATTATATGTGGTGATTGGATTTTATACTTGAAAGGGTGGTTAGCATTTTTGGAAGACTATTAATATAAAGAGTATTAGAAGTTATTTAATATAGTGTAAGTTGGAGAGAGTGGGGGAGAAGTTACCATTTTACCATTGAAATTATTAATGCAGATTATAATAATATATGTTTTAATAGGGTTATCTAATATTTTTTAGGAATATTTTAAGGAACAAACAAAAGACAACAAACCCCAATCTTGCGCTTAAATAAAAGAAACTACCATGGTTATTCCAAACTATAAAAATATAAATAAATAAAAGAAAATAATTGCGGACCAATCTAAATAACTTAAATGAACAGGGAGGACATTTGATGAATTATGCATATTTTTCCAATCAAATCCCATTGAAACATGCAATTATAGGAAAAAAGATTCACTCACTGCTATATGGTGATTAGATTTTATGCTGAGCATTTTTGGAAACCTATAAATACAAAGAATAGTGGAAACTATTTAATTAGAAATATAAATGACGAAGAAATGTGGTGTATGCGGAAGAGGAAAAGAGAGAGAGATTAGGGGAAGTTTTGGTTTTACCCTTGAAATGATTAAGGTAAATTACAATAGCATATATTTTAATAGGTTCTTATATTTTTCTAGGGTTATGTTAAGGAATTAAAAAAAAAAAAAAACACCGAAGAAGGAGGCAAAGGTTAAAATAATATAGATAGATATAGATAAAGATATAAATATTATGAAATAATGATAAATATTGAGAAAAGTTGTTAAGCAACTTTATTGGGAATTTGAAATGAATTGATAATATTTTCTAAATTTTTTCATTGAAGTAGTGTTAGTACAGATAGCCTAATCTTTATCAAATACATAGTTATCAACAAACTTTTTCAACAATAGTTCTCACTGTTTATCATTTTTATGTAAAATGCTGTGTTTCTTTCTTATTTTTACGTAATTGTTATTCTAAATTAGTTTCTTTTATTTTATTTAATATTATTTTTTGCCTTTGACTTATTGTATAGATTACAGGTTATTAGACTTTTAAAATGGTGAACGTTCTAGATTTGTTTAGTATTAATAAATGGTCCATATGTATTTTTAAAAGTGACCATGTACCGTATCGTAGAAAGCACCGGTCTAGATTCAAAGTTTGGAAGCCCTTTAGATTGTAAAAATCACATCTTTTGGATTAATGCCGACTCTTAAGTGTACGTTTGAGCCTAATTCATTTCTATTTTTACTTATTTTAGATTGAAATGGGATAATTTTGATTTGTTGTTTTAAGCTTATGATCATCATATTTACACTATGTTTGGGTTGGTAAAAACTACTGAAAACGGAAAGAAAAGAAAGGCAACAATATGTTTGGTAACTTAGATGGAGAGTGGAAATATCTGAAAATATTTCTATTTTAAGTCCACTTCCATTCTCTTCAATTTTGGAGAGAAATGTATGGAAATGATAGTAAATTATAAAAACATCTTTTTATAACACTGTTTATGAAAATAGAAATGAAGTAGTTTTGTTTTATACTAACTTCATTTCCACCTTTAAGATAAATCAAACAAAAGAAATGGAAACTTTTTCTTTTCATTTCCTTCATGAATTATCAAATATAAAATTAAAATTATATTTTATTTCATTTCCACTCGTTTTTTTTCCTTTTTTATTTATTTTTACCAATTTCTCTTTTATAACAATAGCAAAACACAATGTTAATATTTGATTATGGAATAGAAACAATTCAAAATCAAAAAGGGAAAGAGAATTTATTTTTTCTTTATTTTTTCCGAGGTTGAAGAATATTGTGAGTGTAATGCATGCACCACTTAAAACCTTGATGCATCCTCTCGTGTCTCTTACGTGCTTAAAACAAAAAAATTTTGCCCAAAAAGGGTGGAGCCCCTGACCCATGAGAAACAAAATGAACCCTTTGCCACTAAATGGTTTACACATAATATTGATAAAGTGCATTTTAATTTTTAAATGAAAAAAAAAAAATCCCTCAACCAAAAGTTAAAAGAAAACCAATATCAAGAAAGTCCACGTATTCCCTAAGACTATGTCCCATGGAGCTCCTTGGCGTGTTGACCGAGGAATGAAGGAACGCCACTCCGTTCCTTGTCCATTGCATTGCGTGGCTTGGCTGGTGAACGTGCTTAGACGCAGGCACCGTTCTTTCTGGTTTTTACCTTCCTTTTTTATTTTTTTATTTTTTTATTTTAACTTTTCATTGGTTGTTTATTTTTGTGGGACCATAAAAAATTTTAAAAAATATGTTCACGGACTTTTGTATAAAAACACATTAATAAAATAGTGAGTTTTTTAATAATAGAGTTCCGTAGTGTGTATGTGTATATATATATAAATAATATATATTTTCTTTTTTGGCCAGTTGAGTTAAAATTTTGAAAAAAAGGGATCCCAACTCTAGTCTATTTCAATAGGACATGAATTGTGACATCACTAAGTTATAGTAGTTTTAATAAGTTTTTTAGTATATTGATGTGACATTTATAGACATAAAATAAGTTTGTAACCAATATACATAGTCTAAATCATCCCCCTAAAATTATATGCAATTGGGGATGTTGTTGTGTTGTCCAATACTTGTAGGAATTGGTTGTTGTAACCCTTCAATGGAGAGAGTTCCTTTTCCGACAAACATTCCTCGGTGAAGGAACGTTAAAAGTTGGTTTTTCTCCCCTTTTTTTCATTTTCGATCAGTCAAATAATATTATTGGGACCCATAAAAACTTAAAAATATAAATGTTGACAAACTTTTACGAAGAAACCCAAAAATATGATAGTGAGTTTGTTGAGAAGAGGGTTTCTTAATATATTGATATGGCACGTGAAATTAGTTTTTTTTAAGACGTTTTTAGTCTAATCAATTAGGCAATCAGTTAATGCAAGCACTATTGCACATCAACTGAATTTCTTGATAAAGCTCTCTTAATAGATTTTGGGCCCCAATTTTTTCAAGGTTGATCTTATGCAAAAATGATAGCTTTTGAAACGAAAAATTGGGACCTCATTTAGACGTTAAAGAACTAACTTAGACCTAAACACAATTATGTTCCACTCCTAGGAGTGAATAAATTCAAAGAGACCAAACTAAATGAAATTGAAAACACTTGTAATTTCAAAAATCCATTATATTATATATACACATTTTGCCTCCAAAAATAATATTTCACCAAAAAATTGTGTCTTTGATCACAAAATTTTTATTCATCCTCATCATTTTCTATTTTTTTTTTCGAAAATTTCCATTTTCTTTCTTATTTTACCTTGCTTTCTCAATTTTTTATGCTTTTCTCTTTGTGATTTTTTTTTCTTGTGTTTTTGTGCTTTTCTCGTTTCTTATATACTTTGTTCTGAAAATTCTGTAAGGCACTCAATTGTGTAACCATTTCTTTAAAGAGGTTGTAAGATCTTCGTATTTGCAATGTTAAATCTTGTGTTTTTCTTTTCTCTTGTCTACTTGTTATCCATATATATGTGTATATATATTATGTGATACACAATGATAAATTCGCATTCATCAACAAGGGATGTCATGTGGCAAAAAGAAAAAAAGGAAAAAGAAAAAAGAGACAATGGGTTGTCATGGCTGCATGCGTGCCAATAGCTTATAAGATCGTATCACAACATCAACTAAAATACGCAATTGTCTCATCCCATAAAACTATTACCTTAATATTTATTACGCCTTTGTGATGGATAAATCCAAAAAGAACATGAAATGGTCTTTTTCTATTTTCTTCTGTTAGATAGTGCAAAGGTAATTACGTCATAAATATGAGCATAATCCATTATAGTTATGAGGTTATAATGCGCCTTAGAGAACCTCAAAACATAAACTTGGAGCACCACAATTATTGAATCCTTGAAACTCTGTACTTTTGGGTGTAGATATAAAAAAGAATGGACTTTGATTTGATTTTTGGTGTTTATGGAGCAATTGCACAAAAAGGTTTGAATGATTATTGAATCAAATATTGCACAACAAACTCAATGATCAAACAGGATAATCAATTACAAGATTGGTATGATTCACAATATGTAATTAATTAAGAGAATTGATTATTATGAAATTGATATTACTCAAGATATATAATAATCTAGAATTTTGCCACAATCTAAATGAATGAAAAGGGAATGATTATTCAAATGGATATTATACACATTTGAAGTTTTATTTCTATAGCCTTCTCCTTTCTTCTAAACAATGGGACTATGTCGATCATTCTCATCCTTATATACATCTTTGTCGGTATGATCTATCTCATCTACCAGTTTAGATGGTAGTTTCAGTGATCTTACTTGTCCCTTCTATTTCAATCTAACCACCTTAAGAGCAAGTTTGATCATATAATCCAAAATCTTGTATGATTGTAACTCAATAATGTGACGAATTTATAGTTGAGACTAGTAAAGAACTTAGCAATCATTTGCTCTTTAGGCTTAGTCCCCTTATACCTAATCATAACTTATAGCAATAATAACAAGACACAAACACTTGCCCACTACCCATTTCATCATCTACAATGTCTAAATCTCAACCTCTACATCTTGCCTCATAAGTTTTTTTATCAAAGACAAGTATATATAATAAACTCCAACATTACAAACTGTTCTTGATAGGCTTATATAATTTATAACATTTAAAGTCCCTTTTAGCCCTTTATTCTCGATCTAAGAAATCATTAGAAAAACTTTGACTATTGAAGGGTAGTATTTCAATTTAATAGTTTCAATTCTATGATTCTTCTTAATTTACTCACTAAAATTGTCACCACTTCCTTCCACCAATTTGATAATTTCTCTATCTACATTGTTATCGATAGTATGCACATTTCCTCTGCTATGCTGATTATTACACTATGTCTTTTGTTAACATTATGCCTACCACTATCCTCATGCCAATCTACCCTAGGTGCTCCCCTTACCCCCATCTACATCATAACAAACTCATCACGGTTATGGTCAACTTTCTCAATTTTTGATCTATAGTCAAATCTTCTAATTTACCACCTCTTTTATGGCCATTATCACCAATGCTACGTCCCCCACCACAAACACCTTCTCTAATTATATTATTAATCTACACAAATCTTAACAATCATAAATTTAATAAAGAATCCACCTAAAATTAACAATTTATGCTAAAGCCAAACACCATATACAAATTTAATCATGCTTGTATGTAGTCCTCTACTGTAGTTTAAGAAACATACTATAAGCTAGCATACATAAATCTTTGTGGTTAGTACTAGTATGATAAGTTATTACATAATAGTACACACTCATTTTTTTAAGCATACCACCCATTTCTTTTGAATGTTGGAACAACATTAGGGTCTTCTACATATTTATTATGTGAGTGATAACTCATTACATGTAGATTATATCATTGGTTTAAACTTTAAGCCTTTAATAGCAACTTCATCATGACTTTACGAGGCTTTATTAGCGCCTCTAACTCCTTTGATGGTGGCATGGTAAGGCTCATCCCCTCTGACATATTAATTACTCCACCTACTCTTTGCCACTCAAAGCATTGAATTAAAGCTCCTAATACCATCCCTATCACTCTCTTATTAAGTACTGCTCCTGGACATGCTCTTTTACCAATGCCAAATGGGATAAGCTTATATGACCATTCAATACTTGCTTTACCATCATCTATTTTAAATCTTTCTAGTATGAAATCCTTGAGTTCTGACCACAATGTAGGGTCTCTATGAATGCACCATAAATTGACTATTAGCATAGTGCCTTGTGGAACATGGAAGCCAGAAATAAACAATATGTAGAGGATTCATGTGGCAATAAAAGTGATGCAGGTGGGAATAGTCGTAATGTTTCATTGATGATATTATGTAACTATTGGAGCTTCATGACATCTGACTCGCTAGTTATATGGTTTTCTCCTATTAGTGAGTTTATCTCATTATAAGCCTTAAGCATTGTCTTTGGATGATTGAACAGAAGTGCCATTGCCCATTTAATAGTCATTGATGAAGTTTCTATGCCAGCAAGTAGAATGGCTTGCATGTAAAATCTTATTAGTGTTAACATACTTTTAAGTTGTACTATGTTGCATGACTAGACTTTTTTTACACTTAATGACCTTGGTTCTTTGCAAATGTTCAATTAGATAAGAACAATGGTGTTATAATCTTTGTAAGAGAGGAAAATTAGAAATCGTAATATAAGAAGGGGTTACTTTTGCCAACCTTATTATATTTAAGGATGTAAAACCTAAGTTAAAATAAAAAATAATAAATAAATTAATTTAAAGGAATTAAAGGAAATAAATAATTTTTTATAACTAAACTTTGGTATAGCATGTAAATTGAAAAATAATAAATAAATTAATTTAAAGGAATTAAAGGAAATAAATAATTTTTTATAACTAAACTTTGGTATAGCATGTAAATTGATATCATATGCTAGGGGCAAAACTATCATAGGAAAAGATTTAGAAAATGGTATGGCATGTAAATTGATATCAAGTGCTAGGTCTAAAACTGTCATAAGAAAAGATTTAAACATCAATATAGCACATGATTACACATTAATGCTAAAGGCATTTTGGTTTGGGAAAAAGTTATACTACCTACTAAATCAATCAATTGTAACCTACTCAATCAATCAATTGTAACTTACAATTGTCATAACTCTCTCTTATAAAAACTTACGATACTTTCTAAGAAACCTATAGTTCTGCTCTCAACTCTAAATCCCTAATCAAGGTTTGTGCCATTGAAAGAGAAATTCATCAAGAATCAATATTTCCTCCGTAATCAAGTAAGACTTCCTTCTATCTCCATTTTCCTTTTTTCAATTTATGTTTTTACGGTTTCTTGAATTTTTGGAATAGAGGTGTTGATATTATTAGTGTGGTGGTGGTGATGTGGTTATGATATAAATTATATCTTGATGGTGTTATGGAGTAGTGTTAGGATGTGTAGTGTACATATATTGTGTCTTGTGTGGGTGTATGCGATGTGCAGTTGCGTATGTGTCTATGCAGTCGAGGGTGTGTGCGTTAGTGTACAAAATGTGAATCATAAGTGTGTGAAGTGTAGGTTAATGTACATCGTGTGTGAGTATGTTTATGTTCAATGTAGTGCGCATTGTGTGTGTATGTAGGCATCGTAAAGTATATGTATTTAGCTAAGTATAATTGTGGTTGTACGACGGTGTGCTGTGTGTGTGTACATATGAAATTAGAGTAGCATTATGCATTATGTGTGCGTGCTAGGAGTTGTGTATGTGTTGATGCTGTATGTGTGTTTTTATTAGGGGAAATATTGAAAAGTTACATGTAGTACGGTTTGGGAGCTTAGAGTATGGACTAGAGGATAGAGGTAAGGAAAAAGAGGTATCGAGTTGCAAATTTATTAAATTTTAAGCCAGAGTTGATGTTTTGAATAGGTACTAGAAGATGTGTAGTATTGGATCATTTTGAGATAGGAGTTCTAGGTACGGGATACGTATTTGTTGAATGTGTGTGTGTACGTTAGGTTAGCGAATATAAATTGGACTAAATTGATACTTGGACTTAATTTTGTTGTCGGGTATAGTGGTGTTGGTGAGGCACCTAGTGATTTTTGCGCAATGTTATCCTTTGTAGAGTCCAGTACAGAAATGACCCAAACAGATCTAGGTTGATTTATGGTACTCGAGTGTTGGGGAGTATCCAACACCAATACTATGTAGTATTTATATATTACGTATTAGGGATCGTAAGCAATCTCAAGTCTCAGGACACGGAGATTGTGATGGTTATGGGCTTAAATGAAACATGTAAAACTGTTGCTTGTTGTATTTAATAGTGGTATTTGTGTGTGTATTTGACGAATACTTGTTTTTCATGCGTATGTGTATGGTATCTTATACTAGGCATTGGCTCATCCTATGGGAATTATTATTTTTCAGTTGTAAGGATAGGTTATGAGGTAGATGATAGGGCTTATACTAAGGATTATGGATTTCACTATCTATACTATGATAAGCAGGGAGAGTATTACTATTTTGATGGTGGAGTTGGAGTGTTGTAGATTAGTTGTAGAGGTAGACTAAAGAATTTGTATTTATTTCCTTTATAATTGCTTATTTAGGAGACTTGTGTAGTTTTGGGAGTTGCTTGTGACTTTTGTTGTTAGATCTAGTAGTTTATCTGTTGTCGGAGTTGTGAGACTCTAGATTATGATTTAAAGTTTTTTCATGATTTAAGTTATGGAGTGATGATATTTTTGATTATTTTATTGTTTTAACTGTGGAGTTGAGTTGTTGACATCTCACTCCAGTAGAAAATTTGAGGTTGTCAATTGTGAATTGGCAGTTTTCATGAAATTATTTTGTGGATCTCAAATAAGTTATAGATTTCTAGACGCCTGACGTATTAGTAATAGTTAGAGACACGTAATGGAGTTGTGGTGTCTTGAGTTCTAGAGCGTTACAAAAGAACATAGCACATTACTTCTATGGTGTAAGTGCTCCTTATATAAAGCACGTTATGTCTATGTCCTTTAATCTTCAAATATGTATTGTCAATATCAAGTATCTCTACCCTTTTATTTCTCAAGATGTTTCGTTTTTTCTTATTGAAGAAGAATAACTATATATTTCTGAGTTCTTTATTTTATCTAAGGGATTTCACATGAAGGTCTCGTAGAAGAAACCTAGTCCCATATTGCCATTTGTCGATAGTGAACGTGCTCTTTGCAACTTGTTAAACTTGGGATTATATGATGTAGTTTTGATACAATTTATGATGGATGTTAGAGGCTATAAGATAGATTCTAACTCCATTTCTTTTAAACTTGCTCTTCGCATAGGGTAGGATACAAGTGTTTGATCCCTTATAGAATCACTTGAAACTCATACCTAAGGACAATAGATTTGAGGTTATAAGCTACCTTGTATTTTGTTACTATAAGCACACATGATGTGAAATTACATAAAAATGTTAAGTAGAAAACATTGCAAATATTCATGAAATGCAACTACAATTACTATCTAGTTGATAGTGAATAAGCCAACTCAATTTAGCAATTTGCTCATTTGAATTGTTAAAAATATAAAACCTAATAACAATAACAAATGATTATTGAAATTGGATTTTTACTTTATTTTTAATCAATTTAGACCTATTTTCTAAATATTCATTATTTTGGACATAATTGTGATGATGATAGTAGTATGGGTATTCGTATTTCATACTAGGAAAAAGAAATAAGAAGTTTCATTGGTTTCACAAGTTACCTTATAATGCATAGTATGATCCCCATATAAATAAGGTCCACATGATTTGCACAAGGGTGATAATAGTGACTTTATAAAGCTAAGGTAATAAATATTATGTCAATGGTTAGGAATTATGGAAAAAAGATTCGATGATATTAATATGCTATTGATAACTGGGGTATAACTATTAATAAAATTTAAACACGTGTTAGTAAAATAATATACTTTTTTAAAAAATACTATTTACATTTTTATGTATTAAAATTTTATTAATATTTTTTTGCTATTCATTAGTATACGTGATGTATTAATACCATTAAAGCCTTTTTTGGAATTAAGCCAAATAGTTAAGAAAACTTGTTGCTCACTTGTTGACTTGGCTAATTAGTACTTTCAAAATGAGTCTTTACACATAATACTAGAATAAGGCTCTTTTCAACATGTATCAATTATATTTTTACGTGTTAAAAATTTATAGATATTATACATTATTCATCGATCTACGTGGTATGTTAATCTCATTGAATTCTTTTTCTTTTATTATCGAAAAAAGATTTAACAGTATTAATACACTACGTATATTAACCAGTGATATATAAGTATTTATAAATTTTTTATACATGTCAATAAAGGAAAGTATTTTTTAAAAATATACTAATTATATTTTCATTTATAAAAAAAATTATAAATACTTACATGCTACTCATCGATCTACGTAGTGTGTTAATTCCTTATTACCACTAAGTGGATAGTTTAGGGACAAACCATCCACACAATTTTGAAATTTCTCTAAAGTCAACAATTTATATTCTCTCTCTTTTTCTTTCTTTCTTTCTTTCTTTTCTTTTCTTTTTTTTTTTTTTTTGTCGTTCTTTAGTTATGGTTTTTGCATTGCGTTCAAATTCTAAGGATTTCATTTCAGGTACTTCTAAGAATTCTTTTTCTTGTAATTGACGTATTTAGGGATTCTTTTTCTGAAAAAAATGAAAAAGTGATAATTTTATCTTTTCCCAAAGATATGAATAAAACACGAACAAAATAAGTAATATCCTGTATCACTGGCCAAAGACTTTCCTCATTGTTTCTTTTCACATAATCGTAGAGAGATACTCTGTATTTGTCTCTCCATTTCTATTCTTATAAACAACATGACCTCCATGTTTTAATCAAGAAAAGCATAATACAGAAAAAACATTCTTTAGGTATTATATATGATATATAAATACCAATAAAACACTGATATAAATAATAATATAAATGATAGTTTTCAAACAAGTTATAGCCCATGATTTGAATATATCATTTATATCAATATTTTATTATTATTTATATATCATATATAAATAATACATAATGTGTATTAATCATTAAATCGAGATCAATATTAAATTTATTACATATGTGAGATTACGCATTTTATGCAAGTGAACATACCAAATCAGAGCCCCGAATTTTGCATCCTTTAATAATGCCTTGACCGTGCCATTGTTGAATTGATGACTACACATTTTTCATGTCTTTTTTGGTAATGTTCTCTCTTTAGTTGTTGTGTACCAGTTATATATGTTAACTAAGGTAGAAAGTCATTTTCTCGAGAAAGCTTTACCCTAAATTATAAACCAAATTGATATGTTGCATGCATATATAAAAGATTTACTTTTAACGGCTCAGACAAAATATGCTAATACAATTTAGATCATAGTCGGGTTCAATAGATATTTACCGTTCTTTTTAAAAGAATTATATAAATAAAAATATGATAAAATTAATCATTTAATTATTAATACTAATTTTTTAAAAATGTGATATTATAATTTATATATATTTTACACTTGTAAATTACGATTTAATGAATTAAATACCATTACTGAATCATATTTAATATACGATCATCATGATTTAGTGGTAAAGGTGAGTGCAAGTGTTCATATTAAGTTAATTCTTATCAGGTATTTTCTTGTCAAACACTCCTCTTTTATTGATAAAGTATAAGTTACTTAGGATGTTAATTCTTATCAAGTATTTAATTCGTTACCACTACTTGGCATGTGTTCTCCTGCCATATCAATTGTTTTGTGCTGCAACAGCTATGTTTAATCTTAATTTTTTTCCCTTTTCCTTTAATATGGAAGCACGTAAAGTGTTTAAAAATTTCTAAGTAACTTTGATTATATACCTATTGATAAAAGGGAAATTTATTTAAAAATGGAGGTCTTTAAGAAACCAATATAACACCTTGAATACTTCTTTAGATACCAAGTTGATAACATGCTTACGTGGCTAAAATTCATATCACTAAGCAACATAGTTTTAAGTGAATCCACATGTGCCAACCTGGACGGGTGTAATAAAATTGTCTCCTATTTGCATTTAGCATTGTGATTTTGATGGTGGCTAAAGGAAGAAGAAGAGGAAAGTGACACTGGTTTTAAGTGAATCCATTGTGAGCTAACTTGGATGGGTGAAACCAAATTGTCTCCTATTTGCATTTAGCTCTGTCAATGTGACGCTGAGTAAAGGAAGGAGAAGTGGAAAGTGACACTAGTTTATGGTATGGAGTGTAGATAGATAATGCTCCGACATTGTGGAGCCTTTTTTGCACCGCGCGTCAACAGGTAACTCCACGTTTAAAAGAGATAAATAAGCATATTTTATTTTCATGCTGGTTTAGGGTGTAATAAACTATTTGAATTTAACTCGAGTTTTACTCTAATTTTATTTGGTAATAGTAAGGTCAAGCTGATGCTTGAGCTAATGGAATAGTAAAACAAGTCTAGCTCAAACTTTTAAATACTAATTCATGAAGCTTGTAAATTAAATCAAGTTTGTTTTATATATAAAACACCAAGATGGATGAAAAATAAAAGTTGTGTTACTTTCAAAGTTAGTTTCTCATTTTAAGATAGCAACCATTATAATGAAAACTTAGTTTTTCTTGCCTTTGAAAAGTTGAGGTACTAAGGTATTTTTCTTCAAGGCGGAAAAAATAAATATACATATACATACAAATATACACACATATATATATATTTCAAACTATTATATTTACACTGTCCTACATGTATAGCTATGAGTGGGTCAAGTTGAGACCATATGGTACTGTGCTTAAGTTTAAACTTAATTTAAAATTTCAAAACTTAAACTCATTGACTCGGTTAAGCTACTTTAGACTTGATTTTATTTGAAATTAAAAAAAAATAATATTGACATGCAAATTAACTAATGTTTGACTAAATCTTAAATTTGATTTGATTAAATTTGATTTTTTTTTTTAAAAATAAATTCCTTTTAAAAGATGGTATTAGTAAGCAAACTGATTCTAATTCAACTAATATTTAAATTCAATTGAATCCAATTAGATTATGAGCTACTCGAACTAAACATAATATAAGTTTAAGTTCAAGTCAACTATTCTAAAACTGAACTTGAATAAATATTCAGTTAAACTAAAGTAATTATTCAATAGGTTTGATTTGTTTATATTCATGTCGACGCATATCATATTTGATTAGTTGCTAGAAAAAAGGTACCATGAGGGTGCTTTTGATAGTTTTATTTGTATAGAATTCTGGATCTGTTTCTTGCAACGACAACATCTCATCAAGTAAGTTCTTATCTCCTTTGTCACCACTAGAATATCGATTCCTCAAGATACGTTGTTGGTCTATGAGGCCTTGAAGGAATATTTCCAATTTATTCTGAACTCTTAACATTCTCCTCTTCACACCCTGAAAGATGTCCACCACCTTCGTGAACAAAATACATTCTCCCTTATTGCATAAAATCTTTCCCGAAGTTTATTGGTCTTTTCCGGCAATAGAATATTTATATGTTTATATATACAGGGCCCCTTTCCTTTTTCTTTTTCTTTTCAAGGCCAGGCATAAGCATCTTTGTCAAATGGTTTTATACAATAACCGAAAATTTCTCTATGTTTTGTCAGCCAGGATTTTCTTATAAAGTTGCCTTTAGGAGTGAACACCTGATTTCCAATATATTCATATGTGGCTTAGATTGCATTTGGCATGATTTTATCATACGCTCCGATACGGAAAGCGAGTTGATTTTTCGGATTTATATGAAAAATTAGACGTATTCTATAACAAACAATATTAAAGAAAAAGAAAATTTTCATATTTTTAAAATTTGCTATAACCTTCTAGATAATTGAACAGTATAAATTTTCTTTTATGGCCCTTCGTATCTAGGTTGTTTAAAAGCCCCTGCAAAATCCTCCAGGCAACTAATATATATGTACACATTTTGTCATGTATTCTTTTTTCTTTTTTTTTTTCTCTCTTTTCACAATACAACTGAGAAATTTAGGGAGAAAAAGCACACGTGCAACATGATTAGTTTGATATTGAAATATTAATTATCTTTATTATATTTTATAGAGGGTTAATCTGATAATAGGGTTTTTGGACTAATTTAATACCATTGATTGGTTTAATGGATTAAACATAGAGCCAAGGAAACCAAATCCAATCAAAGATATTATTTGACTTGTTAGGTTCAAAATAAGGATTGCTAATACTACTTTTCTTGGCCTTACTTGATTGTTTTGCATGTAAAAGATAAACTTGGAAAGGGTAATTTTTTTTTCTTAAATTTAAATCTCATTTGACCTAAGTAGGCCTCAAGAAGGCTAATATTATATTTAAACTTCTTTTTCTATGAGAAATGAGCTAAGTTTTATAAAGATAATGCACTTGGACCCAAACCTGCAAACGCATAAAGAAATAGAAGCTTCAATTTCAACCATAGATCCTCAATATTCTATCCAACAAGTCATTTGAGCTACTCACTTCAAATTCATCTAATGAACAAGATCAATAGCAATACATACATACATACACACACATATATATATATATATTTATGAGTTTTCACCTCCTTGTTTACAAAATGGGAAATATTAACAAGTTTTATAAAAACATTGTTACTCTATTGTAATGACTCCATAGAATACCAAATGCCAAAATCCATTGATACCAAGTTAAGATCTATCACATGTATAAATTAATATATTTGAGTTACCTACAATTCCTCCTCCTATGTCTCTTCACAAAATCTCTCCACATGTCATCATATTCTAACTCCCTTTGGTCAAGTAACGTGCTTATTGTTTGTAATGGACCAACTATAATGTCCCCATCATACATATCTCTTTTTTTTTTTTTTTTCTTAATGTCTAACTAGTGGAAAATAGCAAAATAAAAATGGAAACTCTTCTCCGTGACTTATTTAGCAAATAATTATGATGCTACTCGATCATTAGGATACGATAACTCTATCATATACTCCTACTTATAATAAGAAAATACAAGGCTAAAAGAGCATGTAACTAAGTCCATAATATATTTTTATAATACTTAATTCATCAAACTATCAAATATAATGTTGTACACAATTCTATCATCTGCATTGAATAATGCTAAAGCAAATTACTGGACAAACTATTATCATCAATAGTCTTTTAAATATAGAAGTAACTAAAAATTGAATACGTCTTCGAAATCTAAAATTAAAATACTCGAAGAAATAAAACTAAAACTGGGAGTAATTTGGACATTCACCTTTGGAGTTTTCTTTTAGAGATATACAATAATCCCTCCCCTCTCACTTTACGAAAAAAATAAAAGTGAGACAACTTTGATTTCCCTTGGTCCTAGACTATGCTATCGCCATCCTAACACCTCTCTTTCCTTTTCTAAGACAGCATCTTTGGAGTTGACGATTTATGATCTTCCCTTAGTCAATTTCATCTTACACCACTCATCAAATAGGGAATTTAATGAGATTAACTAACAGTTTCTATTCTTTTCTTTCTAAGGAAATGAAATCTAAACAATGATATGATCAAGGAATCAATTACAATCAACAATTAGGGTGTAAGAATTTCAATGTTATTCTGGAATACAAACAAGAAATTCGTAACTCTTTTTGGTTTACATTGAATGGTAATTCTAAAATTCAACACTTCGAAAAGATTTTATGACAAATCTTAAGTGCTTGTTTAATGCTCAAGTAAGCAGTTTCAACAAACTTTCCTTTAGGATAATCTAAAAACCCAACACTAATAACCTTAATCATAATGGAGGAATTGAAAACCAACTAGGAATCAATCAAAATGATGAATTCAAGTTATTCGTTGATTAATTGATGATAGAGGCAATGACCTCATGGAGCAAAGTGATCGAAAACATAAATTGGAATAATGAAAAGGCATAATGGATTTAATTACAAACTAGGGAAATAGACACAAATTTTGGAGAAAAAAAGTAAGAGGAAAAATATGCATTAGGATTTAGTAAGGTTGACCGCTTAAGATGATCAACCTGGTTACGAAGAAAATTGGGGAGAAAACTAAGCCACGTAGTCTATTGATTGCCCAAGGTTGATTTACCACCTACTTAACATTAGGCACCCAAGATCAATCAAGTAACCCCAAGGAAATGCCCTAATGTGATCAAAAGAGGGTTGTTCGATGATTTAAGTGGAGGAAACCATGTATAGACCTAGGATTTGTAATTTATAGCGTGATTGATATGGATTCATGTTCTATTATGAATTAGGAGATTATTTGGAAGTCTTTTTAGATTGTAACTAAAACTTAGGTACATGATCTTTGTTATTTATTGATTGTATATGCTAAGTTTAGAATATAAATTGACTAATAATAGTTGACTATTAATTTTAATTGTTTACTTACAAACAAAAACTTAGTTGACTATTAATTCTAATTGTTTGCTATATGTACTTACAAACTAGAGCTCATTTGCAAAATACATGGAACCACTACATACCTACCTTTTTAAAATACTAACTCTATGACCTGCCATTCACTGTAAGACTTCCCATTAAGGATCTACTCTATGGTTTCAGTACTGACATTAGGAACCTACTTTATACTTTCTAAACTTATTCTAAGATCTAATGATTTAAACTCTCAAAACTACTCTTGAGAGTATTAACGGATCTACAATTTCAAAATTGGCTTTATGGAGAATTATGGCTTAACACATTTAAAATCAACTTTATGGAGTGCTAATGGCTAGCAAAACTTGATACATTTTCATTAGTGTTGCTTATGATCGTAAGAAACCCATCATTAAAAATTACTTTCTGTCTTCACCACTTATTCTAAATACTAGGCTCAATATTGACCAATTGATTAATCTATCAAATAATTTGGTGGTAGTGGTTTAAACCCAACAACAATAGATGAAATAGAAACAACAATGTGATGCAAAATAATGTAGGTAGGTTAAGATAGAATGGAAATGGTCACCATAGAGATTGTGATTGACTTGGAAAGATAGCTAGACTTCTTGAATTTGTTTGGTTTGTGAAGTCTTTTTCAACATTGTTAGTCAATCTACTTAAGGTAGAGGAGTAGGTAAAGAAGAAGGAGAAGGCCTTCATTGCCTATGATGTGCCAAAAGATAAGAAGCCAGCTTATGTTGTTTATATGTTAAAGGTTACTAGAATTGATTGGTAGTGATCGGCATAGAGGCTTATAAGGATACTTTCATAGTAGGTTCTTTCCCAACAATTTGTGATAGAAAATGGTCTCTTTATTTTTCAATATGAGGTAAATGGAAAAAAAAAAATAGTGGTGGAATAAGAAACAGAATTTAAAAGCTTGATCAAATTCATCCTTTAAGTATGATGGATGAGAGTCTACGATTGCAAAGCTTTTGATTGGATAGAACTGATGTTAGAACATAATGTTAGACCCTATGAGTCACATATCTATGCAATAGTGTCAAATAAGACAAAATTGATAAAACAATGATATCAATAGATCAAGGATCATGTAAGGATATGGGCTTAGGTAACTTCATTGAAGTGGCCTTCAAATAGGGTAAAGAGTTAATAAGAGGTCTACGTTAGGTCTACCATATAGATAAGGATGTAAATGAAGAGGTTACCTTGAAACTAAATTACTTTAGCTATGGGTGACAAAAGATGTAATAGGTGCTGTGGTCCTTATGAGGAGAAAGATTGCTAATGGGTTATTAGGGTATGCTTTTCTTATGGTTGAATAGGTCATATTATTGAGAATGTACTACTTAATGTTACCTCTAATCTTTTGCTACAAATGTAAGCAAGGATTACACTATATAACTAACTATAAGGAGGATATGAGGGAATAAAGAACTGGCCCTTACTTAGGTGATCAAGTAGAATGATGCAGGGTAGAGCCTAATATTTAGGCTAAAGTAAGTAGAACATTTCTATCGAGCTTGAATTTTTCTAGTTTTTATTATTTTCTTTAACCTAATCTATATTGAACCTTATACCCATTCATTATAGACTTTGGACTAGGGATTAAGAAAAACCTGGTTTTTATTTGATTTTGAAAATGAAAAATGGAGTCGCTAACTGAATGGTGGTCAAGAAAAAGAAAAGAAAGGCTATGTCATAATTGATTGGATGGATCAATTATAACTTAGCTACTAGGTCGCAATAAAATCACTTTTGAAAAATGATTTTTTAAAACAAAAAAATTTGAGTTTAGAAGCTAACTTATTATATCCTAACGAGTACCACTTTGATCTTTTGAATTTAAATTTATTTTTCAAATTACCCTTTTAATTAATTCTAAATTTACAATTAAAAAAGGAATCAATTTGTTTACAAAAAGGAAGAAGAAACTAAGAAATTAAGTTTATTTATAAAAAGGAAAATAATTTTTTTTTTCATTTTAAGTTGTTTCGTAGATGCATACATATTCTCTAGTAGGGATTAGACTTTCTATAGTTTATTCCAAAAATTTTAGTGTGTTGGTCTCTTTTAATTTTAAAAAACAATCGAATTTACATTTTTGTCAATTTGATTTTATTTAAAGAAAAACTCTAAAAGGGTCCTAATTTTGGTAATTTATTCATTTTAAAAAATTTTTAAAAGAAGTCTTAGTTTTGAAAAAGAAAAACTGTTAATTAAATTTTATTTTTTGAAATAATTTTTCAAACTGATAAAAACTAATTTTAGTATATATTTTTTATTTTTATTTATTTATTTTTATATCTTTTTTTAACCCTAAAAAAAAAAAAAGTAAATAAACAAAGCATTCCTTTCTTTTTCTTCTCTTTTTTTGTTCTCTTCTTTTTTCTTTTTTCTTTCTTTCTTTTTTCTTCTTCTTTTTTTTTTCTTACAAGTTTTTATTATAATACAACGAATTTAAAAAGAAAAGGAAAAAAAAATAATATAATACAATAAAATATTACAAACCCAATAAATAATAATAAAAAAAAGATAAGACAAAGGAAATATGGAAAGGGGATTAGACTTAAGCTGGATCGCGAGTTAGACCTAGTGCGGATCTTAGGTCACGCTTTAGGTTTAGGTTAAATCTAAGTGAGCCACATGTGTAAGTGAGCCACATGTGCATAAGAGAGAGAGAGAGAGAGAGAGAGAGAGAGAGTGGAAGTTAACTTTCATGTGAAAGTTATTGGTAAAAGGTCGATTGGCGGTAGCGCCATGACTAATCAAGGTGGTCTTCAGTATCGACAGAGATGAGTAATGGGTAGGCATTGGTGGCCATGTTCAAGGTGGTTGTTAGGCTTCGAAAGGGGGCTGGGTATTAGGTTTTGGGTAGTGGTGGTCAAGGTGTTATGGTCGTTTTCACTCGACATGGTGGCTAAAGTGGCGTCTCACATAATATAGGTTGTTGCAGCAAGAGTTTTTTGAAACCCTTAGTGGTGGCTTATGTCTAGTGGGTTAGAGGGTAAGGTTAAGGAAGAGAGTGGGTAAAATGGAGAGCTGGTGGAGTGAGGGCCCCATTGGTGGTGCTAAACTAACTTGAGAACAATCGTGGAGTTTGCAATCTTAGAGAAAGAGGGAGGTCATGAACTAGGGTTTAAGAAAAATACGAAAAATAAAAAAAAAAAGAAAATTTCATAAAAATAAGAAAAAGAGAAAAAAATTGAAAAAGTAGAAAGATCGAACATTTTAAGAAAATAGAGTTTTTTTTAGAAAAAATGGACTTTTAGGAAAGTAAAATGTTTTTAATAAAGTAGTTTTTAAGAAAAATAGGAATTTAAGATTGTGTTGAGTTATTAAATAGTTAATTTATTTGCGTCATTTTTGGATAAGTCAAGTTGCTTTAAAGGCTAAATACTATTTAGTAACCTAATATATCAAGGCATGGGCCAATAGCTCAATGTCGAGCCCGATTTCAGTTTTCTTAATTTAACTTATATTAAGCTTAGCCCGCTTAATATAAGTTACTCGACATTAAATTAAGGAAAAGAATTTTTTTTTTTTAAAGAAATGGAACCGCCAACTAATTCAACTGGTAAAAAATAAAATTAGGGCTTTCGAGTAGGAAAACGCTAATTTGACCAATAGTCTGTCGATATTCTAAAAATAATTAATTTTTAAAAAATTGAACTAAGAAACCGGGTTTGAAGGCTAGCTTATTAAGACTAAGTTATCATGTGAAAATTGAAGAAAAAATTGATGGGCTTTGTTTTTATAATTTTTCTAAAAATATTAAAAATATACCTAAATTCACAAAATGTAACTAAAAATGATTTTTCATTGTTTTTTTATTACGAATTTCTAAAAAAAGGGAAAATTATTTTATTTTTTTAGATGGTTGCCCTAAAGGTGCCTACGTATCCTCTACTCAGAATTAAGTTGGCTGTAGTTTTTTTTTCATAAATTTTTAGTAGGTGGGTCATTTTTATATTAAAAATCAAGTCAGGTTTACATTTTTTTATTAATTTATTATTTTAAGAAAAAAAAAGAAATCTATTTTTTTTGAATTAAATAAAAAAATCATAACTAATTAAATCTTTTTGAAAAAAAACTCAATTTAGATCTTTTATATTTTTCCAAAACCCCTATGTGTAGAATATATATATATTTTTTCATTTTTTTATTTTAAAAAAAAAATGATTTGCAAAAAACTTAATTTAACTAATTATTTAAAAAAAAGTTGAGATAATAATAAAAACCTACACTTGAACATGAAATAAATTAATAAAAACATAACTAATAAAATAAATTAATGAAATAAATAAAATAATAATAAAAAAATTTACCTAGGTTTGATCTTGTGCTCGTGTGTAGCTACTGCGTTGGGCGACATGTGGGTGACAGTGGGCGACAGCATAAGTGACGCTAGGTGAAGATGTGGGTGAGAGTCAGGGCAAGTGAGGGGTAACAGTATGGGTAATCATGGGCCAGAGTGAAGGTGAGAGCACGGGCGAGGATCTAGGCGACCAAGGGCAACACTGGCGAGGGCTTAAGTGACGTGGGCGATGACTAGGTATGCACGGCAGTGGGTTTGGGTGTGAGCGACGATGCTAGCGGTGTTGTGGTATTGTGGGTAGTAGCTTGGGTGGTAGTGTATGGTAGTTTGGGTAGTGGCGTATGGTGGTTGTATGGTGGTGCATGGTGGCAGGAGGTGGTGTATAGTGGTTTGGTGTTTGTAAAGGAGTGTGATTAAGAAAAAATAAAAACCTCTTCAACTTCCTTATCGACGTGTTATTTATAAACTCAAAATCAAATATTTTGTATTGAAGATATGATTATGATTTGTTAAGGATTTATCCTAACTTCTAGAAACCCTAATTTATTTTAGGTTTTTTATTTTTTTCAAGGGCCAATCCGATCCAATTAAATATATCCCGATAATTTAATAAATCTTGATTTGAGCCCCTAAATTTGATGAATTTTTATTCTATATTAGTTTGGCCTAAAATTAATTAAGCCTATATTGTTACTTGATCCAACAATTCAACTTAATTTAACTTGACACGACTCGACTCATGACTTAACTTACTACGACTTGACTTGATTTTCTTTTTCTTTTTCTGTTTATTAGTAACTTGGCTCAATTAATGAAAAATAAAAAATTGGCAAAAATGAGGTATTTATATCCAACTAGTTAAATACTTAGTCTTGGATATTAGGATGAGTTAGGAGTCTTAGGTTCGAATCTTACAACAAACATATTGAACCTTTTATTTTTCACAAAGCCAAAGTGATATGTACTGAATCCTTATTAGGCTACGTGCCTATCATCGACACATGGCTTTATCCGATTGGACCACATGTTGATATGGCACTACATTAACATCTATTCCCCTTCTTTCCTTCTCTTTCTCTCTCTTTCTCTTCCTTTCCCTTGCAAGAACATCTTAGGGTGCTACATTTCAAGCCTTTTTTTATCCTTTTTCTTCAAGATTTCATCAAATAAATGATGAAATTGTGAAGATCGCATGGGATACTATCCATTTGACCCAATTTTAAGTCCTAGCACATTCATGTGCCTATTGAATTTGGCCTCTAAAAATTGGCAAAACATCAACCCACAATTTGGGCACTTTCACAATCTGGTCAAATCTTAGCTATGGAGGGAAGTAATTGATGCTTAGTTTCAATTACGTGAGTAATAATATCAACATTTGACTTAGAGGATCAACTTCATTCGTGCAAATTTCCCAAAATCGAAGATCTCCCATGATTATTCATTAATGTTGGAATCTACATTAACGAGCTTGGAAAGCTTGTTTAAACCTAAAATAGTATAAATAGAACCATCCCTTGTTCATTTGGATCATCAACAAGTGCTCAAATCCATTAGAAACACACTTCTAAGCACTTTCTTTCTTTATGAAATTTTCTTTTTCTTTGTTCTCCACTACACACCACCAAATTAAGCAAGACCACCACCATTTAAACCACAACATCCACTTCTTTCCTATTGACAAGCATTTAGGCTCAAAGGGGAGTGTTTCAATTATGTTTTTGAGTGAGAAAGTTGGACCTTGTATAGGATTGTTTAAGGTAAAACTTTCCTAATCTTAATTTCTTGTTTGTATTATCTTTACCCATGAAATCTTGACAACATAGGATTAGAAAAATGATCTGAACTTGTCTTTGTCATATACATGTCATTTTATGATCTTACATTTACTCATTCATTTACGAAACTAGTTAGGTTGTTACTTATATCTTTGAGTAGTATAGTAGAATCTACTTACGTAACTCGAAAAAGGAATTAAGAAAACTCCATAAAACCCCTATTCCTTGAGTAGGCCGATACTTGAATGTGCATTTCCACACTTTCATTATGATTTCACATGATTAGTTTAGAGAAAAGTATATTAAATTGCATGTAGAGCTAGTTTGATACACTAATCATTATGTTTAGTTTATGTAAAGTATTAATCCTTAGACAAAACTTGTTTAACCATTATTTAAAGTTTAAGACTTGAACTTGTAAGGCCATGGAATAAACATTGCTAACATTAAGTAATTAGGCCTATATTTTATTTTAGGCTTTAAAAACCAATTTAGAGCCCAATAAATTACTAGTACTAGATTTGAAACTTGGGTGATATTAGACTAATTAATATGATTAATAAGTTATTAGGCTTAATGGAGTAAGTTATGGTCATGGTGTAGGCCTTAGTATATTAATTAGGCTTAAATCAAGCTAAAGGCTCATAAAATAAGCTTAAACCCAACTTAAAATTGAAAGACTAGTAGCTAAAGTAATAAGTGGAACTTAATTAGAAAGTTTAATGAGGCCACTAAATAATTAAAAGAGGCCTTAATAGGCTTAAGTATAATTTGAGCCCATAATTGGTTAGCAAGACTAGTTACCCCTTAAAATGATAGAGTTGGAGTTGGACCTAAATTTTAACTAGCTTAACTAATTTAATAACAATAAATAAAGACTAAGAAGCCTAACGAATAGATATATGAAGCTAGGACAAGGCCCTAAATACTCAAACACCTAAGTAAGCTAAGAATTCAACTAAGTAAAAAGAGCAAAATCAAAAACTAGAATCTGACCCTTATTTGAACGAATAGTTATGGGTCTTAACTCTCAAAACAGACCTTACCATGTCAAAGTATGTTCGAAATCATATAAAATTGACTATAAGATCTCGAAAATCATAGTTCAAATGAAAAAGATATCATAAAAACAAGTTTTAACTGTAATAGGAAATAGTATAGCGAAATTAACTTAAGTAATTAAAGAGTTTCACCGTAGACTTATAGTATCATCCTTGTCTTACTATTAGGTGACTCTAAAATTGATTTTAAGAACACCTAAGGATTTCTACATATGTAGGTATCATGACCAAGTGAGTACTTCTGATGACTCTATACTTGTTTGTACATGTAGTTAGTTGTACGATTAATTAAAGATAACTAAATTTGATTGCTTGGGGGTATGCAGGTTTATACATGTGTTTGACTCTTGTTTGAATGTGGTGCATAGACCATAATTACAAGAGAATGAAATGCATGCTATATTATTGAATGTTACCTACTGTGAATGTTTGTAGAATGCTTGATTACTTAATTGAGCTAGACAAAATTATATTTTATTTAATTAAATAAATGCTACCTATTATGAAAGTTATTAGTATAGTGAACTTATACAATAAATGCCTCACCTTAGCTTATAGGTATACTAAGTGCCTGGATATGTCAACTATAAGGCTAAGGGTCTTGTCTAGAGATCTTCGCTAGAAGGTATGAGTGTGAATTGTAGGAGCCATCTCATAGCTAGAATTGAGGCTTCAGTTTTTACTAGATTTTGGAAATGAAAAATTACTTTTATGAAATGCGGAACTATAAATTGGTTAAGAGCCTGGGTGCTAAAATCTTGTTGTCATTGATACCAATGAATATCTAACCCTGACTTCGGAGGGTATAAATCTAAGTTTCATGCAGCATCAGTCGACTACATACAATGTTTAGCATGCTGCTTGTTTATGCTTTCATATGTTTATTAATAATAATTGCTTGATAATTTTCTTGTTAGTATAATTGAAGGGATATCTCACTAAGCTCTTTTAACTTACTTTCCAATAGTCTATTTTTACAGGTTTGTTTAAGTTGGGATTAAGATATGGTTCTAGTGTAGAGTGTAAATCCAAGAAGTGTAAGAGAAAGATTTAGGTAGGGAAATGTATAGTTAGTATAGAAACACTCTACATTGAAATTACTTACATGTTTAGGTTTTGTAACTTTAGTAGTTGTTGTAATTTATAGAATTGGTTTACCCTATCTTATTATCCAGTGGGGGATATTGATTATTTGTAATTCTGATGGATTGTGCATTATTTGGTGTCTATAGTTATTTATGGGACAAGATAGTTATATCACTAAAATGCGAATAGCAATTAATTGCGTAGAGTCTTGTAATTTTTTGACTTGTAAGGTGGTTTTTATACCATGTGTACACACATTGTATGAAAGTTTTAAGTAATATTACTAGGTCTCCTTTTGGGGAGTTATAGTGTATACGTTGCCAATAAGTAGATTTCTATTAACCTCTTAGAGTTAGAGATAATTAAATTCTATATTGTACTCGAAATGGACTTTCTCTCAAATACCATGCACCAATGACTACTATAACCAAGTAATACATTACAAGATACTAAAGGGAAAACTCTTCTATTTTGAGATAGAAATAAAAAGTTTAGTTAGCTAGCTGACTCAAGAGTTATGGAATAAATATTAGTAAGGCCTGTAGCTTCCCTAATAGTAGAAGTAGTATAGGTTTTGAAATTGGAAGACGTTTCCTTAGTATGTGACTCTCTAAATATAATTCCAAAAGAAATGCTAAGTGTGCTGCAAGATAGGTAGATAGGATTCTAGATTGAAGGGTCCAAATACTATGCCCGTATCTAGAGTACTATACTGGATGGTACCAATATAACTCAAATAGTCAAAGAAATAGTTGTAGGAGTTGTGGGATAAGGAGTTCTTTAGACCTAATGTATCACATTAAGGAGCCTTGATGTTGTTTATAAAGAAGAAAGTTGGTAGTTTGAGGTTATGTATAGACTATAAGAAAATTGAAAAGGCTACCATAAAGGATAAATATCCTTTTACTAGAATTGATAGACAATTCAATTAGTTAAGACGATACTAAGAGTTTTCTAAACTATATTTGAGATTAAGGTATCACCATTTGAAGCTAAGGTGAAAAGATATAGCAAAATTAGATTAAAGACGTGTTATGGGCAATCGGCATGATGAAATCCTAGTGATACTCTTTGGAATTACAAATGTGCTAGTAGCCTTTTATGGATCCCATGAACAAAGTGGTCAAAGAGTACATCGATGAACTCATTCTAGTGTTTGTTGATGACACTTCGATGCACATAGGGATTAAAGTGGAATTATGACTGTAAGAGAATTGTTTTAGAGAAGCTTCAAGAAAAGCGGCATTATGTTAAGTTCAAGAAATCTGAATTTTTGTTGAAATAAGTAAATTTCATAGGGAATTTGATTACTAAAGAAATTGTAATCATAGACCTAAAAATTATTAGAGTTGTAACTGAATGACCATAATCAAGGACATCGACAAAGATCAAGAGTTTTAGAGAACTAGTTGAGCATTACAAAAAGTTTTGTGGATGGATTCCCTAAACTTATAATTCCTTTGAATAAGTTGAGTTAAAAGGAAGGTAAAGATGAAAGGAATGATCATTGAGAGTAAAGCTTTTAGGAGCTTAAAGAAAGACTAGTTTTAACACCAATTTATCATTATTATGTAATGGTAAAGAACTTATGGTACTTTCAAACCCAATTTTTTTTTTCCATTTTCCTTAATTTCAACTTATATTAAACCGTTCCCATTTATTAGAGAGTTACTTTACAAAAATTGAAGACAAAGTGTTAGTTAAGAAACCCTTTAAAAATTTTAATTTTGAAAAATGGTGTTGTCACCAATTGACTTTTGGAAATAGAGAAAGTTAGGGTCAAATGGGTAGAATGACCGTTACTTAATGCACTAAAACTCACTAGGCTTATTGCCAAACTTGCTTTCCTTTTAACTCCTAGGGATTATGCACATAGGAGATCTACTTGACCATGCTTATCATTCTTTTCGTACATAACTCTCTTATGATCTATCTCATCTATGATTTAGATAACAAAACTATTGATCTTACCCATCTCCTCTATCACTATGTCTCTACTTTAACAGTATGTTTGATCACATAATCTATACTACTGCAACTTAAATCTTAGCAATTCATACTTTAAACCAACAACAAACCTAGTAATCATCTACTCCAAATGATTAGTCACATTGCACATAATTATTATGGTTTCATACTCTATCACATAATTAGCAACATACCTTCCTCCTTATTGTAATCCTAGTAGCATCAAGAATAACTTGGAGCAATAACAACTAGGCACAAACCTCTTCATCATAACATACTCCCATCTTGCCGCCCCTTTTTCTTCATGTTTCCAACAAAGATTGATATATCCTGCAAACTTTAATGCTGTAAATCTTATCTTAGTAGGTGTAGACATCACATTTTTGCGTACTCTGTATTCAACTTTATTTTAAAACTCTAATTTTAGGAAAAAGGCCAATAAATAAAAAATTCAAAAAATGAAAAGACGGAAAATAAAAGAAAAAAATTAGAAAACATAAAAAATTGAAAAAATTAAAAAAATGCATAAAAGAATTGAAGAAGAAGAAAAAAAAAAGAAGAAGAAAATCCAAAAAAAAAAACCAAAAAAAAATGAAAAATCATAAAAAATGTTGCGTAGAAGTTTATTGGAGTTGATTTGGAGTGAAAATACTTTTTGGAGTGAAAATAAGAAAATGTGATTTGATTGAAATAGGAATTTTGAACAAAAATTGGCATTTATTGAAAATCAATTTTTCTTATCAAGGTTCAGCTAACTCATTTTAGAATATTTTCAAAGTACAGATTTTCAAGATGCTAGAGCCTCAAACCACACCTCAATCAGAGTCAAAATAAATGTTTTATGACCATTTGAAGTTTTTAATAAAAGCTAAATACAAGTAAAAATCAAGATTCTTTTGGAAAATTTTGAAAATAATTTGAATATATGTTTATTTGACTCTACATTGCGTTGAAAGAAGGAACATAATTTTAGAAGTCAAAGAATTAATCGGGTTTCATTTATGATGTTTAAAAAAATGAGGAAAAAGGAATGAAAGAATTAGGTCGGTGAGGAAAAGGGAAAAAAGAAAAAAAGAAAAAGAAGAAGATGGTGACATGTACCACTCATATGTAGTGCCATGTTGCACCATACCTCAACCACTACGTACCAGCTGACAAGGCATCATATGTTGCTAACCAGATTACACCACATAGCACTTACTTATGTCAACTTTTGACCCATTTTCCCATCTCCTCTAGTTCATTTTGAGTCTAAAAGGTAAAGTGTAGGAGTGGCAAATTTGTAATATTACATCAAGGTACTTTTTACCCAATTTCATCCACTTTTTGGCCACCAAAAATTATGAAAAAATTTTTGATAGAAAGGACATGAAAAATACAATTTGGACATGTCTAATCTTTGAATTTTTATTGTAGGAAAGTACACAAGAAAAAATAATAAAATTGAGTAACTTTCTCATGTATAATATTTGCAATCATTTTGAATTTAACAAATTCTATCTTTTTTGTACAAACCCATCACAAAATAAAGGCATAGATTAGGTAATAAGATATTGTAGGATAGTTTTTCATCTTTAATTTCTAAGAAATCAATAGAAAACCTATCAAAATTAGATAAAAAATAGAAATAATATAAACTTAAGATATGTATTAAAGATACAATAAAGATACATTTTTTCACAAATAAGGATGTTTCTTGAGCCTCAATCCTGATTCCATCTTGTAAATAGGATGTCTTACTATCCATTCTAACAGACATAAAAAATTAACAAGCTTTCACATTTAAGAAATCACCAGTTTCTCTCTCTAGAAGCTTTACTGCAGGCACTACCCTCCTTCTTCAATTTCTTAATCTCGAAGGCAAATTGAAGCTAACGAAAGACATGATGAGTTCCTCATTATTTAAGGATCAAAATCCACCAGTTGATTTCATTTAATTATTCTCCACATGAATTTAATTTTAATTTGAATTAGGAATATCTAATTCTAAGGTTTACTTATGAAGTTCTTTATTTTTCAAGAAAATTAGGGACTTGCATTCATAATTCCTAGAAATTGATTGAGCACTTTCAAAAATCAACACGTTGGGAGTTAGGAACCACTGCCATCTCTCTAAGAATTGGCCTAAAAGCACCTAAACCAATCACCTCTTTAACAGCGTGTGAGGTAAGCTCTTAATCCTTTGCATATTTTTTATTTAAATTGATGGTTTGATGCAAATTTTCTTTGTAATTCATTAAATGAATTATTTATGTGACTTGTATGATATTGTACCATGTTGTAACATTAATTCATCAAATCAAATGTAATTTATGTAATTTTCATAATAATATATAATTAGTAATTTGTTGTGAAATAGCACATGTCTAGGTTCTTGGCTTTATGATATATTATACTTTATGATGTTGAAGTAATGTAGACATTATTATATGAGTTAAATATGTATATGATAGATGTGATTCCATGAAAATATGTATATGTGATATGTAATATATACATTAAATAACCTTGTAATAAATGTGAACCATGAATGTGACAACATGTAATTATTAGTGTTGTTGATAGGCATTTTTAGATAATTATTATGTAGGTTTATATTAGTAGGCTCAATATCTAAGTCTGGTCCAACAATCCGGTCAAGAGACAATCTCCATTAACTTATTATAAATACCAAGAAAGACCCCCAGGTAAAGAAGTCTTATCTTAATTCTTTTACTCTCACAATCATGGAATACTTTCTCTCCATATGATAAGAGGGCTGATTTAAGCATCAGCGTAGCTGCGCCGGAGCACCCTTCGGCACCCCTCGAAGCTGTTTTCATGTTTTGCAGGTATTTGTACATCGGGATGAATATCAATGGTCAACAATTGGTGCTATTTGTAGGAATGTATAATTTTGAATATAGCCCATCATGATAATTTTGAATGGTTCCTCAAAACTATGTAATTTAAGTAGATTCACTCAACATCTGCTAACTTATTTGAAAATCTGGAACTTTTCTCTTTGCTCTTGTGTTGAAATTCAACATTAGTGTTTCCCCTCCATACGCTTCTTGTGACATATGGACAAAGAAGAAATCTCCAAATGGTTTGCGACTTCTACTATCATGTTAGTGAAAGGAAGCTTTACTCTCTCCATGTGTAAAGGCAGATGGTTGAATGTTCTTATTCTTATTGATGGATTTCTTTTACTTTCTACCGTTCCTTCGCAACTTGCTTATACTAGGAAAGTGGAAAACCATCTTAGACAATTGACGTTCTATGGTTGAGAACTACCATTCTCGAGCGTAACCACCACTTAATCGCCACTTCTCACTAAGTACCAAGATTTTAATTTCATACTACATTTTTGAGTAACTGAGGGCTTCTCATATTTGTTGTTGGTTAGTGGAGGATTGGGGAATTATGATCCAAAGAAGATGGAAGTCTAAAAGTAGAGTGATGACTGGACTTGAAAGTTTGAAGACATGGGACTTCATGATGCTGAATATAGTAAATCACAAAGAAAAGCTTCATTAGAAGCACATGAAGAGACTTGATCTCTAGCAGTAGCATAACAGGTCATTTGGAGGCTCGAACTCCTCAAATTGCAATACAGAAGGCCGACCAAAGGTGGTCAAATGACCTGTCATCACATTACTACTAGAGTTATCTACTTTTGTACGAATTCAGATTGAGACTAAGAAGTTGTGGTCTACAAGTCAAACTATAAGCACTAACTCATAGTCAAGTTCCTTGCTAAGCAAGTGTTGCCGATGCTGTGCTGACTCAAGATGTTCATCACACTATATGCTGTATCATATTATGTTGATCATCACTTCGTTTCTCGCACTTGTCGAGCAACTCCAAATGTGTTGAGTGACTCCAAGTGCATCGAATAACTCCAGTAGCAGAACATGGTTTTGAATTAGGCTAAATAAGACATTGGCCTTAGTCGAATCGTGCAACCGCAATAAGGCAAGGAAATGAGATCCCGAGCATTCCTTAGAAATGACCTTATTGAGTAGTTTAACACACATGGGAGGACACTGAAAATTCTATATAGCATCAAAGTAAAGTTTGTCTAAGCAAATTGCCGAGATAGCTGAGAAGTCGAGTGCTTCCAAACTATAACAAGGTTATGAGCAATCAAGCATACGACTGCTTATGGCCGAGTCATTCTCGTCGAGTTGAGTTTTTACTCAGAGGTGACCATGTATGATCTTCTATTGTGTCGAGAAAGTTATGTGGCTGGGACGCTGAATTTTCTGTCGTTCCAGCTCATCCAATTCCCTTATTCACATCTGTCGAGTTGATCAATCTCAACTCCTAAATAGCAAAGCCATCCGAACTACTAAATTAAAGAGTTGAGGGCCAAGCTATAATGTTCACTCTTCACCATACAATGCCTAAAAAGTAACACTATGCTACTAGATACGTAATGCTGAATTACAGAATAGCCAAACTATAGCATCCTAAAACTTTGAGCTCTAAGTTCTAAGCTTCAGTTGAATCGAGTGGCAATTGTAGCATTTGGCAATTACTGAGCCGAGCTCTTTTAGGTGACACGACTGAGTTGTCCACCAAAATGTTCAAGCTCAAAGCAACTTTGTCATTAGAGCAATTGAGTCTTTCAACCGAGGAATTTAGTGAAAAATGCGATAGTGTCCTGACCAGGCTAACGTTCTTGATCTTTGGTCGAGCAATCCTGTATAGTCGAGGAGATGATCAACAAGCTCCTACAATTTACATTCTCACTAAGCTTGTGAGCCAGACTGAAGCATTATTATTCCATGTTGGCCAACGATAAGTGCCACAGTATACTCATGTCATCTATTGCCAAGTGGATGAGAAGCCTTTTGAGTACTTTTGTCGAGTCAAGTTTCTCAGTAGTTAGCCATGCACCAGTTCATGGCTGAGAAATTTTGCCAAGTAGTCTATGTTGAGCCATGTTTGTCGACCAACCAACGAGTTTCAAACTATGAGTCGAATAATTGTTCATCATCCGATTTCTTTCTAAACAAGCTCTTTGTGACTTGGCTATTTATAATTGAAAGCAAGAACAAAACTCCAAGCTCTTTGGTGCAAAGCTGAAATGGGCTGAGAACTCAAGATTCAGCAGTTGATGTCTAATGTCGACCTGAGTGGTATAGCTAAAGCAAGCTGAGTAGGATAATGAATTAATTGCTAAGCTTTCCCATATTGCTGCATATTGAGGAGAAGCGATGAGTACGGAGAATTAAACCAAGTTCTAAGTTCAACAGCAGTTGATTGTAGAAGCCGAGTTGCTCAAGTATTCGAGCATTATTATGTTAAGCTCTATTTTTTATAGAACATCGAAAGCTTAAAATGCTAAGCGCTTTGAAGCCAAAGTCGAATAGCTGACTTTAGCTTGGATTGCTTTCTTGAATTGCTACAAAGTCAACAAAACTTTGAGCTCCATAAATTGTATTTGAACTACATGTGCTGACCTTATCAATAAAATATGAGTAAGACTTTATTCCTATTGTTTATAAGTTATTATTTATTTTTCAACAAAGTATGTGTTAAACATATGAGTCCTTTCATGTTGACCAATTGTTAATACTCTTGTTCAATTATGTATTGAGTTGTATCTAACCATAAGTCGCTTCGTGATCTAAACTTCGACAAGTCAGATGATATAAATTATCGCCTATTTGGCATTTGTAGCAACTTGTTCCTGACTTTGCTCTGTAATTTTCCGACTTATTTTTACTTCCTTTGGAGACGAATGTGAGAACACTAAAGCAAGCAACAGCAAAATAAATACCCCCATTATAAGCCCACACAAGTGTAATTTGCTAATGGGTTACTCTTTAATAGCTCTAAACCCTACATATTATAGGTGACGTGCAAATCACAAAGCGTTACTTCCTAAGTCCTATACTTTAATGGACTAAAGGCTAGTTAACCTATTTTATGACTTAGCATAGGTTATGCTCAACTTGGGCGACTTTCATGCTTTCTTTCAGGTGCTCTCACCTCTTCTGGCGCTTTCGCCTCCTCAGGCACTCTCGCCTCCTCAAGCACTCTCGCTTCTTCAGGCCCTTTTACCTCTCTAGGCACTCTCGCCTCTTAGGCGCTTTCAGCTCCTTAGGTGCTTCTACCTATCCAAGTGCTCTCACTTTTTTAGGCGCTTCCACCTCCTCTAGTGCTCTCACCTCCTCTGGCACTTCAGCCTCCTTAAGCGCTTTCGCCTCCTTAGGCGTTCTCACCTATCTAAGTGCTTTCACCTCCTTAGGCGTTTCTGTCTCCTCAAGCGCTCTCACTTCCTTAGGTGCTTCCGCCTCTCCAAGTGCTCTCGCCTCCTCAGGCACTTTCGCTTCTCTAGGCTCTCTCGCTTCCTCAAGCACTTCCACCCACTTAAGCACTCTTGCCTCTTTAGGTGCTTCGGCCTCCTCAAGCCCTCTTGCCTCTTCAAGCACTTTAACCTCTCTAGGCGCTAGGTGCTTCAGCCTCCTCAGACACTTTCGCCTCTTTAAATACTCTCGCCTCTTTAGGTGCTTTGGCCTCTCCAGGTGCTCTCGTCTCTCTAGGCGCTCTTGCCTCTTTAGGTACTTCGTCCTCTCTAGGCCTTTGCTTCTTTAAGTACTTTAGCATCCTTACGTTGTAATTCTGAATCTCTAGAAATCTCATAAAATCAACCTCCTAAAATACTCTCTTTTTTGGCTGTATCACTAAAGAGAATGGGGGGCAAGTATTGATAAGCATTTTTGAATAATTATTATGTCAGCTTATATTAGTTGGCTCAATATCTAAGCCCGTCTAACGATCTGATCAAGAGACAATCTCCATTAACTTATTATAAATACCAAGTAAGACCCCTAGGTAAAGGAGGCTTGTGTCCATTCTTTTACTCTCACAATCATGGAACACTTTCTCTTTACATGACAAGAGGGCTGACTTAGGCATCGAAGTGGCCGCACCAGAGTACCTTTCGGTGCCCCTCAAAGCCATTTTCATGTTTTGTAGGTGTTCGTATACCGGGACAAAAATCAACTGTCAACAAGTGTAATATCGTTAACAATTAAATGATACTTGTACATAAAAAATTACATGGTTTAGGTATATGTAATACATATAATTCATAAAATGTTGTTTAATAGTGTACATATAACATGTAATTTATAAAATATATGATATTGATATATTGTAGCCATAAACCCTTAAAAATTTTGATAAAAGTTTGTAATTGTTGAGATATAATTTGGACATACATTCGAAATAGGGTAAAATTGTTAAGAAATATTTGAGAGACTACTTTTAAACCTTATTAGTACTGTCAAATATTAACTCTTGTAGTCTTAAACTAGGATTTGTAAAAATCAAAGATTTTAGTAAATATTAAGACTTAAAAAACTTATTACGTCTTGTCTAAACCTATCATAACCATACAAAATTATATAAAATAAGAGGTAAGACTTATCAAATAATTGAAAATAAGATGCATAGATAGATGCATGAGGTAAGAGCCGTAAGGATTAGATGAAGAAGAAGCCACCAATTTATCATCCAAATGTCATTTTTGTGCCACTTCATTATTGTCCTATAACTTATCCATCCATCTATGCATGAAAATGACATGAGGAAGACATTTAGCTAAAGTAGGAGTCTTGTTTCTTTAAACAATCTTCTACTTCATTATTATTCTGTAGTTATCTAAAGAGAGGATAAGATCTTATCAAGAATATTAGTTGAATTTATTTTACAAGCTCTATGGGTAATAAAAGACAATAAGGAGTCAAAGTTGGTCAACACTAGTAGCTATGACAAAGACTAGTAGAAAATGATAGCTTAATGAGCAAAGACTTGTCATATGATCACCTTAATCCTAAATTAACTAGCTATCAACTACGTGTTAGGTCCATATCATATCTAAGTCTTAAACAGATAAGCACCCCAAAATCATATCTCAACATTTCTTCCAATATGCAAAACATGTGGGAAGACTCCTAACCACCACAAATGGTGTGAGGCGTGTAAGAGGGGGCTTCCAATTTGTCTTCTAAGTGTCCTTTTTATTCAACTCCGTTATTATCTCACAAAGTTATCCATACATGTAAGCATGAAAGGGACATAATGCTAAAATAAATGCCAAATTGCTAACTAACTTAGGAGTTTTATTTCTTTAAATAATCACTAACCTATTATTAAAGCTATTTCCTAACTATTATATAAAGGAAGGCTTTTGCACTTTTAGGACCACCCCTTGTCCATACATCCCACTACATCCATCTCTTTCATACTATCTTTATCCTAACATTTCAACCAACATCTTACTCTAACTCCCAACCTCCAATGCCAACTATAAGAATAGTAGGTCGTTTTAGAATTTCAAAAACAACTTCAAACCAAAAAGATTAGCAACACTCTCTAACAACCCATCTTTATTTAATAAAATCCTTCTCAAGTTAAAAGATCCTTCTAAACTTTCATAAACAAAAAGTTTTCCAAGATTCCCAAATGATTCAAGAAGTACTTTTAGTAAAGCTAATGAAACTTTCAAGTTTTCTAAGATTGATTTCATCTTTAAAATCCTTCTCTAAAAATCTATTCAAATTGAGTCTATGATAAACCAAAAGCTTTTCACCTACTTCTCTATTTTGAATAAGTTTCAATCTTATCTTTATCAACTACTTTTCAAAACTGAGCATAGGATAAGCAAAAGCCTATCTTAGCTAAAGGATGTGTTTTATAGAAAGAAAACTATAAAAACCAATATCTTTATCAAAATCTCTTTTATTTCCTTTGATAAAATCTTTCACTAAAAATATATTCAAATTGAGTCTATGATAAACCAAAAGCTTTTCACCTACTTCTCTATTTCAAATAAGTTTCAATCTTATTTTTATCAACTAATTTTCAAAACTGAGCTTAGGATAAGCAAAAGCTCATCTTAGCTAAAGGATGTGTTTTAAAGAAAGAAAACCATAAAAACCAATATTTTTATCAAAATCTTTTTTATTTCCTTTGAAAACCCATCTTATGTGTAAGTCTCTAAAGAGTTAAAAGACAAGTTTTCTACAAAAAGGAAATTTTTATCTTTATCAATATGTAAATATCTTTAAAATATTAAGGCTAAAAGATTACGGTTTCTTTTCAAAATAACTTGATATGAAACTTATAAGAATCAAGTGGACAAATTCATTGCTAAATAATAATACCAAAGTCTCATGTCCGAATCATTATGATATATACTTATATTTGGACATTTTAGACATATTGGACATATGGACATATGGATATATTCTATATCTAGACTATTTAGACCATAACGACTGGACCTAATATGAGGACCTACAAGGACCAGAAAACTTGAACATAAGGATAAATCAGACTGTGGACATGAAACGATAAGGATGATTTGGACATTACACAAATTAACTAAAAGACTTCATAAAACTATGAGACTACAATAAAAAAAAAAAGAAGAAAAAACTCATATGCACATATTTACTTCTTATTGTGTTTTTTTTTTAGGTGTTTGCGACTTTGAGCTACCCAAAGACTATTATGATGAGTAGTAGAAAATAGCCAAGTGATTATCAATGATGAGTATCATTTACTTGTAGTTGTAGTTAATAGCACTTTAAATATATATATCAATTGCCTTTATGTTTGGGGTATTAGGAAAGTGTTTGTGTTTGATTGTGTGAGGTGCTTATGAAAATGTTATAAATTTTCCTATATAATATAGCTGATGATTGTGATGTGATGTAATCTTATGTAAGTGTTTGATAATTTGGTTAATCACTTATAAATCAATCTTGAGCATATTAAAACATAAGCATAAAATGATTATGCATAGCATATTGCATAAACTTACTTTCTGCCACCATTGTCATATAGGGAATGGAGAGGTGAGAACCTTCTCTATTTTTTTACAAACTAAGTGACTTTGAGGATGGTCATATACTAGATGGGGCCATATCCATTCTTTCATTTCAGGTTTTCATACATCTAGAGGCCGATTAGAGATTTGATTAATCCTTAGTCATTTGGTTATCAAGAAAGGCATTCATTTCTTAATTATACTTCATTTATGCCTTCTTAGGACTGATCATTAGACCCTTCTCTTTTGACCTATATTTAGGCATTGGTGAATATTTTATTTGATTCCCTTGGCTAATAAGAAGATCAATTGTCTTGGGATTATGTTGGTTCTAAGATGAACATACTTCATTTGGTTCTCTTAGGTAATTGAGGGATTGGTTTTCTTAAGGGGTTAGGGAGAATGTTACTCATTTAGTACTCTTAGGACCAATTAAGGGATATTATCTCTTGATCACTATGTTGACATAGGTAAGAGTTTTGCCAAGAATTGTGATTCTGTGGCTATTTTGTTATGATGGCTAAAGATGTTATGCTAAGAGACTTTATACACTAAATTTGGATACTTGGGAACTGGTGGAACTATGAATCTTTAACCTAAGGTCAAGAGGGGAAATATATCCTAGATTACATACCGAATATTAGTTAGCTGCATGTATTGCTACATATGCTTAATTGATTGACTGCATATCATATGTATGAAAACTTTCTTGTTATGCTTAAAAGGTGGTATGAGTGAATTTCTCACTAAGCTAATTGTAGCTTACACTCTTATAGTTTAAACTTTTTATAAGAAACTTATTGGTTGTATCTAGGAAAGTCTAAGTCATTGGTGAGCTATATGAAGATAGAAGTAGGCTATGGGAGTATACGAAAGGAATATGAAATTTATAATTAGCATATGTCTTAAGTATTCTATTTATAATGGGTTTATAATAAGTATCATGTAAAAAGACTCTATAACTTTATAAGTTCTATATTTTCTATTCTATAATATAATGTGAACTTTTATTCTATATCATTAAATCTATGAAACTCTATTAGTTGTTCTAGAATTGATACTTAATGTACTCTTTTGAAGTAATTAAGGAGTAAGAAAGCATTAATTTATTACTTTGAACTAGTAGATGGCAGTCTTTCATTACTAAACTATCATACGGGTCATGATAGATTTTATTAGTATCAGAGCAAAGGGTTTGACATATAAAATTATATAAATATATACATCTAAGAGTAGGTAGAGCTAGGATAAGTATAAATATTACATCATTACTAAACTATGTTTTCTTTCCTATTCTAGTATGACCTTGTGACAATCGTAAGCTCCTGGAATGAATTTGCCATTGTATATGGAGAGTTGTTGGTGGAATACTACAAGCATTTGCGCGTACATTGTAAGGATTTTGTTCTTTATGGAGTTATGAAAACCTTGTTTGAAATCTTAGAAAAATGGATGGAAGGACTTAGAGATACCTAAGCCAGAGTAATTGACCGGTTGGATAAGAGTTTGGTAATAGAAGTTTAACCAGTTAAGTATATTTACAAGTTGGAACCATATGCCATTGCCAATGGATGACCTAGTGAGGTTGAAGATGTTAGTTTTATAGTCTTTAACCTTGAGAAACCGATGCCCTCAGATTTCAAGGAGTGGATTCCGTTAACTTCTATCTTAACCTATGCCCATGATATGAAAGACAATTATTTTAGACTTAAACAAGATACTTTGAGTTGGGGTGACATTTGTGAAAGAAGAATATGGTTAACTAGACCTCCATTACCCATCCTTGAATCTAACAAACCAAAATTACTTGAAAAATTTTGGTATCTACTTACTTATGAGATGGACATCATGAAAGTTAATGAAGGTATGAGTTCTTACCCTTCCTCTAGCACATCATATTATTCCTTTGACATGCTTGGAACTCATATCTGGGAAGAGAATCCTAACAAGGGTGCTAGTCTAAGTAGGACAAAATATGTTATTGAAAATTGGTCTAAAACCCTATTAAACTTAGATGAGATTCTTTCACCTTACGACACTTGCAAGTATGATAACCTAAAACCTATTAATGAATATTCAGAACCTATCCGTTGCAATATTAACCTTGAGCTAGCTTAAGTAAATGTAAATCTAACCCCGACAAATGATTTTAAAAATGTACAAGTTGACACTTGGCTAACTTATAGAGATCAGGAAGGTAGCTTAAGTGAACAAAATGAACCTAATTCTCCTTTTGAGCCAGATGATGGTGGCAAATTTAGGATAGGTAACGATGTAAGTTTTAGCTATACTTAGAAGAGGAAGAGGTGTGGTGGATGGATTTATAAGTGATTGAAAGAAGACTTGTAAATAAAGTGTAATGAATAAATGACTATTATGTTTCTATTATGACTATGTTATGATGGATCTAATTATGTAAAAAATGTATGTAGTGATGTATATATGAATAAATGTGTCGAGCCTGGTTTTTCACCCTCTTAATTCTTTTATAAAATTAAGTTTTTTTTTTTAAACCGATCAGTACTAAACCCTACCTATTTAATATTGATCCTTGAATAGGGTTTAAAGAAAATTGTTTGTTCAATTTGAAAAGGTATTGGAGTCGCCACCCGACCAGAGTTAGGAAAAGGAGTTAAGTTATAACCAATTAGGTGGATTAGTTATAACTCAGCTACTAGTCTATCGATTAAAAAACCAATTCATAAAACGGTTTTCTAAAAACTAAAGATTTAGATTCGGGGGCTAATTTATTACACTCTAAATGGATACCACTTTTTAACTTCTTGAATTTAACTTTGCTTTTTAAATATACTCTTTTTAATTTTTAAAACAGCTAATTATGTTACATATGACTAAATTAATTGATTTATACAAATATCTACAAAAATAGAAAAAATAAAACTTTTTGTATTTTAAGTCCTTCCGTACTTACGTACGGGTGTCCACATACCTATTATTCGGGATTAGACTTTTGTAGTTCATTTTTGTAAAAGTTTACTAGGTTAGTTTTATTTTATTTTAAAAAATAATCGATTTTATGTTTTTAGTTCAATGTGGTTTATTTGAGAAAATTTCTAAAAAAGAAAGTCCTGAATTGAATTTTTTTATTTATTTTTGAAAAGAATCTAAAATGCCCTAGGTTGTAAAGGGTTTGTTTATTTATTTTTATTATTTTTGAAAACTTGATTTTTCTAAGTGTTTAAAATAATAATAATAATAATCTTTATACCTTTTATTTTATTTTTAATAATTTTTTTACTTTTTTATTTTTTAAAATTTATTCTATTTTTATTTGTTAGACCAAAAATAAATATATAAATAAATAGATTACTTTTTTTTCTCCTTTATTTTTTTCTTTTCCTTTCTTTCCTTTTCTTTTTTTTTTTTGTTAGATTTTTCCCTTTGCCTTTAATTTACGATTACATATTACAAATAATAAATAAATAAATAAGTAAATAAATAAATATATAAAAAGTAAAAAAATGACAACAAACAAATAAAATGCAGCAAGGGGGTTAAACCAACCAGGGACACGGGTTGGTTTGGACTTCGGGTTAGGCCTGGTTGGACTCGGGTTGCGGGTTAGATGACTTGACTCACATGTGTTGTACGTGCTTGGTCGAGGAGGATGAGGAGTAGGCAGCGAGTGGCTTGATCTGAGCTTTTCCAAGGACCAAAACGAGCGGGTGAGCTTGGTTTGGTACGAATTTTATTAGGTGATGGGGGTGGGGTATTAGAAATGACGCTACGACTTAAGGTGATGGTTTGGTGGTGGTTCAAGGTAGTGGTCAACGGTGGTTAATGGGAGTGTTTGGTTGATGGCTTGTTGGGTTTGAGTGAGTATTTGGGGTTGGGTTTTGAAGTGTGGGAAACTCGTTTATGGAGTTAATTTAGGTTGAAGAGGGTTAGAAGTGGTGGTTTGAAAGGGGAATGGTGCGGTGGTTAGGGTTTTGGGGGTGGTTGTTTAGCAAGGCAATAGAGGCCGCGGCTAGGGGCAAGGTTGGTTGGGTTCAAATGCCCAAGCTCTCGGGAGCTCGGTTGTAGTGGTGGACTTAGTTGAAGGTGGCTAGAGAGAGAGATTAGAAGAGAGAGAGGGTGTTTTTTGTGATTCTAGTCGATTATCTCTGTTTATGGATGCTTGTAAGCCCCCTATTTATACACGAATTTAGCTCAATAAGTAAGGAAAGCTCGAATCAGAGTAAGGAAAAAAAAAACAAAAATTTAAGTTTTTTTTTTGAAATTTTAGAGCTTGATTTGAGCATTAAAAGGGATGAATCTGGTCTTGCTTTTGTATTTGATTTAAAGAAGGCCATGTTTAGTTTGCAATTTTTCCATAAGCAATTTTGCTATTGATTTGGCGAAATTGAAATAAAAAGTAGTTCAAAAATCATGTCAAAAGTAGCTACCAGAAGAGGAAAGTGTAGAAAATTTGGAGAAAATGAGGGAACAAGGGGGAAAGAGAAGGAAAGGGAAGGAAAAAGCGACTGACGTGGCACCATGTTAGCCATGTTGACCGATCACAGCATGTCATATGTTAATAGTGACACGTAGCATGCTATGTAGTGCCACATTAGCATGGGTAGTCTAATCCCAACTTGCTACATGTCAGGACACGTGGCATAATTTACCCTAATAAAATGTTATTTCCTAAGTGCCCTAAAATCTTCTATTTTTTTCAAATTTCCTATTTCTTGTAATATTTTCAATTTTCTAACTTTCTTCAAATTTTAATTATTTTCTAAACTTCTTATTAGATTTACTATTTTTGATATTTTTTTAAAATTCTTATTTTTTTCCAAATTTCTTCGTTTTTCAGTTTTCTTTAATTTCCTATTTTTTTGTGTTTTTCCTAATTTAAGACCTATTGAGGTTTAAAATAAATGGGGCAAAAATTGGGTACTTTACTAGGCTTACTAACTTAAGCAAGAGTGTTTTTCGAGGATTAGCAACCCTAAACCAGGATCGATCTAAAACCTGGTTGTACCTTACTAGGCTTACTAACCTTAATAAGAGTGTCTTTCGAGGATTAGTAACCCTAAACTTGGTCTTAATGTTGTGTCCTAAAGGCCTTCTACAAGGAACTGATGAGGAGGAGTGCCCTACGAGCTTGCTTGAGAAGAACTTGGTGAATAGAGGAGAAGTGCCTTATGGACTCACTTGAGAGAAACCTAGTGAACAGAGGGGAAGTGTCTTATTAGTTTGCTAAAAGAAACTTCGTGAAGAGACTAAGTTAAGATCATGTCTTCAAGGGTTAGCTAAACACTAAATGTAGAAAGTGAATGCCTTATGGGTTGGATCAAAAAGACTATTGGGAGTAAAAACTAGTCTAAATGTAAGTGTAAGATTCAAAAATCAGTGTACTAACATTGTGTGGAAATACTTACCTGGTCTTTGTTGATAGTGCCAAAATTGTCAATTCTTTTTGAAAAAGTCCCATAAAAAATAACTAGCTCATGTTTTGGTCCTTTTTTATCAACCCAGATGTTCTTGATACAGAATGTTTAAGACTTCGTCTGCTCTTTTAACTCGATACAGAAAGCTAGTCACTATTTTCGACTAACAAACGTCTACCATGAGGTGATTGCTTACTTGGATTTTACATTTCTCTGAAAAACAAATAATAAAACTCCCCATCCGGGGGGATCAATTCGTAATAAATATTTTAATGAGTTTTGTTAATTATTAATGTCCTAGATCTCACTCCTTAACTTCTCTCGTGTTTTCAGTGTATGGGTTCAATTAAATGTGGTAAAGGGAGTTAAACCTTTCAATGGAGAGGGTGATTATTCAAACGTTGACAATAGCTAAGGATACCAACTTTGCTTGTAGATAATGAAAATTAGACAACAATGACATTTAGAATGACTTGCATTTTCGTGTTTTAAGTAAAAATTTCCACTGACTTCTCATGGATAGTACAACTTTATAACATCAGCATTTATAGGGTCTCTTAATTCTGAACCATCCATTTGAGACAAAATTAAAACCCCTCCTGGTAATATTTGCTTCACGTCATAAGGGCTTTCGTAATTGGGAGCAAACTTCCCTCTAGAGTCTTATTCATTGGGGAGAGCCTTTCTTAACACCATATCTCCCTCTTTGAAGTTCTAGGGTCATACTCTTTTGTTGAAGGCCTGAGCCATTCTTTGTTGATAACATTGATTATGATACAGGGCAATTGATCTCCTCTCGTTAATCAGATTCAGCTGCTCGATGCGTTTCTTGACCCAATCAGCTTTGTCCAATTGAGTTTCTAATAATACCCTAAGCGATGGGATCTCAACCTCCATTGGTAATATTGCTTCAGTGCCATATATTAAAGAGTACGGTGTTGCCCCAATAGATGTTTTGACAAAAGTCCGTTAAGCCATGAGTGTGAATGGTAACATCTTATGCCAGTCTTTATATGTGATAGCCATTTTTCCAATGATTTTTCTGATGTTTTTGTTGGTTACTTCAATGGCTCCATTCATTTAAGGTCAATAAGGAGTAGAGTTCCTATGAATGATTTGGAACTGTTAGTACAATTCTAACATGAGCTTGTTGTTGAGATTGGTGCCATTGTCAATGATGATTGTTTCTAGAGTCTTGTATTAGACTAAGATGTCTCTCTTGATGAACTTAACTATGACCCTTTTAGTAATGCTCGAGTAAGACAAGGCCTCAACCCATTTGTTGAAGTAGCTGATGGCAACTAGTATGAAGTGATGCCCATTGGATGCTTTTGGAGTGATCGGGTTGATGATATCTATGCCCTACATTGAGAAAGGCTATGGTGTTGAGAGGGTGTATAGTTCCTGAGGGAGGGCATTTATCTTATTTGCATAAACTTGGCATAAGTGACAATGCCTTACGTGTTTGATGCAATCACTTTCCATTATTGACCAATAATACCTTAACCTCATAATTTTCTTCGCCAGCATGTATTCATTCAAGTAAAGGCCACATACTCTTTCATGTACTTATTTCATTAACTTCTTAGCCTCATTGTCATCTACACACCTTAAGAGTGTACTGTCACAAGTGCATCGGTATAAAGTGGACTCGCTTATTAAGAATTAAGTAGCTAATCTCCTAATCATCTCTCTATCCTTTTTCTCGACCTCTTCAGGGTATGTGCCTTGTTGTAGGAACATCTAAACATCATGGTACCATGGCTTTTGGTCATCAGTACCCTTAATTGCCAGGCTAAAAGCAAGCTTATCTTCAATTTCAATAGTAAGGGGCTGAATCTTGATTTTATCGGAGATGTTAGAGTAGCTAAGGCATTAGCAAATTGATTCTGAGTTCTTCGTACGTAATTGAGAGTGACTTCTTTGAATTTCCTTGTTAATTCAATCAAATGCCGATGATAAGGTAGCAATTTAGAATCTTTAGTCTTATACTCTCCTTGAGTTTAGTCGATAATGAGTGAAGAGTCCCCATACACTTCTAATTCTTGAATGTCTTTATCTAGGGTCATTTTGAGTCTCATGATGCATGCTTCATACTCGTCGATATTATTAGTGTATGGGAAAACGAGCCTTATAGTTATAGGATATTGAGTGCCTTTAAGGGATATTAGTATTGCCCCAATTCCACACCCAGACACATTAGCTACCTTATTGAAGAACACCTTTCATTTCGATGGCTCATCATCTTCTCCTTTATTAAAGCTTCCTTTAATTGCTAAGATATCCTCATCGAGTAAACTGACTTGTACCTCTTGGGGAGTGCTATTGGAGGGATTTTCTGCTAATTGATCTACTAAAGCTTGCCCTTTGACTAAATTCCAGTTCACATATATAATGTCAAATTCTGATAGTAACATTTGGCACTTTGAGATTCTACCAATTAGGGTCGATTTGTCTGCCAAATACTTCAAAGGATCGTGCTGAGTCAGTAATTCAACCTGGTAGTAGAGTGTGTATTATTTGAGTTGATGCATTGCCCAAACCAAAGCACAATAAGTTGTTTCAATTTTTGAATATTTCTATTCTACCTCAGCAAATTTCTTACTCAAGTAGTATATAGCTTGTTCTTTTCCTTCCTCATCCTTTTAACTGTGCATATACCCTATGGACTCTGGTAATATTGTTAGGTATAGGAATAAAGGCTTCTTAAGTTTTGGAGCCACTAAAATTAGAGAGTTCATGAGGTATTCTTTGATCATTGTAAAGGCTTGCTCGCACTCTTCGTCCCAGTTGATCTTAGCGTTCTTTTTCAACAACTTAAATAAGGGACATCACTTGTTTATGAGTTGAGGTATGAATTAGGTTATGTAGTTCAAATGGCCTAATAAGCCTTTGATTTCTTTGAGTGTACGTGGCGGGCGAAAATCAACTATTGCTTTAACTTTATCAAGGTCCACTTCGATGCCCCTTTTGCTTATTATAGAGCCCAACAATTTCCTTGAAGTCACTTTAAAGGTACACTTCTCTAGGTTAAGCTTTGACAGGAATTTTCTTAACCTATTGTAGACACTCAATTTTTGCCTATAGTAGTTATAATTTTTGTTTTTAGGGTCGTAATTTAGAAAATAATAAAAAAATTGAAAAATGATAAAAAGACCAAAAAAATAGAAAATTGTTAGAAGAAAAGAAAAAAAAAAATAAAAAAGAAAAAATTCGAAAAAATTAATTTAATGGAATCTTGACTAAATAGTTGTCGAAAAAAAAAAAAAACAAATCTGATATGGTGACATTAAATCTAATAAAATCAAGATTTGTAAGATTCGAATCTATTTTGGATCTTTATCAATTTAGATTTGATTCGATTTGATTCAAAAGATTTGTTTTTGAGTTTTATAAATAGGAGTTGTATGGTGCGAGCCAAAAAGAATAATTACACATTTGTTAAAAAAATATGCTCAAACCCACTCCTTAGACCAATTCTATAGTTATGCTTACGATAGGACTAGAGATTCAATCAATTCCCTTTCATCAGCTTTGCGTGCTTTATCTTACAGGTAATAATAGTGGTTTTTAATTATTGTTTATAGTTTGTCTTATTTATTTATTTGTATTTCACTTAGTATATATGCAGTTATTTTTAAAACATGTACTACTTTTTTTAATTTTTATCATGTCTTTAATTGCTAGTAATTAGTTATAGCATTAGTGTCTAGTGAACATGTATTAAGTTAAATTTTCATTTTTTCTAGATTTCATATTTTCAAAATGACATTTTTATAAAATCTCATATTTTACAAAATCTCGTTCTTTGCATATTGTAGCATGTTAGGGTTTTCTAGATAAAAAAATCATTTTGATGTTCATAAAATAAAAAAAATCTTTAATTGACTTTTTTTTTTTTTTTTTTTTTTTTTACGGCAAGACATCTTTTCCATAGTTTAGATGTCTTTTCTATGCTTTAAATATCTTTTATATAATTTAGACATCTTTTCTATGGTTAGACATCTTTTCTATGGTTAAAAATCTTTTCCATAATTTAGGCTTTTTTTCTATAGTTTATATATCTTTTCCATTGTTAGGTTTCTTTTCTATGATTCAGACATTTTTTCTATAATTTAGATTTTTTTTTCATAGTTTAGATATCTTTTTTATAGTGTAGACATCTTTTTTATGGTTTAAATATCTTTTCTATGATTAGGAATTTTTTTTCTTTTTTTTTTAATATTTTAAGCGTCTTTTCTATATAAAAGATTTAACATGTAGAACATTGCATATTTCATAAAATCTTTAGAGTTTTTCTTGAAAATAAAAAAATTATCACTTAGTTGTTTTTAAATAAAAATCTTAACTTGGGACTTTTCAAAAATTAGGGTTTTAGTTTTTTTTTTTTATAATTAAGAATAAAAATTAGGCTTCTAAGGATTTTTCTTAATAAAAATGAAATGGCTAATAAAAATGCAAATTCAACCAATTATTTTTTTTAATAAAAAGAACCAACACATTAAAGTTTTCGGAAAGAATTATGATCGTCTGATCCCGATTAACGGGTACGTAGACACTTTCGGGGCGACAATAAAATCTATAGAAAATTAGTTTTTTTTTTTTTATTTTGGTTTCTGTTTCCTTTTCTTAAAAATATTAAAAACGATAATTTAAAAGAATAATCCTAATTTCGGTAAATATATAGTGGTACCCGTTAAGGTTTAATAGGTTAGCCCTAGAATTCGGAACCCTCTGGTTCTTCATTAAAATGGAAATCAAAGACCGGTAATCAAATCGTAATTAATCCACCCAATTGGTTACGGTTTTCTTTTCTTTTCCCGACTTTGGTTGGGTGGCGACTCCATAAATTATTTTTAATAAAATACTGGAATTTCTCAATTTCTTTAGTTGAGGATTAATATTAAATGGGTTAGGATTTAGTATTAATTGGAAATGGGAAATTAATTTTAAATAAAAAGAAACCAAAAAATCAGGCTTGACACCTATCATACAATCTCCTTAGATTATCCACATAATTTTCTTCTTCTTTGGACTTTGCAATCATATCATCAACATATACTTCAACTTTTTTACGCATCATGTCACGAAAGATTGCTTTCAGCTTTCTTATGCATCATGTCATGAAAGATCGCTTTCAGCTTTCTTATAGCAAAATATGCCTCAAGTTGTGATGAATGTTGTATTGGCTTTATCTTCTTCAACCATTCGAATTTGATTATACTCAGAAAATCCATCCATGAAAGAGAAAAGATAGTTTCCAGCTATGTTATCAATCAATACATCGATATGGGGTAAGGGAAAATTATCTTTAGGGTTACTTGATTAAGGTCCCGAAAGTCCATGCACACTTTGACCTTCCCATTCTTCTTCATAACTGGTACTATGTTGGCTACCCATTCGGGATAATTAGATAGCTTAGTGAAATTAACCTCCAGTAATTTTTTGACTTCTTCCTTGATCTTCAACAGGATATCCAATCAGAACCTTCTTGACTTCTATTTCTTAGGGTTGATATCCTCTCATGTGGGTAAATAATAGATTACAATTGGTGGATTTAAGCCGGGCATGTCTTCATAAGACCATGGGAATACATCTTGGTATTCAAGTAGTAATGTGGTCATTTCTACCTTTAGGTCTCCTTTCAAATTTCCTCCAATCTTTAACGCCTTAAGGTTGTCATCAGTCTCGACATTAATTATCTTAGTTGGCTCCGTAATGGAAATTCTACTCATTTCATGTTTTTGCTAGCTTTTTTGCATGTCATTATGGTTATTGACATCACTCTTGACAACTAACCTAGTAGGGTTAAAGGCGATATCAATATTTTCATAACCTATCTACGTAAGGTATCCATAGCCTTTATTCGGATCATTGGATCTAGGAAAAAGAAAAGTATGTAAAAGAAAGAGTGTAAGTAAGGCAGGAGTGAAGAGAAAAGAGATTGATTCTTATTTAGAGGAATCATTTTTTTAGTACAATTATTTGTAGAATAAAGGTAATTTATTACAAAACTCTATAAAATACTGGACTATGATTCATCCTTTACTTTAGGGAAGACTTATTGCTATTCGTAGGGATGGAGAACCAATTATTCAAGTGCTGGGACTTGTTGGATGGACCAGCCCCTTCATTTCTATTGGAAGTATCCTCTTTGGTAGGCTTTGAGTTTTGCGCTTTTGCTTGGATGAAAGTTTCTAACAATAGAGGGAAGGTCATTAGAACGTAATATAACCTGTCACCTTTTCTACCCTTATCTTACATTCTTTGCAACTCCTCCATTAGGGTTAGAATGTATCTTAGGCCATAGGTTTTGAATTGGCCTTCTTTGAATTTTAGCCTCTCATCTTTCTCCCGATCAGTGATTATGCACACCTCTTCAAACATTTGGAGCCTAAAGTTCTCTTGCTCCTTAGTGCCAATATAAGGTATAGCCATCTCATTGTAAATTTCATAATCCTGGTCACTTGGAATCGTGATGACCTAGCCATTGAAAATGAACTTAACTTTTTGGTAGAGACTTAATGGTATGGCCTTTGCTGAATGTATCTAAGGCCTTCTTAATAACAAATTGAAGGTCTTTAGAATGTCCAAAACTTGGAATGGGATGTTGAATGTCTGTAGGTCAGTATCAACTGGTAAGTCGATCTCCCTTATTATTTCTCTCTTGGATCCATCAAAAGCTCTTACTGTTATCAAACTCGGCTTGATGGCGGTCATATTAATGCCCAATAGATCTAAGGTAGCTAAAGGGTAGACATTTAAGGATGACCCGTTGTCGATAAGGACTCTTGTTGTGATGATGTTATTTATCCTCACTATTATGAATAGAGGCTTTGTGTGTAGGTTACCTTCTTCACCCAGTTCTTTGGTAGAGAAAGAAATCTGGTCCATAGTGAGGATGGAATTGATGACAAATCCAATCCTTTCAGCCGGCATTTTACAAAGGACTTTGACTTCCCTTAAAGTTCTGAACAAAGCTTCCTGATGTGGATTTGATGCCATCAAGAGACTCATGAGGGATATTTGTGTTAGAGTCTTAGCGAGCTGATCTATTATTTTATATTCGCTAGATTTAATCATCTTGGAGAAGGTAGACAATCCCTCTTCAGTTTGCTCATTATTTGGCCTTTCCAGTACGGCTTTCTTTTTTAGGTCTTCGCTTAGAACATAGATTCTACTAGAGCAGGTAATCCCCCCTACAAGAGAGCTTGATTGCCCTTGGTTTATTGCCTGGTAGTTGAGAGGGGAAGTTTTATAATTTTTGGGGGCTACAGGCACATAGAAGGTGTACCGTTTAGTTTGCTTCTCTTCTTGTTTATAGAATCTATAAACCTCGAGCTCTTGGTTAGAACTAATCATGTTAATGGTGGGCCCTAAGTTATCAAATATCATATTGATGATGGGCCTATAGTTAGTATGGGGTTTTTTGTTGACGTTTGGAGCAAGAGTCACCACAAAATCCAATTACACTATACCTTCATCAATTAAGTCGTGAATTTTATTCTTTAACCTCCAGCACGAGTTGGTTGAATGGCCTACTTACCTTAGATGATACTGACATCTTGCATTGGAATAAAAAAATCTCAGCCTGTACCTTTCACTAGGAGCCTAAGAATGGAGCAGATTATCTCTTCTTAGTTTTTTTAGCACTTAACTGAGTGGAATGGGTATTTTGGTGAATTGCCTTAGGGCCTTACTAACCTGTGGTTGGCTTCTGTATTATTGTTAAGTTGGTGGAGGATTTGCCTTGAAAGAGACCCGAGCATTAGGCTTGGTATTCAAATTGACCATGTTAACAATAGTTCTCTAAGCTTACTAGTGATGAGTTTAGTAGAGGGTGGTCTTCTAACTGATGTCTCTTGTAGCTTACTGGAGGAGACGGCACTTTCAATTTGATACACTGCTACCACTACTTCTACAAAGCCAAAAGAAGCTTGTCCGATTAGGTGAGTGAAGTAAGGTCTCTCAAGAGTGTTGATTAAAGTTGTGGTTAGCTCTTTCTTAGTCACGAAGGTAGATACGCTTACAGCTAAGGACCTCTACCTTTGGGCATACTTTTTGATGTTAGTGCTGTCATTTCCTTGGTTGGCCATTCTAGTTTGAAAATGGGTTTTGATAGGGCTTCTCTGGAAAGTTTGATGTTTGGGAGCTATCTTGGTGACCTATTTAAAACTACTGCTCAATAAGTTATCACATGAATATTTTTGAAAGAGACAAATGAGAAACTAAGAAATGCATAGCATGCGGATGCAGAGAGATAGAATTGACTAATAACCAGCAAGATGGTAATTTTATTATTTTTCTGTGGCTTTTGGAGTATTTGAAAAAGAAAATACATTTAAGAAGATTATTCCTATCTCTAAATGTCCTTTTAGTGTTTGATAGGTGTTCCCCTTTTTCGCTTATTGGTACTCCCTTCCTTTCCTTGAGTTGGGCTCTTCTATTTCTTCAAATTCTTTGAACCTCTTTTAGGTCATCCTCAATTGATGTTCTAAGGCCTTGGAATGTTGTTTTGATTCCTGAAAGAGATCCTCCCATATGTCTCGCTCTTCATAGATTATTTCTACTTGAGCTTGTACTTGGTCCATGTAGGTCTTAACTTTAGGATCTAATTCAGCTGTTGCAAGTTAGATGAACTTTGGTGCTCGATACTGGATCTCCCCTGCCTTATGATGCTGATCATACAAATATTCTTTGGTAACTCGATGCTTGTCCGCTTCTCCTAGCTATTTTCCTAGATCAATGTTTGGGCTGACAATCATTGTTTCCCATAATTGTTTGATTGCCTTGAGTTTGGACATCTTTTGTGGCAGTAGAATCTGAAGGTCCTCATAATCTAAGGTCATGATATCCAATGGAGGCCTATAGACTATATCTTGGATACCTTTAAATTGTTTGATCATGTTGTTAAGGTAATAACTTGTGCATAATTTCATCCCGATTAGCGGTATTGCTTGATAATTTTTGCAAACTAGGATTACTCTTTTGAAGTTACTCCATCTTGCTATCCATAAGATATCAGCAATTTGGAAATTTCTCAAAACTTTTACCTAGTAGTATATGGATTTTCCTTTTAGGAAATGGACCTTATTGATAAATGAATCGATCAGATCAATGTTGTGAGCAAACTCTCCATGGATTAGGTCAAACCCATAACATTTCATGTGGCTCACAAACCATACTATCAATAATGCCATGCTGGTCTTTAGTGTGCTATCATTCCTTTCTTTCAAAACACTAAAGCTTTTGATTTGTTCTATGAAGAGGGCCAAGATATATGATTTTCCTTTAGGAAATTGGCTCACTAACTCAATAACCTTGAAATGTATGAGGAACTTTCCTTTAGGGAATAGGAGGGTCTCAAATGCAGCCAAGATAAAGGCTTTTATTCTATTTTTTCCCCAAGCTTTGAGATTGCCATAGAAGATACCCCATCGGTTGGATTTAGGTTTAATGGTGAATCAGGCTTTTAACCTCCAATTTGATGCAATTACCGTTGCAGCTTCTAAAGGCTTTGTTCACTTTTGTTTTTCTAATACCCAAGAATCTTGAGAAGGCATTCACAGGATCCATTTCCAAATTTAGGGTATATATGTTTTCCAAAGAAGGGGCTTGGAGTAATTAGGTGTATTCTTCTTGTGTTGAGCTAATCAAGTGGTGCCCAACTCGAAAAGCCACTTCTTCAGGTTCCTAAAAGTTGGTCAGAGCCTTAATCAAATTAATCTCTATTTTTATTTTAGGGAGTGATAGAATGGGCCTGATCTTATTGGAGATGGTCTCTTGTTGCTTCGGATTGAAGTGTTGGAACCATTGGTCCAGGATAGGTTTGGGGCAGATGGGCTTACATATAAATTTTTCCTTAAAGTAGATAGAGTTAGATGATGAACAGGCCATTTTTGAATTATAAAAGAGAAAATATGTTACAAGACTGCCTGATAACGACAAAGCCTATTTACAGCAATTATATATTTACAATACATGAAAATTACAAGGGAAATCAAGGAAACTCTAAGCCATTTTATTTTATTTTTTTTCCATCTTGCTTGATTATTTGTCTTTTTTGAATATCGTGAACGCATAAAGGGTAGGTTCTAAAGGTTCTTAAACTTGTGTGACCTTACTTGTTAAAGAATACTTTCATTGGTTACATTAAGCTTAAGTGGGGATGGCCTAATTAACCCTGAGCAGTAGTTACACCACAGCACCTAGAGCCTATACAATGGCCCTTCATCTTAAGGTCTTAAGACGGCTTAGGTTCGACCGTATCTATCCTGCATTCATGATATATAAAATAAATTCCCCCTAAATTAAATCAATAAAACTAAACCTGCAAAGAAAATGTTAGTACAAATATGGTATAAACAAACAACAAATAAATAAATTGCATTCAAGGTGATTTTAGAGATCAATTTTAATTTTTGGAAAATCAAATGGCTAACCTTCTTGATGGTCTCTAATAGAGTTGCCAAGCTATCGAGCTTAGTTTTTCACCCTCTCGATTCTTTCATAAAATTAAGTCTTCTTTAAACTGATCAGTACTAAACCCTACTCGTTTAATACCGATTCTCAACTAGGGTTTAAAGAAAACCATTTTTTCAATTTGAAATGGTATTGGAGTTGTCACTCAACCAGAGTTGAGAAAAAGAGTTAAGTTATAACCAATTAGGTGGATTTGTTATAACTTAACTACTGGTCTATCAATTAAAAAACCAATTTATAAAACAGTTTTTTAAAAACAAAAAATCTAAATTCGGGGGCTAATTTATTAAACCTTAAATAGGTACCACTTTTTATGTTACATGTGACTAAATTAATTAATTTACACGTATATCTATGAAAAAGGAAAAAATAATACTTTCTGTGTTTTAAGTCGCCCTATTCTTACGTACGGGTGTTTACGTACCTGCTATTTAAGATCATACTTCTATAGTTCATTTTTGTAAAATTTTAGTGGGTTGGTTTTATTTTATTTTGAAAAACAATTGAGGTTATGTTTTTAGTTTAATTTGGTTTATTTGAGCAAATTTTTTAAAAAGAAGATCCTAAATTAGATTTTTTTATTTATTTTTGAAAAAATTCTAAAATTCCCTAAATTGTAAAGGGTTTGTTTATTTTTTTATTATTTTTTAAAACTTAACTTTTCTAAGTGGTTCAAATAATAATAATAATAATCTTTATTCCTTTTATTTTATTTTTAATAATTTTTTTACTTTTTATTTTATTTTTTAATTTATTCTATTTTTATCTATTAGACCAAAAATAAATAAATAGACTACTTTTTTTTCCTCCTTTTTTTCTTTTTTTTTTTTTATTTTATTTTTTTCCTTTTTCCTTTAATTCATGATTACATATTACAAACAATAAATAAATAAGAAATACAAAAACAACAACAAAGAAATAAAATGCAGTAAAGGGGCTGGACTAACTAGGGATGCCAGTTGGTTTGGACTTCGGGTTAGGCTGAGTCGGACTTAGGTTGTGGGTTGGATGACCCGACTCACATGCGTTGGACGTGCTTGGTTGAGGAGGATGAGGAGCAGGCAGCGAGTGGCTTGATCCGAGCTTTTCTAAGCACTAAAATGACTAAGTGAGCTTAGTTTGGTGCGAATTTTGTTAAGGAATGGAGGGTTGGAAATGATGTTGCAGCTTGAGGTAGTGGTTCAAGGTGGCAATTAGCGGTAGTTGATGGGAGTGTTTGGTTGGTGGCTTACTAGGTTTGAGTGAGTGTTTAGGGTTGGGTTTTTAAGTGTGGGGAACTTGTTTGTAGAGTTAATTTAGGCTATAGAGGGTTGGAAGTGGTGGTTTGAGACATGAATGGTGCGGTGGTTAAGGTTTTGGGGGTAGTTATTTAGCGAAGCAATGGCTAGGGGTGAGGTTAGTCGGGTTTGAATGCCCAAGGTTAGGGGGGTTCGATCATGGTGGTGGGCTTAGTTGAAGGTAGGTAGAGAGAGAGATTCGAAGAGAGAGAGGGTTTGGTGGTTGAGTTAGAGAGAGAAAGTGATCATCAGAGAGAGAGAGAGAGAGAAAGGGTGTTTTTTGTGATTCTGGTCGATTATCTCCATTTGTAGATGCTCATAAGCCCCCTATTTATACATGAATTCAGCCCGGTAAGTAAGAAAAGCTCGAATCGGAGAAAATAAAAAAAAAAACTGAAATTTAAGTTCTTTTGAAATTTTAAAGCTTAATTTTAGCATCAAAAGGGATGAATTTAGTCTTGCTCTCGTTTTTGATTCAAAGAAGGCTATGTTTAGTTTGCAATTTTGCCATTGATTTGGTGAAATTGCAACAAAAAGTGGTTCAAAAATTGAGTCAAAAGTAGCTACTTGAAGAGGAAAGCACGAAAAATCTGGAGAAAACGAGGGAAGGAAGGAGAAAGAGAAGGAAAGGGAGGAAAAAGGGGCTGACATGGCACCACGTTAGCTATGCTTACCGATTACAGTGTGTCACGTGTCAATAGTGATACGTAGTAGTTGAAGTGGCATGCTACGTGGCGCCACGTTAACACAGGTCATCTAATATCAACTTTCTATGTGTTAGGATACATAGCGCAATTAGATCCTGATACATGGTAGTCCTTAATGTAATGAAAAAAGCTTCGTATGCTTCCACCAAGATTTGAACCCCTAACCTCATGCTCATACCCAATTCTAAGTCTAAGTGTTTATTTGTTAGGCCATTAGTCTATGCCTTATCCATATATGTAATTAAATTGCACATAAAGACTTGGTTAGCCTAAGTTAGATTTAAATCTAAGTTCAAGTTTAATAGCTCAACTTTTAAACCTATTTCAAAAACAAAAAATCTACCCTAATAAAATGTTATTTCCTAAATACCCTAAAATCTTCTATTTTTTTCAATTTTCCTATTTCTTGTAATTTTTTCAATTTTCTAACTTTTTTCAAATTTTAATTATTTTCTAAACTTCTTATTAGATTTCCTATTTTTGATATTTTTTCAAATTTCTTATTTTTGTGCTTTTTCTTATTTTTTGTATTTTTTTTTCTAAATTTCTTTATTTTTTTAGGTTTTTTTAAATTTCCTATTTTTTGTGTTTTTCCTAATTTAGGACCTATTGAGGAAATAAAATAAAAATAAAAATAAAATAAATGGGGCAAAAATTGGGTGTATACAAAAAGAAAGTGTGAAGAAAGTGACTTCTTTATCCGTGTACTATATAATAGTATTCTGAAATGTTTAATTAAGCTATACATATACTTTACGTACTAGACAACAAAGTCGATGACGTCACAACATATCCCTTGAGATTCTAGAAAATAATAATAATACCTAGTCTCAACAAGATCGGTTTAATGTTGTATTAGAAGCAATACGTCAGTAAACTAAAATCTTTAGGAATCTTGCTAACATAAGGCAACAATAATAGGCATTGGTGCCTGAACTACCTTGAGGCATTTGAAGAAATGCCACCTTTAGACATACAAGCTCGCTAGTATCGAAGCAAAATAGGAGCATATTTCTTGAATTTATCAAATGTAACAAGGATTTTGAAGGATCATTTAGAAAACCAGATGAAATAGAAGACTGGATTGCACAAATTGAAAGGTCATTGGAAGCTTGTGAAGTACCTCCTCGCTTATATGTGAGTTGTGAAACTTATTTCTTGAAATTAAGGACTTATAATTGGTTGGAGTCCAAAACGAGATCTTTACCCTATCCCATAACATGAGCAATTTTCAAGAGGGAACTCTTGAAAAATTACTTTCCTAGTAGCCTTAAAGCAAAATACCATGTGACTTCCTTTACATCATGCAAATGGGTAGAAGTATAGATCAATGTGAAAGTGAATTTTGTAGGCTAGTGTAATTTGCTCCTGAGTCCTATCAAAATAATGATGAATTAAAGATGAAAGCATTCATGGATGGATTGGAATAGGAGGTGCGAAGGAGATTAGAGAAATTTGAAGTTACTACTTTTAATGAGCTAGTGGAAAAAGCTTAAGTGCTTGAAAGTGCTAAGAAAAGAGAGTAAGAAAGACTTAGAAGGAGAGGGAAAATATTGGGCAAGAGAAATTTAGAGGATGTACAACCTAAATATAAGGTAAATAGGCTTATGGTATGCCCTACCCAATTGACAAGTGGTAGAAAAGTAGTTGGGAAAGGTGTTGTACAATGTTGAAAATGTAAAGGAAATCATTATCCAAAAGACTGTATGCAATTAAGAAACAAGTGTTATTTCTGTAGGGCTAAAGATCATAGAATAATGGATTACCTAAAGAAAGCCAATAACCCATGCTTTATTTCTAAGAAGGTGGAACACCTTTTAGATAGTTGCTTGGAACTCCAAAAAACAAGTATACCAGCTATAAGACAAGCTTTTGCAAAAGTAGGTTAAGGAGGAATTCAACCTACCAATTTGAAAGCAATGGCACGAGTATTCAACATGAAAGGATTGTGCAAAGAAGTAAATGAACCTGACATGGAGCTTGCTGCTTTGGATGCTTACAATACCAAAGACGCTGAGTTGGTTGCAAGTTAGTATTTTATGATATCCTAAATCTAATCGCATATTGTTAATTATTTAACATATTATAGGATATAAATAACTACGGATATCCAATATTCCACAGTTCTTCAGAACCGTAAAGAATCGGTATCCCCTACTAAATAATAAGATAGGATATACCAACATTATAAAACAACAGGAAAAATTAAATTATATTAAATTCTAACATATAAATATTTTCTACAAAGGATATTTATGTATCACCTATAAAGATCTCAACTAATTCTAATACTAATATACATATCTTCATCTTGTACTCGACATTGGAGACTTATCCCAATTTTATCATAAGTAAACCTGCAAAAGAAAGACTATTGTAGAGTAAGCTACAAGAGCTTAGTGAGTTATCCCTCATACTATACTGACAATTAAGTTATCAAATAAATTGTTACAATCATATGAATGCATGTATACGCAGTATGCTAAACAATATATGTAGTTGACCAGTGTTGCATATAATATCGGATTTTAACACCTCCGAGATAAAGGTTGGAGATACATCGGCACTAATCACGACCAGGCTCTAGCGCTTAGGTTTTTAACCATAATTTGAATTTCATATTTCACAAAATATATTTCCATTTCTAAGAAGTTTAATAGTACACAAAATCTCAGGCCTAGCGATGAGGCGGCCCCTGCAGTCCACACTCATACTTTACAGCGAAGATCTCTAAGCTCAACCCTCAACCATACGGTTGGTGTCTCTATCGCCTAGTAAGCTCGTAGGTTTAGGTAAGGTTATGTTGTATGAGTGCACCGTATAGAAACACTTTAATATATATAAACAAACCCCACAAGGGCTCTCTTTACCTCCACATGAAGTGACGGCTGGAATAAGTAATGCAATGCATAGATAATGCATGATCCTCTTAATTTAAGGTAAGCCAAATATAATTAAGTTAAATTATGAGGTGATCAATCGATATCAACGAACCATCTAAATCATGTAAACAAGTAGTCATATAATTAGATCTTTAATTATTGTGTTTAATAATACTTTTCAGATTAATCAATCAATATCAAGCATATGCATATCCCAAACCCTATGGATCAAGTTTTTAATATTCAATTTAAGTACACTAACTATAAGCATAAATAAGTATAGAGTTACCGAGAGTACTTACTTAACTATGACGACTCGCTCTAGTCATAATAATCGATCGGAAAATCCTCACCCTCATCGGGATTACCTGATCATTACGAGATAATAGGGATAATAAGTAATGAATTAACTAACAGTTTTAGATATTTATCTACCTAATTCTACTTAGATTACTATAAGTTTTTATTTGATTAAACCTAATTGCTAATTGTATGTAATTTCTTCATTCTATTTTCGATATTTGTGAACTTATAATCGTTTTTCATCGTTTTTGGATGTACGTTCATACGGTGATGTCCGTTTTGGACGTTAAGACCCATGTTTTACGATATAGACTAAACTTATTGAAATTTTAACTATTGAAGCTTAAATATTCTTATTGGCTAGTTTTATATTCTATTTTAGTAGTTAATGATTTCATTAGTCATTAAATTCTTATACTTAAATAATCTTATGGTTTATTATTTTAAAGGCTTATGTCATGGCTTATGTCATCATTCATTACATATATATATATATATATATTTATCCTTATGTATTCATACACTTTATACATATGTTATATATATATACTTATACTCCTAACATAATAGTATGTATACTTATCTACTCATACATATACTAGTACATATACTCGTATACACATACGTATTTTTATACGTATTTTTGTATGCCTAAAGTTTCTTCTTAAGAAAGCTTCACAAATTTCATATTTTTACATTTTAAGATTGTATTTAGCAAGGTATACGTAGGTATAGTTAGTATATATCTCATTTTAAGTTATGTATATAATGAGTATTTATGTACAAGAGTACCCATACATTTATCCTTTAAATATATTCTTGTATTCCCATGCTTGAGTATATGTATATGTGTTCTTTTTTCCATTTAGCTAAGGATTTATACACTTATACTATGGGTTTCACTAAAACCCTAATATATACACTCCATATATACTCAATCGATGTATGTACATGGGTATTTTTATATGTATAACCAAGTATTTCTATACTCTAAACATAAATATGGGGTTTTCTATTACCAACAATACATATGGACATATCACATAAGCTTGCTACACTAACTTATCCTATTTATCTAACTACTAAGTAAGTTAAGAAATTACACAACAACATACTTTTCTCTTGCTTGTTATATGAAAAGGAAAGCTAGTATATATGTGTTATTGGTTTGTGTTAGTAGGTAAAGTTGTGAAAGTGAAATTGGAAAATTTGAAAGCGACAAAGAAAAAGGGGAAGCTCATGGTTTTAAGGAGGGAGAAAGAACTTTATTTTGTGTTTAAAAAGATGAAGACAAGTGGGTCTAAGGGATAGGGAAGTGGACGGCACAAACGAGGGGAAAAATTGGAAATATCAAGTGTAGAAAGTGAAGGAAAAAGAGAGAATTCTCTAGATGACAATGACACTTTGCTGACTTAGTCAATCTTTTGACCTTGGTCAACTTTTTGGAATTACATGTCATTTAATGTACGTAATGAAGTAATTAGAGAAAATTAGGAAGAAAATTAAGGAAAGGAAAGGAAAGGAAATATGAGATTTATTGAAATGATTAGTAAGAATAGTTGATGAGGTTTTTCTTTAGGTATTTATATCCTATATATATATATATCATCTATTAAGTTACTTAATGCAAAAATCATGATAAGTGTCATTTATAGTATTAATACTTACTATATGTAACATAAGCACTAACTAAACTCTTAACTCTTTATAAAACTAACCTAGTTATGTAATTAGAAGATGGATGTGATCTATAATGTAGTACCTTAGTTTCTAGTAGATTACTTTAGTATTATATATATTTATGAATGATTGAAAGTTATCTTTAATCTTTTACTAATAATTTAGTATAATACTAAGATTATATTATCAATTAGGGTTTTAGAGTAAAGTATAGTGAATTAGTAATTTTATATCTTTAAAGTTATAGTTTTAGGGTTTTATCACTTTCGAGCACAATCTCTAGTGATTATTTACGTTTAGGGTATAAAAGTTTTCCACGCAATTAAATCTTCGGTTGTCACCTTAAGGTTTTGATGAAATTTGAGGTTAACTTTTACAGTTACATATACTTAACAATTCAACATCCTTAGTAATTAATCATTTAGAGTTTTGTAATCTCTAACTTGCAAGGCAGTTTTCATATTATGGGTGCACACATGCTATTGAAATTTTAGGTAATCCTACTAAGTCTCTTTTAGGGTCCTAACACCTATGATTGACCTTCTGATAGATCTTAGAAGACTTGATTGATATTCTTGAGAGACTTGTAAAGACATATAATAAACTCTCATATGCATGAAATGAATAGATTAAAATTCTCCCTCTTTTTAATGATAACAAAAGCTTCATAAAACAAATATAAGTAAAATATCCAAGACAAAACACCGTAACACTTGCAGCTAAATAAAATCAACAACATAATTATCTTGTGTAACCTTCTCCCCCTTTTCGTTATTAGTAAGGAAGGTTAGAAACTCCCCTTAAGACTACGACAATTCTCAAAAGCATATAGAAGATCATAAAACTTCCAAAAACTTTTACAATTCATGACAACACGCATAAAATATAGCCGAATAGAAAACATGTAATATAGTTCAATTAGAAGGAAATAACAAGGAGTCCAAACTTGAAAAAAAAAAAAAAACTATCATAATGAGAGTTTAGGGAAATCTAAGTTTTCTTCTTTAGGTAAGACTTCTTAATCCTTGCAAGAGTTGTTAGTAGATCAGGCTTCCAAGGTAGATACAGAATTTGTCTTAGAGGGGTTTAAAGTGAAGCAAAAACTTCTTCAGAAGATGGAATGGTATCATGTACATATGGAGTAGGAGTTAATTCAAGAGATGGATTAAATGCTTGTGTAAATGGAGGAGTAGCATGAATTAGAGGTTGTTAAGTTTTTGATAGAGGATCAGAGAGATGTTTAGGGGATTTGGTGGCTTAAACGATGTTGGATGGAGAGGATGGTGATTGGATTGGTTGAATTGATTCTTGTTCAATTGGAGGTTATTGTGGTAAGGAAGGTGATGAATGTTGAACAGAGGGATCCTTTGTGGCTGGTAGTTGATTTATCTTGTCAAATTGAGTTTTCATCAGATTCATGAAATCTATAAATTTCTTATCCTTTAGTTCCTCAACCTCTTGCTTAGAAATTCTACTTCTAGAACTGACCTCAAAGTTCTTTCCTTTATTTAGCCAACTGTTAGAATTGTCTTATTCACCTTTTGATTTAGACACTCTCTTCCTTTTCTTTCATTCATTGATTAAGAATTTTCCTCCAGTTTTTAATCCAAACATCTTTTCTTTCTTTTCCTTAGGCATAACTACTTTCTTGCATTTAACTTTCCTTAAAACATCGTCACTACTTTCAAATTCTTCCTCTTCAACATCCTCTAATTCACTTTCTGATGCCTCATTTGAGATCTCCCTCTCAAACAAAGATTTTGGTAACTTGTTCTTCTTGTGCTTCTCATTGATAGAAAACTCCCAATCATCTATAAACCAAATTCTAATCCTAACATTAATCCTTATGTGATTAATGTTATATTCTCTAATAACCTTGATGGTTAATTGCCTCATAGCTACATTCGAAATTTTATACTTCTTAAATTTAAGCAGTTTCATAAGAAGATTTCCATAAGGCTTATTTGCTGCGGTAAAAAATGCATGCTTAATAATCAAATTTGCTAGATCAATTCTCTTACCCTTAAGCATAGTAATGATTATTAGAGCATCTTCCTTGAAATTGAAGTTGTACTTACTTTCTTAGGCATGATACAACTAATGACTAACTTGTGTAACAACCTTATCAGTAAACAACAATCAAAGATGAATACCTCGCTTGCCTTTATTTTCCATTTGCCATTTGTGATGGAATTAAAAACCTTCTTTTATCCTATGGCCATAAGCTATCCATCATTATTCACATCATGTAGATTAAAGCATTTCACAAAATCACTCTTGATAATGATAATTTCTCTTCCTAATATCACAGAACTTAGTCTATCACTTCTACTTAAGTCTAAATTTTCATAAAACTCAAAAATAACCCCTCCATAGACTACTGCATCTACATTATACAACTCCTTGCACTCGATGACATAGAAATTCATCCCTATAAAATCCATTTGACGTGAAGTAATTGAAGTAAAAAACACATGGTTCAATACAATCTAACTTTTTCTTTAAGGAGATAGATTTTGAACTTGCCTCTTTCTTAGAGCTTAATGGATCATAATGAACAACTACAATGTTCTACTCTTCCATCTTTTCTTCTGGTTTATCATCCAACTTATCGCCTGTTTTCCTCTTCTTTGATTTCTTTTTATTCTCTTTATCTTTTCCTTTCCCTTTACCAACATCTATGAACCCAGTTACTTCATCAGATGATTTCATTATTCTAACCATTAGTTTTTCTACCTCAACTTGGTTGAATTTCTTTTTGGGTTTCTTAGAATCTTTTCCCTTCTTAATAGATTTTTTGGTTCCTTTGATTTTAGCTTTTGGAGAGAATGCAAGAGGATTTTCTGTTAGCTATGATGAAATCAGGGTTATAATGAAGAAGAAAATACGTGAATGAAGAGTGAGTTATAATGAGGATGGATACTTGTAATTGTTGGACGTAGGAGAGAAAAAGAAGGATAGAAGTAATTATGGAATGATGTGATTATTTCCATGATCAAGGAACATTGGCTAGATGATAGGCAGAATATTAATTAAGGCAATTGTTACACAACTCCCTTTTTGAAAATAAAAGAAGACAAGGGAAATAAAAGAAAGTACACATGTAAAAGGAAAAAGAAGAATTTACAACATTATACAAGATTGCATACTCCAATTTCATTTCTCATAAATTCAAACTTTGCCTTATCTAAGGGCTTTGTAAATATATCAGCTAGTTGATTATTTATGGAAACATATTCAATGCTAATACCTTCATTATTAATATGGTCTCTGATAGAATAATGTCTGGCTTCAATATGTTTAGAATGAGAATGTTGCACATGATTTTTTGTTAAATTAATTGCACTAGTATTATCACATTTGATAAGAATGTTATCGACTTTTATTCCATATTTAATCCATAATATTTGAGCACAACAATTTCGTATAGATATATATTTAGCTTCTATAGTTAATAATGCCATAGAATTTTGTTTTTTGGAGGATTAAGAAACTAATTTATCCCCTAGGAACTGGCATGTTCTAGATGTACTTTTTTTTTATCAATTTTACATTCTGCATAATCTCCATCAGAATATCCCGTTAAATCAAAATTATTATTTTTGGGGTGCTGAATTCTAAGATTACTTGTGTAAGTTATATATTTAAATATTCATTTTACTGTAGCCAAATGTAATTCAATAGGATTAGTTTGAAATCTAGCACATAAGCAAACATTGAAAACAATATCAACTCAAGAAGTAATTAAATATAGCAAAGAACCAATTAAGCTTTTGTAAAGCTTCTCACTTACTTTCTTACTTGTTTCATTTGGTTCTAATCTTGTTGAGATTAACATGCGAGTTACAACTTTGTTTGAATTTTCATACCCAAACTTTTTGAGAATTTGTTTGGCATATTTTTCTTGATGGATAAAAATTCCATCTTTAGTTTGTTTTATTTGTAGCCCGAGGAAAAAATTTAATTCTCCCATTAGGGATATTTTGAACTTAACTTGCATCATCTTAGAGAAATCCTTGCAATATTGTTCGTTAGCAGCATTGAAAATAATATCATTATGTAAATTTGAACAATAAGCAAATCACTATCATAATATTTAATGAATAGAGTAATATCTACTTATCCTCTTTTGAAACCATTTCTAATGAGAAATTCACTAAGTTTTCCATACTATGCATGAGGTGCTTATTTTAGCCTATATTATGCCTTTTTTAATTTAAGTATGTAATTTTCTTTAAAAGAATCTTCAAACCTGGGGGGTTGTACAACAAAGACTTCTTCTTTTAGATAACTATTCAAGAATGCACTTTTGACATTTATTTGAAATAACTTAAAACCTCTATAACAAGCAAATGCCAAAAGTAATCTTATACCTTCTAAACATACAACAGGTGCATATGTTTCGTTGCAGTCTATTCCTTCTTCTTATGAATATTCTTTTGCAGTAAGTCTAGCTTTATTTTTACTTATTTTTCCATATTCGTCAAGTTTGTTCTTGAATACCCATTTTGTCCCAATGATTGTTTTGTCATGTGGTCTAGGAATAAGAGACCACACCTGATTCCTCTAAAATTGCATGAGCTCCTCTTGCATCACATTTATCCAATTGACATTAGATAAAACGTTATCTATAGTGCTTAGTTCTATTTTGAATATTAAAGCAAAGTGATTTTCAATATTCTATAATCTTGCTCTAGTTTTAACTCCAGAATGTATATCTCTAATAACTTGTTCTGGTGCATGGTATGATTTATATCTCTAAGTTTTTTGAGGTTTTGAATTTACTTAGATGATTTCTAAAACACTTTTTGATTTATACTCTAAAAGAGTCTTTGGTTGAGCTTCTTTAGAATTTCTTGTTTTCTTAATTCCTTTGTTCTTAACTTTATCCTTATGAGAGAAAGAATTCTTGCTTGTGATATCTTCATCATTTGATTCTTTAGTTTTGGCTTCATCTATGAATTTTACATTAATCAACTCCTCAATTGTTTAAGTAGATTTGTTATATACTTGGAATACTTTACTTTATAAGGAATATCCTAGAAAGATTCCTTCATCTCTTTGTTCTTCGAATTTGCCCATATTTTGTCCGAGCTTCTTGATGTAACAGTTTGAACCAAAGATATGGAAATAAGAGATTGTGGGTTTGCACCCTTTGTACAGTTCATATAAGGTTTTCTTGGTTAGAGGTCTTAAGTAGACTCTATTAATTATATAACAAGATGTTGAGACAGCTTCATCCCAAAAATATTGTGCATTCCCACTTTCATTTAGAAGAGTTCTCGTCATTTCTTGTATGGTTCTATTTTTACATTCCATGAAACCATTTTGTTATGGAGTATATAGAGCCAAGAAATTGTGAGTGATTCCATGATCTTCACAAAATTTGATGAAGTCTTCATTCTTGAATTCTTTACCATAATCTGTCCTAAGATTGATAATGGTATATCCTTTTTTCATTTTGAATTTGCCTAGCAAACTTTTCAAAAGCATTTAAAGCATCACTTTTATTCTTCAAAAATAAAACCTAGCAATATCGAGAATAATCATCAATGATTACCATACCATACTTATTACCTCTTAAACTTAGTGTTTGAGTGAGTCTAAATAGATTCAAATGAAGTAACTCTAAAGGTCTTTTAGATATGATTACTCGCTTTGATTTGTGAGCTATTGATGTACATCCTCTTTTATACTTATCTTAGGATGTCTATAAATTAAATTAGTTTTTGATAAATTTTCCAATTGATTGAAATGTACATGTCCAAGCTTCTTCTACTACAGAAATGTATTATTTGTAATACTAAGAGAGCATTTTTCAATCCTTACTTTAGCAAGTTCTATTAAGTAAATGTTCTTCCTTCTAAAACCTTCAAATTATTTTAATCTATTTCAATCAAAGGCTTCCACCTTATTTTGCTCAAACGCTATCTTATAATCTTTGTCTTATAATTGACTTATACTTAGAAGATTATATTTAAGTCCTTTTATTAGAAAGACATTTTCAATCGTATAAGGAGGAGTTGTGATGTTACTAGAGGCAATAATCTGTCCTTTACCGTTGTCTCCAAATTTGATAAAGCTTCCTTCCTTCCAATTGATGTTTGTGAAGAGTGAGGTATCTATAATCATGTGATAAGAGCACCCTTTGTCTAAGTACTAAGTTACTTTGCGTTTAACTTCATGCTCTCGTAATCACATAGAAATAGATTAATTTTTCTTAGGAACCTAAACCAGCTTGTGTCCTCCGAAATTTAAGCTTGTTATTTTTAATGTTTTTGCTTGGTAATTACTGAACTTATGATTTTTAAAACAACAATATCTTTCAATATGTCGTAATCTATTACAAAAGAAACAACCATATGTCTTGTTATACCTGTTTTTTACTTGTGCTTTTTGGTTTGAGTATCTTCTATCATATCTTCTAAAGGAACCTCTAATAGGTCCTTTAACTGCTCTATTTTGAGTTAAATGATTTTGCTACATGTGTATAGAATTATTTATTGGACTATTTAGAACTTCCTTTCCTTTAACAAAAGTTGTTGCTTTGTTTGATTTTGAACTATCTACATATTTATATCTTAATCCTATCTTTGTTTTATCTCGTCATTGTGAGGTAATAAGCATTTGTAGCTTCTTATCACTTTCACAAAATTTATTAAATGTTAAGCCTATTGAAATAGACAATTCATTAATTCTTGATCTCAAGTTGCTTATTTTATCTTTTAAATCTCTTGTCTTTTTCTAGATTCTTATTTTCACTAATAGTTTCTAGCATTTCTTTGTTAGTTTTAAGCACATCTATTTCTTCTTTCAAGTGTTCATTTTCCTGAAATTAATTGATCTCTTTCTAATTTTAGATCTTCCATCTCTCTATTAGTTTTAGTCAATTTTAGATTAACCTTTTGTAAGGCTTTTAGTAGCTTTTTTATTTGTTTGCATAAACTTTCTGATATATCATCTTTGGAATCGGAACTTACCTTAAATAGCGCTATTAGACATAGGTTAACTTTTTCTTTATCATCTAATTTATCTCCTATTTCATTTTCTAATTTATATAAGTTGCTCCAAGTGACCAGCAATGACTTATGTTTTTTTCTTGTATTTCTCTAGTTTCTTTACCATAATAGGATATTCATATTTAAAATGTCTAGGCTTTTAATACTCGTAGCACATTACTTCTTTCTTCTCCTTTTTATCCTTTTTTTGGTCTCTTTCTTTCACTTTTTAATTTTGAATCAATATCAATCTTCTAAGCTTTAAAAGCTATCCTCTTTTTCTTCATTTCATCTGATACAACTTCTGATTTAAGAAAGTTTACCTCATATGCCATCAATTTGCTTCTTATTTGGCTAAGCATTAATTTTTTCATATCACACACTTCTTTGATAGTAGTTTTCTTTACATTCCATGCTTTAGGAAGTACTCTTAACATCTTTTGTACAAGATCGGTGTCCTCAATTTTTTTTCCAAGAGATGATAGCTCATTCATGATGGTAGTGAATTTACTAAAGGATTCTTTTATTTCTTTCCTAAGTAATATGTGAAATGTCTCATACTATTGCATTAAAGAATTAATCCTTGTATCTTTGATAGTATCCATGCCCTCATATTTTTGTGCTAATGTATCCCATATATCTTTTGCTGATTTGCAAGATGAAATCAAATAAAATTTAGATTGAGTTATTATAGATAAAAGTAGATTGTTGGCTCTAGAGTTCAGCTCCACTTTTGTAATAACTCCTTTAGAGGTGATGCTCTTAAGAAGTCTTACATTCCCATTTTCAATAATTTGCTATGCTTGATAATCATACACTTTGATAGATGTATCCATCCTAAACTTCTAATAAGAAAAATTGGTGCCATAAAAAAAAGGAGCTTTTCTAAGTTATATAGCAAAACTCTACTTTCACTACACTTAGCCATGACCTTTGAACTTTTAATGATACTAGAGCTAGGCTCTGGTGGGGTATATGTGAATTAGTTACTTTTAAAAATAAAGGATTTAAAAAGATTTGCAAAAATGATTCCCCTTGAGTACGTAATTGTTAATGTGAAAGCATTAGTAAATAACAGTTAATAGAAGAATACACCAATATGTTCGAATTTAAAAGAGAGAGAGAGAGAGAAGATCGAGCGAATAAAATTATAGTGTTTTGGCCTTGTGTTTACTATACTCTTCCAGCCTTATTGCCGGGGACTTGGTTTACTTTCCAAAGTCATTCCACTATCAACAATATCAAAACACTTAGAAAGGTTACAAACAATACTCTCTATTATGATTCAATTAGCCTTTTTCCTAGACTAAAAACTCAAAACTATAGAGAAAAACTCTCTAAAACAAAACTTATGTCAAGATTACAAAAGACAATGAGGAAAATTAAAGAATTGGTTCCTCGATATACAAGAAATGGTATGAAGATAAGTATGTAAGCTTTTGATCGATCTTCTGTTCTTAGAATTGGATTGTTTACAACAGTTTAGAATAATGGTAGAAATTCTTTCTTTTCATGTCTCTTTCTACGAGGATCTTACCTCATTTATATACTTGAATTTGCTAAAGCTAGAGGCTTGATTTAAGGTAAGTTCTTAGAGAAATTATTCCAAACTTTTGCTTAGCAAAAATACCTTATGAATTATCTCTTTGTTGACTTTCTATATATGTGAGATCTTTTCCATAAAATGCATGCTGCAAAAGTGGTGAGTTTTCCTTCTTAACTCTGTATACTTCAAATGAATATATAAAGTAAACTTTGCTATCAATATATGAGACATTTTAGATTCGGATGGCTTGAACAAAAACTTTTTTTTTTTTTTCTATTAAGAGCTTTCCAATTTTAGATAGATTTAATAACATGAATAATTTGAATTTATCCTCATGGATTTAAATCCTTACTTAATGGAACGTAATAAACATATTCTCCAAATATATTCAGTAAGTGAAGCTGGATCTTCTTAGGATCTTGAATGATGATTCAATGTATTCCCTATTTTCCCAAATTTTGTACCTTTTGATTAATCCTCTGACTGACTTTTTGATAGATCTTAGAAGACTTGATTGATATTTCTAAGAAACTTGTAAGCACATATAACAAACTTTGATATGCATGTAAATCTTTCAATATCTTCCCCTTTTGCTATCATCTTTTGTTATTATCAAAACATAATGAAGAGATTAACAGAAAGGATTGAGAATTTAGCTTATCACTTAGCACTACCCTCGAACTTATTCGACATTCATAACATATTTCATGTTTCTATTCTACGAAAACATGTACCTAATCTAGATCAAATTACAGAAATGGAGCCTATTAAGTTGAAGGAAAATTTGACTTATGAGGAATATCTAGTAAAGATCTTGGATTGAAAGAACCCAAAAGTTGCAAAATAAAAAATTCATTATGTGAAGGTACATTGGAATAATTATGGGAAAGAAGAAATCACCTATGAAGTCAAAGAAGAGATTAAGTAAAGACACTTACTTTCATTTAATGAATTAGGTACGACTTCAAGTATTGAGAATAAAACTTTTTAAAGGAAGGAAGAATGTAAACCCTTAAAAATGTTTGATAAAATCTCGTAATTGCTAAAATATAATTTAGAGATATATTGTAAATAAGCTAAAATCGTTGAGAAAGATGTGAGGGATATAATCAAGCCTACTTATAAACCATACCAATGATATCAAATATATACTCTTATAGTCTTAAACTAAGATTTCTAAAAATCAAAGAATTTAGTAAATAATAAAACTTAAAAGCTTATTACATCATATCTAAACCTACCATAAACCTATCATAATCGTACAAAGTTATATAAGATAAGAGCCAAAACTTATCAAATAATTAAAAATAGGATAGATAGATAGATGCAAGAGGCAAGTGGCGTAAGGATTGGACAAAGAAGAAGCCACCAATTTGTCATCTAAATGTCATTTTCATGCCATTTCTTTATTGTCCTATAACTTATCCATGCATGCACGCATGAAAATGACTTGAGGAAAACATCAAGTTAGTAGGCATCTTGTTTCTTTAAGTAATCTTCTACTTCATTATTGACCTATGATTATCTAAAGAGGGGACAAGATCTTACTAAGAATACCACTTGAATTTATTTTAAAAGCTCTATGGGTAAATAGACGATAAGGAGTCAAAGTTGGTCAACACTAGTAGCTAAGTCAAAGACTAGTAGAAAATAACATCTTAATGATCAAAGATTCATCATATAACCACCTTAATCCTAAATAAACTAAGTTTTTAGGTCAATATCATATCTAAGTCCTAAAGAGATGAGCACTTGAAAATTATATCTTAACATTTCTTCCAATAGGAATGAATAATATGTAAAACAAGTGGGAAGACTCCTAACCACCACAAGTAGAGTGAGGCATTGAAGAGGGGCTTCCAATTTGTCTTCCAAGTGTCCTTTTCATTCAACTCTATTATTATCTCACAAAGTTATGCACATATGTAAACATGAAATGGACATAATGATAAAATAAATGCCAAATTGCCAACTAACCTAGGAGTTTTATTTCTTTAAGCAGCTACTAACCTATTATTAAACCCATCTCCTAACTACTATATAAAGGAAGTCTTTTCCACTTTTGGGGCCACCCTTTGTCCATACATTTCACTACAGCCATCCCTTTCATACTATCTTTATCCCAAAATTCCAACCAACATCATTCTCCAACTCCCAACCTCGAATGCCAACTACAAGGATAGTAGGTTGTTTTAGAATTTCAAAATCAACTTCAAACCAAAAAGATTAGCAACACTCTTCAACAACCTATGTTTGATTTAATAAAATCCTTCTCAAGTTAAAAGATCCTTCTAAACTTTCATTGTTGAAAAGATTACTAAGATTCCCAAATAATTCATGAAGTACTTTTAGTAAAGCTAATGAAACTTTCAAGTCTTCTAAGATTGATTTCATCTTTACAATCTTTCTCTAAAATCTTTTCAAACTAAACATATGACAAACCAAAAGCTTTTGACCTACTTCTCTATTTCAAATAAGCCTCAATCTTATCTTTGTCAACTACTTTTCAAAATCGAGCTTATAATAAGCAAAATCTTATCTTAGCTTAAGGATGTGTCTTATAGAAAGAAAACCATAAAAACCAATATATTTATCAAAATCTCTTTTATTTCCATTAAGAATCCATCATGTGTGTAAAATTCTCTTAAGAGTTAAAAGACATGTTTTCTACAAAAAGGAAACTTTTATCTTTATCAAAATGTTTCTTATTTCATTTTGGGATTTAATATGTAAACATCTCCAAAATATCGAGACTAAAAGATTATGCTTCCTTTTCAAAATAGCCTGATATGGAACTTATAAGAATCGGTGGACAAATCCATGCCTAAATAATGATACTAAAGTCATGTTTGAGTCATTATGACATATACTTATATTTGGACTTATTGGACCTATTGGACATATTTTTTACCATGATTATTTAGACTGTAACGATCGAACCTAATACGAGGATTGAAAAAATGGAATACAAGGACAAATTGAACTATGGACATGAAACAATAAGGAAGATTCAGATATGACACAAATTAATTAAAAGACTTCATAATGAATTTGGCCTTCAACTTTTCATGGGCTTTTTCAAAATATAAAAGGGTTTTTTTTTTTTTTTATGTAGGAAAAGAAGTTTTCTACATTTTTAAGGCTGCTCAAAGCATTTACGTACTTGCTAACCACGATTAGAGAAGGCCAACCACGTAGCTACTATAAAAGACATAATGAAAAGTTGAAGGCCAAATTCTTTAATTTATGGACTTATTTCTTGGTAATCGCAAATGTTTTAATAAATTAGTTCTCAAACTAGTTTTCTTTGGTTTTCTTTTTATAATTTTTTTTTTAGAAAAATTCTTAGAATAGTAGTCGAAATTAAAACTTATCCACTCGTGGGCTTTAATTTTACTTTTCTCATGACATGATTAGGTAGCAACTTGATGTTTTTCAATTTTTTTTTTTCAAATCAAGTTGTTTCCTAATCTAGTCAAGGAACTTACCCTAGGCAGGCTGGGTTCACTATAAGTTGGATTAGGAAAATGGGAAATCAATTTTTCAGCTTAATAGATTAGCAACTCCATTGGGGACACTAAGTAGACATAAACTAATTATTTGGGCCTTTAATTTTTTTTGTAAATAATAATTTAATTCATGATTGATATTTTCATCCTCTTGTAAATAGTTTTATCAATATAGGTGCTAGTGATGCAAGAATGAAAAAAAAAAAAAAAAGGCCCACTAGCCCTTGAGGTTATTTTATTTGATCATTATGAATGTATATTTAGATACAGTCGAACCTAGACCATCCTAAGACCTTAGGATGGGAAGGCCATTATGTGAGTTTCGAGTGCTTTGGTGTAACAATCACTTAAGGCCTATTAGGCCAACCTTATTCAAGTTGTGATGTGGCCCATCGACTATTGAACTTAGGAGCTTGTAGAGCTTACCCAATTGTGTTTATGATTATAATCTGGCAAATGAAAAAATAGTACGGCATTTTGTAAATAAATAAAAGTTGTAACTTCATTTGTTTTGCAGATCTTTTTTTTTATTTAAAAAAATAAAAGCTTGTCAAGGGTCCAAGCCATTTTTATTGATAAAGTTACATCTTAGAATTGCTACATCATTATTCAATTGCCAACCACTGCATTTGTGTGCTAATAATTCATTTTGTAATTACTTTTTTTTTCTTTGTTTATGCATACCCATGTAAATAAATTAAAGTTGTAAATAAAATTATTCTTCTCCTTTATAAAATAATTCTTAACCTAAGTTTCCATCTCATAAATTTTTCTATCTTATCTTATAAATGTTTGTAACTAAACAACTTGTGACTAAGAGTCCTTGTAAATAATTTTTCCAAAAGAAATAAGATTCTTGTCGATATCATAACCCTTTTTTCCATTACCTATAAATAATCCTCTCCCTTAGATTTATCTCATTGTAAAATAGTTACTAATTTAAGAAATATTTATGACCCCTCACTTACCTTTGTAAATTGCATAAAACCTAATTGTTACACTTGTAATAAAACCCACTTCTACTTCATAAAAAAATCTCTTTATGGTCCTTGCAAACCAAAAAAAAAAAAAAAAAAAAATTAAGTTTGTAGAATAGTCACTAGCTTTGTTCTCCCATTGATCATTTGTAACATATCATGTAAAAACTTGTAATCCTTAAATAAAATCTTTTCCATTATAAATCTAAGTTTCTCTCTTTTAATATTGGTAATATACTTGTAACCTCTCATCACCTTACAATAAAATCAACTTTTTCCGTTAGGTTTCCTTATTAGGTGATTGTTCATTTGTCCTAAAAAAAATTAAAAAAAGAAAAGTAAAATATAAGATAAAAAAAAGAGCTAAAAAAAAGAAAAGAAAAGAAAAGAAAAGAAAAGGGCCTTCATCACTTTTGTAAGCTATAAGTGATACTTTTCCTTTAGGTTATTAATAGTTGTTTCTCTTACTTAGCCACATATAGGTGTCCTAGAAAATATTAAAATCTTATTTACTGAAAAAAATAAAAACAAAAACATAAAATCAAAGAAAAGAGATATATGTGCCCTTTATTCCTTCCTTAGGTTGTAAATAACCATCTTTCCTCAATTCATCAATAGTACTAACTCCCTTTATTACCTCTAATTAGTAATTGTCAGCTTCACTTATCACTCAAATTACTATTTACACCTTTGTATCAAGTTAGGGATTGAAAAAACAAAAAAAGAGGATAAATGAAAAAAAAAAAAAATCTTTGGTTCTTTTCTTAGATTTTTCTCTAGGTTGTTAATAGTTGCATTTTTTAGATATCCTTATAGCTTACCACCATTTAGTAGGGCCAAATACTCACTCCTTTTAAACCTATGGTTCTCATGCTTGTTGGTCTAACTTAACCCAAAGCCTATAATGATTTGCTTTAAGTCTAAAAATCCAATCAAATTGAAAGTGCTAAGAGACTATTGGATTTAGTGTTGGGGAAAAAAGGAAAACCCACATAAAGAGTTTGAAAGCAATAGCTCTCAAGAATAGTAGAGACAAACCTATCCTTGATCCATTAAGAAAACTAAAGCCGAAATGATAAACCTAATCCTCTAAAGAAGCTAAATCCGTATAATACTTAACTTGCTAAAAAGCCCAAACTTAATAGTCCCAAATATAATACCTTCTCACCAACTTCAAAGCCTAATGAATATGAGGCTTGCCTACCCACTCTAACCCAAAAGGCCCAAATGGATGCAAAGACCCTTTTAGCCTACTATTAACCCTAATAAACCCATTCTATCGATTTCATAAAGCCCAAAACAAACCAAATCCCATCTTTACTATTACTTAAACGAATTACATACTTAAGGTTTCGAGTTAATACTTGGGGAACAATCAATTGAAAAGAAGATAATGGGGCATTTCATTAGAATAATCTTGGTCATTTACTACTGCGGCATCAAGAGAATGAGCTAAACAAACCTAGTCCAAAGCAACAAGTCCTCAAAAGCTCATTAAGCCTGAACTATCAGATTTGATTGGAGCAACCATATGGCTAGTCCATCTCAATTAAGGGAATCTTAGTGCTATGGCAAACAAGTAAACAAATCTAACTTGCATCATTAGATGGCAATTAAGTGAAGTAAATGCCAAGTTGAATTGAACATCAAATTGAATATCCAATCTTACTAATTGAAATGTTTAGGATGAAAAGAGGTAAACCGAATCTTAAACACTAACCCTAAAACATGCATGAGAATAGAGCGTCATTAATGTGAGGAATTAAGACTCATTCCTAAAAGGAGGTCTGTCTTAAAATTGACACATAGGTCAAAATGATGGTAGGCATTCTTTTCATTACTCCAAACATAAAATATCCTTTGTAAGCCTATTTGAGCCTTTTAAGGAAGTATATTTCAAAATTAACCCCATTAAGAATCACTTAGCATTAGGGCATCAAAAGGCTAGGGCCATCAATTAGGACAAAGGATAAACTAATTTATGCTTTCCTTAATTGCATCAATTCATGAGTAATTATTACCATTTATAATCCACTCCCTTTGAAAGGAAGAAAAGCTTTAAGTCAAGAAGTTATGCATATTCTAAGCTATAAGTCATCTAAGAAAAGAAAAGAAGTAAGCATCTCCATTCCATCAAAAGCTCACAAAAAGAACTCCATAAGAAAAAGAAGGAAATTAAGAGAAAATGGCGATCGATGATTAAAAGTTGAAGGGAATATCAAGAAAAAGAAGAAAGAAGAAAAAAGAAAAAAGAAAGAAAAAAGAAAGAAAAAATAAGAGAGGAAAAAAGAAGAAAAAGTGGAAAGGAAAAAAAAGAGAGAGAGAAAAAAAAAAGAAAAATGGTGCATCGATGATGTATTCCCTAATGCAAAAGAAAGCAATAAGAAGGAAAGAGAGACAAGCCTAGAAGGAGTACTAGAAAGTGAAGAAATCTCAAGGCATCTTTAAAAAGCCCAAAGAAGTTCAAGCACATCAAGAATCAAGGTCTAAAATTACAACTCAGAACCTAAGGGTTGTCTCATTCTCAAACTCTAAGCACTTCTACAACACTACCTACAAATGGGTTTTCTAATTGAAGGGATTGGATTATCTTAGGCTAAAGATTATTCATAAAATTGGGATAAGCCCTCTTTAGTTTTTCCTAAGGTTCTTGATTTCTAAACTCGGGATGAACGAAAACAAGTTCTTTCAAAAGTGGCTTATACACATCATGTCCTTTTCACTATAAGCCAATGACCAAAAGCCTATACTACAACTTGAAAAAGACCTAATTGATTGGCCAAGGTGTATCACTTATAAGACATACCATAATTTTTTGAAGTCAAGAGAAAAACTTAGACTGAGAGAGTGAGGAAGCCCTCTTAGACTAAATAATTCAAGAAGTATGATGCCTATTCTAAGGAGGCGTTGAAGATGTGAAGAGTCAAGTTTGCTTCTGTAGAGGTAACACATTGTCATTTGCCCTCATGATGATTGGAAGCCTTATAAGAGTGACACTGAAAAGTCAGCGTAAGCAATTCCTTAGTAAGCTTCATATAAAAACCTTTAGAGATACAAGAAGGTATCAGCCTAAGGGATTAGTTTAACCTAATTATACAATCCTCAAGACCAAAGACTTGGAAAGCACTTACAAAGAGCAAATGATTAAAAAGTAGTAGGGCAAGCCTATTGTTTACCTATAATTCTTTAAGCCAAATGGATCCCCTTACTTGTTAACAAATAAAAAAAACTGTTTTGCAGATGGAGGGTAAGGGGTGTTCTAAACTTATAAAATGCCCAATAGAAAATGTTTCAAAATTGAATCAAAAATAGAAATGATATGAAACTTGAGATATGCATTGAAGATACCATAAAGATTCATTTTTCCACAAATAAGGATGTTTCTTAAACCTCAATCTCAATTCCACACTATATATAGGACATCCTAGCATCCATTCTAACATACACAAATAATTAACAAGCTCCTACATTCAAGTAATAACCACTTTCTCTCTCTAAAAGCTTGACTACGCATACCATGCTCTCTCTCTTCAACTTCTTGCGCTTAAGGGGCTGATTGAAGCAAATGATAGAGATGGGGATGTTCTTCATTCTCTAAAGATCAAAACTTGTTAATCAATTTTGTTAAATTATTCTCCACATGAATTTAATTTTAATTTGAATTAAGAATATCCAAATCTAAAGTTTGCTCTTGAAGTTATTTGTTTTTCAGGAAAATTGGGTTTCTTACATTCGTAATTTGAAGAAGTTGATTCAAGTCTTTCAAAGATTGATGCCTTGGGAGTTAAGAACTACTACCACCTCTCTAAGAATTGGCCTAAAAGCATCCAAACCGGCCACCTATTTAATAGCGTGCGAGGGAAGCTCTTGATCCCTTACATATTATTTATATATTTATTTTATCTAAATTGATGGTTTGATGCAAATGTGCTTTGTAATTAATGAAATAAATTATTTGTGTGACTTGTGTGATATTGTACCATGTTGTAACATTAATTTATCCAGTCAAATGTAATTTATGTAATTTTCATAATAATATATAATTGGTAATATATTGTGAAATATGACATGTCTAGGTTTGTAGCTTCATAATATATTATAGTTTATGACGTAAAAATAATATAGACATTATGATATGACTTAAATATGTATATGATTGATGTGATTTCATGAAAATATGTATATGTGACACGTAATATATATATATATATATATATCTTAAGTAATCTTGTAATATATGTGAACCATAAATGTGACAACATGTAATTACTAGTGTAATATATTTAACAATTAAATGAAACTTGTACACAATAAATTGTACGGTTTAGTTATATGAATATGCATAACTCATAAAATGTTGTTTAATAGTGTACATATAACATGTAATTAATAAAATTTATGATATTAATATATTGTGGCAAAATGTGGCCTTATTTAATTGTTTGAAATTACGGGATAGATGATATAAGATAATATGATAGTATATAATATTATGTAAACTTGTAATATGTTTGGTACCTTAAGAAATTTGACAAAATGTTAATAATATGTATTAGGTAATTTGTACATATCTAATAATATTGATTCATATTGATTAAATGTAAAAAGTACGTGGATATAATCCAATGTATAAGTAAATAGTTTTGGTATTCATATAATTTGTAAAGTGTACTTAAAATTTAAATATGATATTGATGGTTTATGTATGGTGAATTGATAACTTGTTAGGATGAATATATTGCATTAAATATTAGTATGATTGATAGTTTATGCTTGAGTGTGTGTGTCTATGTCTATATATATATATATAATATATATATATAATTTTGTAATGGTGTGTGATTTTATCTTACAATTAATACTTAATATACTCGTAACATATGATGGTTGTACTTTATTAATGTGTTCATCTCATTTATTTTTAGGTGAATGTTTTCAAAATTAAAATGGTTTTTTTTTTCTTTATGAAATTGTTTTCTCCCACTAAGAAAAATAATTTTCATAAATAAAAATTCTAATAAGACTATTTTCAAGATTAGGAGTCCTTAGGATTTTTTTTTTAAATTAGACAAAAATTTTGTGTACGAATCAATTAACGTGTAACAACTTAAAGTGGAATATTGTGTAAATAAAATGAACCAACCTACTAAAATTTTCATAAAATATCTTTTAGAACTATGTAGGCCTGATCGTAGTTAGCAAGTACATAGACACTTCGAGTTGCTCTAAAAATGTAAAAAAGTTCTTTACCCATATAAAAAAACCCTTTTTATATTTTGAAAAAGCCTATGAAAAATTGAAGGCCAAATTCTTTAATTTATGGACTTTTTATATAATAACTACAAAGGTTTTAATAAGTTAACCCCCAAATTCTTTTTCTTTATTTTCTTATTTCCTAAATTTCCTTTTTTTTAAAAAAAAAAATCTATAGACTAGTAGTCAAAGTTAAAGCCTATTCACTCATGGGCTTTAATTTCACTTTCTTCCTACCTTGGTTAGGTAACGACTCTATGTTTTATAATTTTTTTTTAAATCAAGTTTTTTCTTAATCTAGTTGAAGAACTTATACTAAGCGGGTCAAGCTTGTTATAATTTAGTTTAGGTGAAAGAGAAACCAAATTTCAGCTTGACAATAACTCTATCTTATCCCTAACATTTAAAGACACTTTTTAAGCTTCCATTTCTAGTTTGGGTAATCATCAAGGCAATTGCTGCCATTGAAGAGCAGTATGTTTAATCTAATAGCTTTAGTTCCCCTATTTTACCCATTTTTCTCACAAAAATTGTGATGATCACTATTGCAAGTAGATCACTAAAAGGCAAATAAGATTTTCAAGGAGTGTTGGATTTGGTTTCTACATAGCTAGTTTAATACTTAAGTTAGGATGTGTGTGCGTATGTATAAGAGAGAGACAGAGAGCATATGTATGTGAAATAATAGGGTTTTAGAATCCTTTATGAAAAGTATTAATTTTTTATTTATAGAGGAACTAGCTGAGCTATTTTAGGAAGGTGACAAATGTCTCGATATCCTCTCTTTAACTCTAGATTTTCTAGGGAGGATCTTGTCACATCTCGGTATGGTATAGGATGTACCATCACATCGGAATACATATTGAAAATTTAACTCAACTTGCTCATTTATCAAAAGACAACTTTGTTTACATAATAAATGGGTTGCTATATCGGAGTTCAGCTAGATATTCTGTTACAACTTATGTATACAACATAATATTTACATCAAAATATGAACCAACTTTTTTTTTCCTTTATCATCTTTACAGTAATATGGTCTTTGACCTAATATAAGCTCCATACGAAATTTGCTGACTCCAACTCATACTCTTAGTATATATATCCCTCCTTAGCATTGGGCCCTTCATGATACTATTAATTTGAGGATAAAACATTTTATCCTCTCAACTACTAAAGCTGAGTAAGAGTAGATAACAACTAATATAATATAGACAATATTACATATCACAACTAAAACATTTCAATCATAACTTACAGGTTCAACTTCACATATGCATTTGCCCAACCGGGCATTTACTGCTAGCAATGCAACATGCTATGCTCGTGTATGTAGCATGCATCGGTACCGATATCCTATGCCCTCCAAACTTCTTCCAATTAGTCGACATAGCCAGGTATCTGGATATAATGTCCAAGAACTTGGGGCAACAAGGAGCTATTTAAGAGTAAGACCCCCACCAAATTGGACAACACACTGTAGTCTATTATTTTTAGAAAGGGCAATAAAGAGCTGCTTGGGAGTAGGACCCCTAACTTTAGAAAATTAGACTATACACTGTAGTTCACCAAATCAAAGTGGCAATACAGCTAAATTAGACTACGTACTGTAGTCTACCAAATTTGACTATCAAAATAGTCACAATGTTTGGGCAATGCAATCTATATGCTTTCAAAGATTGAGTTCATAAAGCCATGATTTTTCCATGATCATTTGAAAACCTTATTTTGAAATTTCCAACTCGTAAGTCCCTTTTTGTGCCATGCCATGCCGTGCCGTGCCGTGCCATGTAATAGTAACTCAAGAATATCATTTAGCACAATCAGTTTCCCAATTTTATTCAACCTCATGATCTTATTTTAGTTTTCGAACTCTCCTTAGCGGAATTCTAGTATCTTACTTAGGGTTCACTTAGGTGAACAACCAGAAGATTGGGTTAGATCACTCAACTTCCCTAGTTAGCATGATCAATCGTAAGCACAAATCATCACCCAACATAGCCATATAACAGTTTAACCAAAATATAGTTATTGTTATTCAAAATCACCACATTAGCACCCACTATAGTAGCATATTAATTTACCCAAGATATATCCATATTCAACCAACATAGCATCAAACGACACACAGTGTTATGATTAATAATATATTTACTTTAAACATGGGTTAGATTCACTTACTTAGGCTTAGCAATAGTGTAATATCCTATACTTTGTGACGTGGTCCTTCCTTACTTATCATACCTATGAAAATATGACATAGTCTTCAAATCAAGTATAGATTGAACCCGAAACTATTATAAATTTTCATTCCTGCATTTTTAAACTTTGTTTGATCATATCTTACTCATTTATTATTCGATTTTAATAAACTTTATATCGTCATGATCTTTATTTTAAGTACTATTAATATATATTAAGAAACAAGATTGATAAATATTGTCAAAAACCTAAAAATACCCTTTCATATTACGACTTGACCGTTTGCTATCCTAACTCCATAATTGACTTGAGTAAGCTTTAGTACTGGACTAAAAACTCTAAAAATTATACTTTCTAAACTTATCCAACAACACTTATTATACCCCAAAGTGTTCGTTTTACGTAATTTGGCAAGTATCTTACTAATACTAATTATTATATTACATATTAAGCCAATATATAAGCTTATATTAGAAAAATACGAAATAAATGGTATACGAGCCCGATTAATTTCATGAAAAATTATATAGACTTACAAAAATATTTAGGTTAATTATTGATCATCAATTACACTAAATTGGCTATTATCTATTTTTACAAAAATAGGGTTGTAGCTCGAAATTATGCAAAATTAAGGAAAATAAACAAATTCAAGTGTGAGATAAAAAAAAAATAAGTATTCCAAATATCATTATAAACATGAAAAAATCAAAACATGTAGAGCTTATTCATTAATTTCATCAAAAACTAATTATTTCAATAATTCGGTAAAACTGGCAGTTTTATTTAAAATAATTATAAAAAATAGTAAATATACTTCATTTAAAAAATTATTGTTACCACAATTAAATATATATATTAGGTGTATTACATACAAAAATTTAGCTTAAAATAACATCATCTAATATTTATAAAAATTTATTCAATTTTTGTCTAAATAGAGCATTTTCTTAAGGAACCTATATTTATAGTAATTATTTAATTAAAATAAAATTATTATGTTAATCTAAACCTAAAATAATCCCAAAAAAACAAATTTCATAATTAATGGATAACATTTGATATTTTTAGCAAATTAAACAAATTAAAGGCAGAATTTTGGTTCATCTTAACCGACCACCTTCGACCACCACTTGGCCGCTGGACGATGTCGAAAGAGCTTCTCTAGCCACCCTCTGTTGGACCACCAATCCCCACCAAGTCAAGTTGTAGATAACCTATTGGATCACCTTAGCCCAACTCCGACCTTATTTCTTATTCTAGTTTTATTTTATTTGTTTCTAACTTTTCTAAGTTGTTTTCTTTCATTTTTAGAGTTCTAAAATATTGAATTTGAGGTTTTAGGTCATATTTATATTTTTTGAACTTTTTATAATTAAATAAAATTTGGACACATGTATAACACATGTCAATTTTCGGTTTTCCTAAAGTACATGTGTCATTTCCTCATCAAGTAAGTGTTAATTCACCATTTTTAATTAATACTAGCTTAACACATCATTTGATGATTCATCTATGCAATTTTTTTTATTAATTTTCCATTATTTTGCCTTATTTTAATAATTTATTATTATATATATATATGTATTTAATACATATAATACATATCACATATAAATACATATAAGTTAATTAACTTATTTCTAATATTTTGCTATATCTAAAATCTTCAATTTCTCATTTTTGATAGTTATCGAATTTTAGTGATAAATTGAAGTTCTTCTTAAGTTAATATTTTTATATAGCTTATTTTGAGAAATTGATTTTACTTGAATTACTTCATCTAACTTTTCTAACTTTATTGTGAAATTTAAAATAAAACAGATATTATAGCCCAGCACCCTAAATTTAAGGATTCGGATCCTAGAGTTATTGAACTAACTAGAAAAACCTAAGGTATTATAGATCTTGAGCATATGTTATGATAGGTTATTAGCATGCCTTATTTGGTTAAATTGTTTCCATTTAGACTTCATTTGAACTTGTTGGTTAGGTTAAATCGACTTTAGCCCACAGGTTTAGGCTTTGAGGAGCTTGGACCTTTTAATGAGGTTAGACTAAAAGAGTGGACTTTGACTTAGACTTAAATGAGGTTAACTTAAGCTCTAATGAGGATAGTTTGAGCCTAATGATCTTAGCTCATCCTATGAAGAAGTTGGCTTCAGCTTTGGCCCTTGTCTATAATAGCCTATCAATACTTGGCCAGTACTCTAATTGGTAACAAGTTGATAAGGAGAGTAAGCTTTTGGCAAGGTTTCCAAGATTTCACCTCGAGGTGCTGTACTGATAGGAATTATACTAAATGTCCCATCACCCATGCCTGAGCTAAGGGAGTTGAGAGTATGACATGCCAAACGATTTTCCTTTACGTAATTTTAGAAAAGTCTTCCTTGCTTAACTAACCTAGCCTACTTTATCTCTCAAGCTCCTGTATACCTTTCTCCTTATTGTAGCTCAACGTTACTGATTTGTCTTAACTTAGGGACAACTTGACCAACCTAACTCGCAGATTGACAGTCATGTTTTTGAGTTGCTTGTGTTAGAAGCTAACTTATTTGAGGACCTATAGACTTGCTAACTGACCAATGTACCCATGGATCACCTAATTCCTAAGCTACCCAAGACAAACACTAACATGCAACAATTGCCAAGCTAGCTCCTCCAAGTCCATTCTAAACAGCCAGTAACATGTGCTCCTAATCTTTTTCATATTATACTATTGTTAGAACATTCCTTTTTGTCTTTTCTACATTTTACCCTATGAATTGGACGTTAAACATCAAACTTTCATTTGAAGGGAAAATTGCCCCCTTTTGTAATTATCCACATATAAGGGAAACCTTAGAGATATGGGTATAAATGCCCTCATTTTACATTGTTGAAATCATTTATCATCATTGATACAACAAGTGTTCTGTTTTTCCTCCATTATTGTTCTTTTTGGTAAGTTAAATTAGCTACTAAGTATAACTTCTAACTCTTATCAGCCCATTTAGCAAGGATTGTAGCTCTTATTGCTTGCTCAGTTCATGCAAAGTTTGTGGTGCATCATATCTACTGACTTGTGTGAGTTTACTAGAACCCATGACTTTCCCATTTACTCCTAAACCATAGCTTGGACTTAATTCACCTTAAAACTACTACACCCGTTTGACCTCGTCGTAGAATGTCATTTTGGTATTAAAGCTTATAAGTAGCAAGTAAGGAGGAGCAGCTGTGTTTAAGATGCTCAGTTGTGTGTTCTAGTATTGGAGTAGAGATAGTTGCTATTAAGGAGTATTGGTGTTAAGTTGTTTTAGGTTTGTTAAGGGATTTTAGGTTGTTAATGTTGTAAAGTTCACTTTCTATGGGTATATTAAGAGGCTAAGGAGTGTCTCTATTTTGTGCTATGATTGAAGATTATCATCATAGTAATAGTAGTTGTTTAGAGTTTATTGAGAAGATGACTAATCTAATTGTCAATGTGAAGATCGAAGATAACGAAAGTGGTGTGCTATACCATGAAGACTGGTTCCTTCCACCCAAGATCCATTAATGATAAAATCAATGAGATGGCTACCATTATCATCAAGTTAATTTATGTAATGGGTCAATTGGCCACTAAATGACTTGTTGAGGTTACTCCAGAAGTTCCTTAAGCTAAGAATGCTACTATAAATAGAGTATATGAAGCTCACCATGAATAAAGGAACTATCATACTTAGTATGTTTGAGGTGGAGGAGTTAATAGAACTTGCAGGAGAATCAACTTAAAGGATGTTGAGGAAGAGGGTGAAGACGAAGAGTTTTATAAAGCAGAAAAGAGTAAAGCTCGAGCACCCCAAACTATTGATAGTGTCTTTGCAAATTTTGACCATCACTAGTATAATGGATGTTGATGGATACCTTGACAAGGAAGAGAAGGTTAAGTGGGTTTTTGTATTATTTCTAGTACAAAGACTATGATAAGGTGCACTTGGAGGCCTTAGAATTTTCGATGTGTTGCCATGTAATGGAAGAATTTCCAAACTATGCAATGAACATATGGTTTTCAAGGTATTAGGACACAGGCAGAAATGAGAAGGATTATGTGAGGTAAGTTCATTCTTAACTCTTACTGACAAGATAACTTTACAAAACTGCAAGAGTTAAAATAGGGGAATTAAACTGTTGATGAGCACTTTTGGGAGTTTTATATGCGAATGATTAAATGTGAAGTAAATGAGCTTAAAGTGTCGATTGTCTCCAGATTTTGGCTTAAGGTATGAGCTTAGAGATGTTGTTGAAGTCTAACACTTTATCACTCTTGAAGAAGCCATTGAGATAGCTCGATGAGTGGAAAGGTGTTGATAGGCATTTTTTGATAACTATTACATATGCTTATATTAGCCGACTTAATACTTAAGCTTAGCCCAATAATCCAGTCCAGGTATAATTTCCATTGACTTGTTATAAATATCAAGGAAGAACCTAGGTAAGAAGACCATCTTCCATTCTCTTACTCTTCATAACACTTTACAGTTTTATTTATATGATAAGAGGGTTAATTTAAGCATCAAAATAGTTACAATGGAGCACCCTACACCACCTTTGATAGCCATTTTCTTGTTTTGTAGATGTTTGTGCATCGGAATGAAAATCACTAGTGAACATTTAGCGTTGTTTGTGGGAAATGAAAAAAAATGAACGATTCTCCGAAAAGATGAAGAAAATATTTCTTTCATGAATTTTTTTGCAATCCTGTTTGTCTTACTCCATTTTCTCCATTTCTTCATGAAATCTAAATGAATATATTTACAGTTTATCATTATACTTATGAGGCTTAACTTTCTCCATTCTCTTTATTTTAACCATGTTATTGATATTCCTTTTGCATATTTTTATGATCTTCGTTGTTAATGTGAAATGATGGTCTCTATGAACGTGCAACTAAATGTTTCTTGACACCTATTTACACGGTGGAAATGGACAACTTCCTCTATTAACAGTCATAGTATTATACACTAGAAAATTTGCAGTTTAAAAGTTGATAACTGCCTTGGTTAACCGCTATGCTTGTTTTATCTTGGATACATCTAGTATACCAGGTGCATAAAGCTTGCAATGGAAATTTCTGGGCTTCAATACTTTGTAGGTTCCAATGCTCGAATCGTTAGAAAAGACGATAGATTGTCCTTGCATCTCTAACAGAGCAATCCGACTAGCATATGAAGTCATTTACCCTGGCTCAAACTCTAACGAGCGTTTGAATGACACATCCAAAAAGGAACACTCCATCTGAGTTTCGAACTCTATTCATGTACAGGTCATGTCTTATACTTGAAATTGCCGAGCTCCCACATGCAGAGCAAGACCCAAGCATTATTATATTATGCCAACTTAGTGACCAGCTTCATATGCCGTGCCAACTCAAGATGTTCGTTACACAGTATGCCGCGCCGAACAATATTGCTTATCACTCCGTTTCTCGCACTTGTTGATCAACTCCAAGTGTGCCGAGCATTTTAAGCCGAGCTCCGTCTCACATCGGGCTACAATTCATCCCGAGCTGCTAGCTTTTGTTGAGTTACTGTCCTTCTGGGTGATTGTCGACTGAATTCAATGGCTGTATAGCACAATACCGTGCTGAACAACTTTGACGTATTTACTAGCCGAGTACTCCTTGCGAGTCAATGTGTTGCACAAGTACGAGTTCAAGTCCTGTGCCGAATAGCCGAGATACTTGAACAGCAAACTTGAAGACAACAGCGAGTGGGCCATATCCAACTCGTCGTCCATGTACTAATACTAGTATATCTTGGCGATAATGGAAACCGATCTTCCTTAAATAAACATGAAGAGTTGATTGGAGCTTTATTAAGTGGTACCTAGGCAACTCCGACAGTCGAGCTGTGTCTTAATCAAAACAAGGGAAGAGCCGAGCAAAATAGTGCCACCGACCTGCAACAACAAAAGCAATCTAACTCCAAACCAAATCAAGCTCTTTAGTATGAAAGCCGAGCTGTACCTTAGCTACTATAACATGGCTAAGATGTTGATGACATATTATGCCAAGCTGTTGAACATGGTGTCTCACAAGTAATGCGAGTCACGAGCTCCGATTTCCTTTTAATGAAGCTGCCCGGCCTCTGCGATATTTACAAGCAAGAACTATCCGAGCAGCAACAGTTAGTTTCGAAACATCCTTTCCTTATGACAGCAGTTCAGTCAACTTTCATTCCAATTGGTTTCTTTCACGCTCGACAAACTTCGAGACTTGAGCTCCCCTCATCTTATCACCCACTTGCGCGTATGAGTGCAGAGCAAAGTTACGCACATCTTCCGAGCCATTCATTAATTAGAGCCGAATCATCTCGAGTTGCCGAACAAGTGTTGCCGACCAACAACAAGAGCCGAGAGGCCAAGTTTGTCGGAGTCATAACAAGTCGCCAAGCTCCGTGCTAAGTTGCCGAGAAACTGCTACAAACTTAAATTGCCGAGCTGTTGTTGAGCTACTAAGTCATTGATTGATGAAGTGAGACAAAAATACAATAGTGCTAAAGTCCGATCAGTATAAGAGCACAAAAAGCACCATTCAGACCTGAAAAACAATAGGGTATCGAAGCCGAGCTGTCATGGCAATAAGTAATCGTGCCCCATTATGACCAGAGTAACTCATGGCCAAGCTAAGCTCCCATAAGTCCATCTTCCGAGCACTTTGTGACTAGGCCATTTTTCCAGCATCTTTATTTCAATGAGTTCAAAGCTTTGCAGCTATGCTGCTGAAGCTTGTTTAATATGACGAACGGCAACTCTGCCGAGTTACCTACTATAATGCTGACCTACTTCCATGGCCTTCGACACAACACCACCAAGCCGAATATGATCACCGAACTTGCTGTTCACTTGGTTGGGCATTCATCTAGAAAAATAACTCCATGTGGAACTGAGCAGGATATCCGCAGCCACAACCACGATTCACAGGACAAGATTCAAGTGCTTCATGCAATTAAAGCCAAATGCACTTCTGCACCAAATAAATGAAGTCACGCTATTATCCTTGATAGCTGAAATCATCATGAGTTTTGTATACTTCATCACATTCACTGCCACATTGAGAAAACTCACTATTTGACAACCGTTGAAACATGGTCCTTTTCGGACAGTAGCTTCATGTTGAATGCATATACTTGTGATGCAAAGACAGGAGGGGGCAAATAAGTCCAAGTAATCCTTGCATTACGTGTTCCCTATAAAATTGCCGAGCCAGCTATCACTGGTAATGTATGTCTAAGCTTTCTAAAATCATTTGATCACCAAAGGAAGGGTAATCGTGCTAAGCCCCCTACAGCGATGGTAGCAATGAGAACTTAGCAATGCTGTCTATAACAATTTGATGATACAAGCAATAGCAGCTCAAATGAATGATAATTTCCTATTTAAGCTCCACTTTTGCTTCAATCCTCATTGAGAAAAGATGAGTAAAAATCCCCTATCATTATTTATAATCCTCATTGAGAAAAGATGAGTAAAAATCTGCTATCATTATTTATAATTCATTCATTTGGTTTTAAGCTGTGTGCTTTACGTTGTCTCTTGTGCCGATTAGCTATTAATTTCACACTAGGTTCTTGGGTGATGTATTATATATTTACATGATGCCCCTTAATTCAAACTTTGACAAGTTTGACAATGAAAAGTGTTGACTATTTGATACTTAATAATAATTTATCTTATTTTTACCTCTTTTGGAGATGAGTACGAAAATTCAAAATAAACTGGAGCTAAACAAATGCCCTCCATTGTAAGCCTACTTAAGTATAATTTGTTAACAGATAACTCTTTAGTAGCTCTAAACCCTATCTATTATGAGTGACAAGCAAATCAAATAAAGTGCTAATCTCTAAGTCCTATATTAAATGGATGACAATAAATGAATATTAATAAATCACTAAACTTAGAGAAAAACTCGAATGATAAGATATAGAGCCCTAAACTCTCTTAAGAGTTATAGGCATAAATGCCCTAAGTCTAATAAGTAGATGAAGGGCCACCTAGAAGCTCTAGGCCATTAGTTGGCAACGAGTTGTATAAAAATCCCAAGCCATTAACTGGTAATGGGTAAAATGCTCTAAGTCTTGAGAAAAGACAACAAGTTATTGTACACTTGATCACTTTGTCAAATAAATAGACAACAAGTTACTTGAAAACCCCAAGCCATTTAACTATTACGGGGAAAATATTTTAAGTCCTAGAATTGGTATAGATGACGAGTAAGTAAGTCAAAGTCTTATACTTTAATGGACTAAAGGCAAACTAGCCTATTTTATGGCTTTACTTAGCATAGGTCATGCCCAGCTTGGATGACCTGCATGCGTCACCAACCTTTTTATGTATGTCGGCCTCTTCAGGCTCTTACTTGATGGGAATTAGCCTTCGATCATATCTAAGCTGAGGCTTATCAATGCTTGCTAAGGTTGAGCTGTAGCTAGAAGGACAAGGGGAAGGAAAATAAACACTCGATATCAAATTTGTCGTTAGTTGAGGTGTTAAGAAACCATAATGCTGAGTACTCAAGACTAAAGAACCACTCAGTACTGCATCGAGAGATTTGTGTCAACTAATTCTAGGATTCGGCAATTGTCGACCTTTTTAGTGTCTCAGCCAAGCCACGCAAGACGTCAGGGACCTTTTCTCGAACCCGTACATCCAACTATCGACCTCGTCTGATTCGGATACTATTCCTCCTAAGACATACCAAGTGACTATATGCCGAGTTTTGTAAAATGTACAGTTTTGTATTTTTGTACATGCTTTCTCTTTATTTTATTTATGGGCTCAATTCTTTAGGGGTTTAACGCCTTATACTTTGTTTATAGTGTTGCTACTAGGGTTTAGGACTTGTTATAAATAACAACATTTGTACTAATAGAAAAAAGAGACGCATATAGATAGATAAAGATAGATATATATACAGAGTGAAACTTTCCTCTTTTAAGCAAAGCTATACTTAAGTTAGCATTTGCTGGATTATTAAGTGTGATTAGACTCTTTAATCATCTCCGTGTTCTTATCAATCTTGTTCTCAGATTATGGTAAATCCCTTCATTTGAACTGGTTACTGAGTTGCATCTAACCTTCATTTGAAACCCCAAGCAACATTTAGTTTTTGTGAGTTGAATTGAACTCTATTTTGAGCTTAAACCCTTGATCGTGTTTGTGTCTTGGTGAGTTATATCCATCTACTTTTATTATCAAAACCCTTCCTATTCTTGGTACCTATTTTCCTTGAATACCATTCCGGTTCATTTTTAGATCTGTTGCTATTCCTTTTCTCTTCCTTCAATCCTTATCATATTGGTATAAGAGTTTTGGGGAGATACGTATGCTAGTGTTCTTTAAAGTAGATTTGTGGTTCTAACATTTCTATTCATCAATGTTTTGTAATGTAGTTTGCTGTTCATAGTAGTTGTTTGTCAGTAATGATAGTTGTAGAAGCTGAGTAGTGGTTATTTCTGGGTTACTGTTATTGTGCTTTGTTGTTTGTTCAATTCTCTGGTCAATTACTAAACAAACAAGAATGTCGGAGGATAGTATCAACAACACTGGAGACGGTCCTCATGGAAGCTTAAGATGATGTGTTGACAACTTAGAATATTAGATTCAGAATCTCATTGACTCTATCCAAGAACTCACCGGATTAGTTAGAGGCCGTAGACGAGATGGTCGAGAGGAAAGAAGGGAGAGAATACCTACAAGTGGAAGTGGTTCTAATGAACTTAGTCATGATGAATGATAGGTGAGAAGAGTTATGGAGCCGAGAAGAAGAGAAAACAATCTAGTGCCGAGAAGGAGGAATGAAAGGAGTATTGACTTTGAAACAAATCAAGAAGCTCGAAGAAGAGAGTCGAGGCCGAGAAGAGGTGTAGCTGAGAAGAGCTCTAATAGAAGTGGCCAAATTGAGGAGAATCGACCAGCTTTGAATGCCAAGGATGAACCTCAAGCACCTGGCCGAGGACTTGACAATGTCAAGTTGAAACTGCTAACCTTCTATGGAAGTAACCGACCTGAAGTGTTCTTTGACTAGGTTCCCTGAGTCGAGAAGTTGTTTGAGTGCTACGAGTGTGATGATCAAGCAAAGGTTAAGCTGGCTTCCTTATCCTTTATTGAATATGCAAGTCTTTGGTAGGATAAGTAGGTTGCCAAGCGAGATGTTAAAGGAGAAGAGCTGATCAGAACTTAGAAGCTCATGAAAAGATTGATGAATGAACACTTTGTGCCGACTTATTTCAAGTAGGAGATGTTCCATGCTTTTCAGCACTTGAGATAAGGTCGAAATACTATTAAAGAGTATTTATAAGAGTTTGAGACCTTGATGACGAGATGTGAAATTGCTGAGCTACAAGACCGTACCATTGCCAGATTCCTAAGTAGACTTTGAGACAACATTGTCAATATAGTTGAATTACAGCTGTTGAACTCTCTGGACGAGCTAATTAATTTGGCTTTAAGAGTAGAGAGGTAGAGGAGAAGAAGGCATCAAAGGCCAAGTAGCTGACCTCAACGAGGCCAAGTAGCTAACCTCAACGAGGCCGAGTAGCCTGAGAGGTATGCCGAGAGAAGGCAAGAAAAGAAATAGAGAAAGGAGAGCCTAGTCGACTAGTCCATGCCAAGAAATAAATTGCCGAGAAAGAAAAGGTACTTGATAATAAGGCCCAAGAAGTCAAATGCTTCAAATGCTTAGGTTACGGACACATTGCGTCCCAATGCCTGAATAAAACAGTTATGGTCTTAAAGGGCGAAAGACTCAAAGCTCAAATTGAAAGTCTGAGTGATAAGAGCTCGGAAGAAAGATTGATCAAAGAAGATGTCTTTGCCGAAAATCTGTATGAACTCTTATCCTTGACGAGTCAATGAGTTGACCTAAAGGCAAATCCTGGACAAAGGGAAAATTTATTTCAGATGCAGTATCTAATGAATGGGAAGATTTGTACCCTGGTTATTTATGGAGGTAGTTGCAATGTTTTGGCAAGAAAGTATTCAAAGAAGGTTAAAATAAAGAAAAATACTTTCCAATATAAAATAGTCAAAAGGGGATAGAAAGAAAAGATTACACAATTAATTTGCACATTTGAAGAATGAAGAAAGAACTACAAGCGTATATGCAAGCTCAAAACAAGGCAATACAAGATCAAAGTAAAGGTGGCACAATTTTCTTCAAAGAAGATTTCTTTAAGAAACCTAAGAAAGATCAAAAGTATTAATTTCAAATATTGAAAAGCATTCCAAATCCTTCTTAACTAGCCGTTCCAAAGCAAAAGTATATAAAGGTATAAGATCCAAAAGAGGAGGATAGAGAAAAATATATACAAGTGCTACAGTAATTATTTTTGAAATCATCCTTAAAGCTAGACAAAATCAAAAGATCAATTAGAGAATTACTCTATTTGATTATATTTTGTTTCATTCTATGTGCTTTTTTGGTTGAGGATCTATTGTAACATTTTCTCCCTTATACTTTGTGTAGAGAGTCTATTTTATGTATTAGGAGAGATTTGAGTAAAACTTTATGGATCTAAGTGTTAGTTTAGGGTGAGGCTAAGTAAGTCAGAATAGAGGACTTGTGACTACAATCTCTCAAGTGTTGATTTTGTTGAATGTAGGTAATGGAATGACTCTAATGAGTAAATCGGGTCTCCAACGGTAAAGTTGAAAGAATGTAGTAAGCATAAGGCTAAAACACTGTAATTGATTTGTCTGATCTTCTATCTTTACTCTTTTATTTGTGTGCATTTTATTTTAATAGTTCAATTTGCTCACTTACTTTTAGGCCATTCATATAAGCAATCAAGGGTTCTTTATTCTAAAATCTCTTTTTTCTTAAAATTTTCAAATAGTAACCAATTCATCCCCCCTCTTAGTTACATAACTAAGATCTACATTTGATATTAGAGCCTCACTCTAATATCACTAGACTTTAAAGATCACGGCTCCAAGTAATGGAAATAGTAGCATAATTGTATAACCTAGAAAAACTCTTTTCTTTGATGGTACTAATTTTTTGTATTGGAAATTCAGGATAGAGATATACATAAGAGCTACTGACTATCAAACATAAAGGATTATTGAAAATAAAGATACAAAAGTTTCAACAACCATCACGACCGAGAGTAATATTACAAAAATTGAATTAAATTCCAAGGTTAAGAATCATCTTTTGTCTACTATTGCTCAATCTTAATTTTACTTAATCTCTTCTTATGGTTTAGCTAAAGAAATTTGGGACACATTGTCTCAAAGAATGAAGGCATGAACACTATTAAGGAGACAAGAATCAACTCTCTCATGCAACAATACGAAACATTCCACATTCTACCTAGAGAAGAAATCAAAGAATCATTTAACAAGTTTACAACCATTACAAACAAAGTCTCATCCCTTCGCAAGAAAATTGAAGATGCAGATTTGATGCAAAATATGTTGAGGGTATTACCCAAAGCTAGGAATGCAAAGAAAATTGTAATGGAAAAAAGCTTGTGATATGAAGAAATTAACACTCAATCAACAACTCACTTAAGTTTGTTGTTTGCCAAAGTACAAAAACACAGTCATGTATCCGTAATTTATTCTATTAATAAATATATTTAATTAAAAATATAATTGAAAATAATAAAAATATACACAATTTAAAGAAAATAGAAAAGCATAAAGAAGAAATTGCAAGTCACCATTTTTTCTCTATTTTGGTTTTAAATCTCTTCCCTTCATTAGAGCACATGGTTTTGCCAAATGGGATTCTTTTGTTATGGGTACCAATGTTGCACAAATTAGACCAGCCTAATCGGTTGAATGGTGTTTACCCAAAATCGGCCATTAAGGCAGGCCGATCTATGGTAAAAACCCATTTTTACGTTGAATCGTCTAGACTTCTTAACCTGGCTAGTTCAACCATAAATCAGTCAATCCGATCGGGTCATACGGGTTCAGATGTAGCATTGAAAAAAAAAACGACAACAAGACGCAAAAGGAAATTGGGAAAATCATGATATTCAATGTCAATATAGAAACGTTATTATATCATATCGGCTAAAATCTTGATAGAGAATTAGAAATCATTAATTGTCGGCTTCAGCTATGTAATATCAATTTGCATATCTTTATGGCCGAATATATTAATATATTCCTTTTCCAATGTTTTATTTACTTTCCAAAATAAAAGTAAAACCCAACGGTCTAACTTTTCCATTACTTTTCGTATTTTAATTATAGATTTGATTATCTAATTTCATACTTATTTATCCTTTAAAAGTAAAATATGACTTGTTTTTATTTTTTATTAATCCGGATTCGACCCTTGATTGAACCCAGTTCAACTTTTTGACCTTTGATCTAGGTTAATCACTTGGTTCATGCCTAACAACATCGATGAGTACTCATGTTCATCCTCTTGTTATCAATTTTTAATTAAATATCTATATATCTAGAGAAAAGGAAAGAGAAAAAAAATACCTTTCTTTTAAAAGGAAAAATATATTTTTAGTTCTCAACACTTTACTACTTTTTTATTTGAATCCTTCTTATTTCATTTTTTCTATCTAAGCTCTTAATTTTAGCAAACATTTTGAAACAAGCCTCTAACATCGTTACTTTTTCCATCAAGTAAAGACATTTGATGCAATTATGTTAGCCTACACATACTAAATAAACAATGAAATAAAATATACAAAAAATAAATAAAAGTACAAAACAAATTTAACAAAATGAAATAATGGGAGCAATAAAAAGAATTAAGTCTCGACCATCCTAAGTGTAGGAGGTGGCCAACAACCACCAATGGAGGTCACCCAATTAGTTGCCAGCTACCCCCAAGGCCTTGGGTAGCCGAAACGGGTCTTTTCTACAAATTCCAAATTTTCGTTTTATTCTTTCTTTTTTTTCTTTTTTAAGAATTTTTTATCTTTTTATTAGTTTGTTATCATTTCAATGGCAAACTCTATTTTGCCTTCACTACTCGTTCCTAATTGCTTGGGGAGCTGGGTTATCCGTATGCTGCCTAGGATTGCAGACCTTCAAAAAAATTAATATATTTGGATCAATTAGATCAGACTCTGTGTGGTAAATGGATGAAAAACCTCACATCATTTTAAAAGATTCCATGTTTATTAATTTTCCGGAGGACTTGAACACCAAAAAAAAAAAAAAGACTTAGTACTTAAATAGAGAAATGGCCAAACACTTAGAGTGAAAATGTACTTTTTAAAAAATAATCCCTTAAATATGGGAGAGATGAAAATATTCATAAAATAACCTCACATAAAATTGTGTCACACAATTTCTTATTGATTTCAAATAGTGTCTTAAAGACATGATTTCAACATAATAAGATTATTACGATTAGGTCAATATGGCAACAAAACTAAGACTATTGTAGCAAAATAGCATAAATACTGATCTCCTAATAGAATAAATCAAAATCGATTCCTTTCTCTCTTATAGTTGTTGCAATAGTACTCGGTAGAAAAAAAAAAAAAAAAGGGCAATAAAAGATTGTTGTCTATAAGAAGTGTGGAAGGAGAGGCGTGAGGGAGTAAAGACCCTTAAGTATGATTTAGGGTAGAGTAGCTGAAAGGTGAGAGAGAATTTTTAATTAGAGATATCATTCCTATGGCTAAAAGATGCAACACAACATATCTTATTTCTTCTTGTCAGTGCCTATTCCATCAATTACTCTTGAAGAAAAGAAAAGAAACACTATAAATATCCAGGCCACCAACCATTGCAAAAGTGCTTAATGAATGAATAACAAAATACCAAAGCTCGTGTGTGTGTCTGTTTACTCAACCAAGCATGTATCAATAAGAGAGAATTAAAAATAACTTGTTAAAAAGTTTTTAGGGCACTTATTAACGGGATTATAAAAGGAATCCACATGTCCAATTATTTTTCCAGAACTGGAAGCCTTGCTTGAATGAAAGGAAATCATGACTCAAACTAAGTACTTAGTTTACACACCCAAAAAGAAACATATAATGGAGAGATGACTAAATATTTCTAAAGATGAGCATATAAGTATTACTTGGAGAAAATTACATAAATGTGGAAATGGTTTTAACTTTGGAAACAATGAGTTCAATATGGTTTTTTTCTTTCCTTCTCTTTCTCTTTAACTTTTATCTAGTTCACTTGCATTATGGGAATTCTTCATAATCATATAATCACACCATGAAAGCCTAAACTTAGATAACACAGTTCTCCGGTATTAGGGATTTTGTGTGCTTAAAATCTAAAATTATATCTTTAAGATATGATTTCAACATGTTTATATGTATCTTAAACATATGATAGTAAGCCGATATAAAGTTGCATCTCAAAGACATTGTCTCATGTAAGGTAATTTTGGGATTAATTTTGTTCTCAACATATTTTTGGGTTCTTTTTAAGTGTTATAGAATAGCATTTAAATAATATAATATTTATTAGACAATGTAAGTAATGTAGTGTTAGGTAGGAATTAGTATACCAATTGTTAGGAACTATCTATCTATATGTATCACACCTTACATGTACAGTTTTTTTAGCACATCAATATATATTTATTGTACTTTTTTCAATATGATATCAAAGCCACTCTAACTTTTTTTCCTTCTCTTTTCTGGTATTTTTCACATATTGATATTTGGATTCAGGTGTTGTTGGGATATTGTTGATAATTACTTTCTACAAATGCTTGACTTTAGGATTTTCTTGCCACTTTTATTGTTTACATTCTATCTTTTTTCTTTAATTTATTATTATATTTTTATATCATTTAATTTAATATATTCAATAATATTATTGGTATATTATTATGAAGCTGTTAGAAGTTGACACACATAGACTCTTAAAGAATATTTTTGAGGGGCTTAATGGTAGACTTTAAATAAAGAGATTTTAAAATATTGAAAGCGTAAGGGGGAAAAAAATAATGGTAAGAAGTCAAATGAAAAAAATAAAAAAAAAGGAAATGTACATTGCTCTCACCACTAGTAGAAGAATCATAAGAAGAAGAAAGGTTGCTTAATAGTATACCAATAAGAAAACGCAATACATATTCTCCCTTAACTTTTAAGCACAAGCACAAGCATGATCTTCTACGGTCCTCTACTTAGTTTTGAGAACAAATTATACGGAAGCAGCTCTAAATCTCTATGGCTACTCCTATGATGACAAGTTATAATGTCATGACACTTACCTTTTTTTTTTTTTTTTTTGTTGCATGCATTGGTCCATTTATTTCGAATGTTGGAACAGCCACTAGGCTCTTCTACATATTTATTATTTGAGTAACAACTCATTACATGTAGATTCTATCACCATTTTAGACCTTAAGCTTCTAATAGCAACTGCAACATGTCTTCATGAGGCTTAAATAAAGCCTCTAACTCTTTTGATGGTGGCATGGTGAGGCCATTCCCTTCGGACATATCAATTACTTCGCCAAATTTTTGCCACTCAAAGCATTGAATTAAAGCCCCCAATACCATTCCGATCACTCTCTTACCAAGTATTGCACCTGGACATGCTCTTCTGCCGACGCCAAATGGGATAAACTTATACGACCATTCAATACTCAACCCACCGCCATCTATATCAAATCTCTCTGGCATGAACTTCTCTGGTTCCAACCACAACTCTGGATCTCTATGGATGCTCCATGAATTGGCTATCAACATAGTGCCGCTTGGGATATGAAAGCCGGAAACATAACTATCTGCGGTGGATTCATGTGGCAATAGAAGTGGTACTGATGGGAAGAGTCGTAATGTTTCATTAATGATACATTGTAAATATACCAACTTTTGGACATCTGATTCGTTAACTATGTGCTCTTTTCCTACCAGTGAGTTTATCTCATTGTAGGCCTTAAGCATTGCCTTAGGATGACTGAGTAGAAGTGACATTGCCCATTCAATTGTCGTTGATGAAGTTTCTGCGCCAGCGATTAGAATTGTCTACATATAAAATACAGTTAGTGATATGCTGATGTTGCATCTATGATGAAATCTAATTAGAAGGAAATGACGTTTGTATACAAGAGAAAAGAAAGCATTGTGATGCTATTATGATATCATTATTTTTCTTTTAATCTTTATTATTAATCATACGTGACAACATTTCATTGAGATAAATGGAGAAAGTAAATGGAGATAATTCATTTTAAATGTTATTTGTTTGTACATATTAGAGATTGGTAATGTGCTCATTAGATTTGTTAAACTCTGAATCCTTAACGATTTATATAGTGGAACAGATTCTTCAGTGAGTACTAAACCATACAGGATTTAGTGAAGATACCCCCAACAACAACGGGGAATTTGGCCATTTAATCCTAAGTACAAAAAAGCAACAGAAATTGCAATTACATAGAGATATTAAGCATTTAATAAAGTGCTTACATTTCATGTTCACGGTTCTCCTTGCGAATTCTGGAGACGGCGCTCGGAATAGTTGAGCACAATTTCATTTGTCCTTTCGATAATATTCTCTCTTTCCTTTTTTCCTTTTTTTTCCTCCCTTTCTCCATTTAAGCTCTTTTCGTTTATTTGGTGTGTGCCATTTATATTAGGTTAGGTAAAAAGTCATTATCTCAAGAAAGCTTTATCTTGGGTGATGCCATATATTAAAGTCGTGCATTTAATAATTCAAACAAGCTATGCTAAAGCCTATGAATTTTTTATATTACAAATGCATTCGGGCATTCTTTAATGATATCATTAGGGACCTCTTGTCGACTCGCATAATTTATTAAAACTAACACAAAATAAATCAGACTTATTTAACACAATCTAGGATAGAGATATAAACCATGTGATTATTGATCTAGTTATTGAGTAATCCAAAATAAATCCTCCATGTCATTAGACAAATAAACCTAACACATGCGAATTATTAATGATCAATTGGAGGATCCCTACATACAGTTAAAGATGTGTTGTTGTTTGTAATTTTAAAAGATTTACAAAGTTGTTAATGCAATTCATTCGATTAATACAATTTTTTTCCCTACCTATGGGAGTTGTAATTTTTGGTAAATTATTCAGATGTACCGAATTCTCGTTTGACTGTGTCGCTATTAAACATTCACACATCTTTTTTTCTTTTTTCTTTTTTTTTTTCGGTGCAAACCATTACTTTATTTAATTACAAGGTAGACAAAGTCTTACATACTAGTAAAACATTCACTTGCAGAAGAAAACCTATAACAGAAAATAGTAACAACATTAGAAATATACCCCACAGGCAGGGTATGATAGAAAACCATCTGAGTTTGCATAATATATATAGACATATATGTTATTCCTCTAATATATATATATATATATATATTTATGTAGTTGGTGTAATTAGACTATGATGTAAGAATAATAATGATATACCTTGAGACCAGAAAACTATAGGGTAACTATTCGATTGTTATTCCTTTCCATTGAGATCTCGTAGATAAGATTGCAAGTAAATTAAAATATCCATTATATCCCCATCTACGTACTCTATGCTTCAATCCAAGTGCAACTTTTTTCTTTCTTTCTTATACTATGCGTGTGTTACGGACCTCCCGAAGTGGGCCATTCTTAGGAGGTTCCTAAGGCCCAAAGACGAAAGCCCGAGCCCACTAAAAGCTTATAGATGATGAAAAGCTCTAGAAGGTTCCAAAAGAGTCCAGAATCTTGTATAGTAGTGGGTGGAGGTAGGTGAAGGTAGTAGTTGGGAATCAATTGTAACCATTAGATTGTAAAGGCTTTTTGTATATATAGGGGTATTCCCCTCAGATGTAACAGACAAGTTATTTGAGTGAATACAGTATACTATCAGAGTTTCTCTCTCTACTTTCTCTCTCTAACATTGTGAGCGTATTACAAGCTGACTTAGCCTTCCTTAGTGAGGTCAGGAACGCTAAGTGCCGCACGGGGTCGAGCGATGGAATCCGCCCGTGACAAGTGGTATCAGAGCCTGAAAAAGAAGCTGTTTGTGGAGAAAATGTCATCCGGAGGAGACAACAACACTTCAATGGTCAATGAGTTGGCTGACCATGATGATCGCCGTGTTACCAGGCAAAGGACTAGGTCCCGGGACTTGCTGAACTCCCTCCTTAATAGGATGGATAGAGCGGAGTTAAGCATTGCTGAAGCGAAGGAACAATTCGATGAATCACAGGGCAACCTTGAAGAGATGGAGGAAGAACTTCAAGGCAAGTTGCAAGGAGCATTGAATCAAGCCATTGATGAGCTGAAGCAGCGTGACGAGATGATTGAGGGGAAGAATGAAGTACTCCAAGCTCGAGTCATTGCTTTGGAAACTAAGGAGGAAGGTTATGAAGCCAAGATGGATGCTATAATGGCGGCCATGCGCCAGGAGATTGAAGAACTTAAGAACCAACTAGCAGCATGTCGGGCGATAATGGTAAGTGGAGTGACCATCCAGTCTGCTCATAGGATCGATGTCCCCAAGCTCGAAACTTTCAATGGGATACGATCCGCCCGGGAGGTAGACAACTTCCTTTGGGGAATGGAACAATATTTCAATGCTGTAAGAATCCTGGATGACCTCGAAAAGGTACGTACTGCTGCTATGTATTTGAAAGATTCTGCTATGGTATGGTGGCGTAGGAGGGTAAACGAAATCAATACTTGGGCTAGCTTTGTATATGAGATCAAGGGGCAGTTCTCTTCCCAAAATGCTGCCAAAGAAGCGAAGGTGAAGTTGCGTCACCTAACTCATAAGGGTGACATCAAGCAATATGTGAAGGAATTCTCAGAACTAATGTTGGAGATCCCAAACCTTAACCAGGATGATGCTCTAGTGATGTTTTTAGATGGTCTGGAACCTTGGGCAAAGTTAGAGCTAGATCGAAGGGGAATAGAAGACATCTCTAAGGCCATAGCAGTTGCTGAAGGCCTAACGGAGTTCAAGAAGACAGAACATAAGATCCCAATAGGAAGGTGGAAGGGGGGAGTTGAGAAGGAAAGGAATGGGAGTTCCTTAAGAGGGAAGCCTAAGATGGAAGAGCGGAATAATGATCGGGGAAGGACTCGTGAAGGAAAAGATGGGGAACGATGGAAGCCTCGAGAATTGAAGTGCTATTTTTGCAATGGGCCCCATTATGCTAGGGAATGCCCAAAGAAAGAGCGGTTGGCAGCAATTATGGCAGATGAAAGCTCTAGTGAAGAGGATGAGGCCAAACTGGGTTCGGTACGACTACTTAGTGCTATGAAAATGCAGGAGAAGCGAAAAGGGTTGATGTACACTGAGGTAATAGTTGCTGGCAAGAAGTTAAATGCCCTTATTGATACAGGGGCATCTCATCTGTTCATCTCCGATGTAGCAGCAAGTAAGATTGGAATAGAGGTGGAGAAAACCAAGACATGGCTCAAGACAGTAAACTCAAAGGAAGTCCTTACTACTGGAGTCGCCAGGGAGATAGAACTCCATATGGGAGGGTGGAAAGGGAAAGAAACCATCGAAGTAGTACCTATGGATGACTTCGAATTTGTGATTGGGATGGAATTCTTAGATCGTATAGATGCACTTATTGTTCCTCGTGCAGACTGTATATGTATTCTCGAGACCAACTCTGAATGTGTGGTGCCCGTTACGAGGAAAGCTGGTCGAGCCACAAAATTCCTTTCCGCTATGCAACTAGCGAAGGGTTTAAAGAAGAATGAAACTACGTACCTAACTACATTAAAGGGGGAAGAAGAGACAGGGGATCAAGAGGTAATTCCACATCAAGTGGGGGAGTTGCTAGAAGAATTCAAAGACATCATGCTTAAAGAGTTGCCAAAGAAGCTATCACAAAGAAGGGAAGTGGATCATGCGATTGAGCTAAAACCAGGTACCAAGGCCCTTGCTACTGTTCTTTATCGCATGCCCCCAAAAGAATTAAAAGAATTGAGGTGGCAATTGAAGGAGTTGTTGGAAGCTGGATTCTTCCAACCGTCAAAAGCACCCTTTGGAGTTTCAATTCTCTTTCGGAAGAAACACGATAGGCCCCTCCAGGTGTATATTGACTATAGGGCCTTAAATAAGGTCACTAAGAAGAATAAGTATCCTATTCCTTTGGTATCAGACTTATTCGATCAAAGGGGAGAGGCAAGATACTTTTCAAAATTGGAGCTACAACTGAGATATGGAGATGAGTCCAAAAACACTTACGTTACAAGCATGAATTATAGCAAGCCTATGGAAAAGCCCTTAGAGCATCTTTATATAAATTGCTTAACCTTGAGGGAAAACGAGTCATATGTAAAGCTGGAAAGATATACCTTTGCAAAGAAAGAAGTGACCCTTTTAGGGCATATAGTAGGAAAGGGAAAGATCAAAATGGACGAAGAGAAGATACAGGCCATTCGAGAATGGAAAGAACCTACTAAGCCTACCAAATTGAAGGCATTTCTTGGCTTAGTAAGTTATTACAAAAATTTCATATGTGGATACTCTCGAATGGCTAACTCCTTAACGGATTTACTCAAGAAAGATGTCTTATGGGTATGGAAGGAAGATCGACAGAAGGCATTTGATACCCTGAAGGAAGCAGTCATTAAAGAACAAGTTCTTACGCCCTCTAATTTTGGTGAATTATCTGAAGTATGCATGGATGATGGTGATTATGCCATTGGGGAGGTTTTGATGCAGGAAAACCATCCAATAGCCTTTGAGAACCGAACATTGAACGATACAGAGAGGCGATACCCAGGAGATGAGAAGGAAAAGATAGCTGTAATATATTGCCTTCAAGTTTGGAGGCACCTTGTAAGTACAAGTCAGTGGGGCTGGTCTAAGTTATTGGATGTCATACAGCTCTCTTTCAATCTACAGAAGAATGAGTCCATCGGACAGAGTCCTTTCGAGATCATCCTAGGAAGGCAACCCTTAACTCCTCATACATTGGCAATAGGATATACGGGGTCCAGCCCTCCCACCTATAACTTTGCAAGGGAATGGCGGGAAAATCACGACTTAGCTCGGATATACTTAGGCCGAGCTATCAAGGGAACGAAGAAGATGGCAGACAAGAAGGGGAGGCCGATGGAATATCAGGTAGGTGACCAAGTGCTTGTTAAGTTACATTTGATACAATGTACGAAGGGACAACTACATAAAGGTCTAATGAGTCACTACGAGGGTCCATTCTCAATTGTGAAACGAGTGGGGCGGGTATCTTACAAGTTGGAACTTCCATCCAAACTGAAATTCCACCCGGTTTTCCACATGAGCATGCTAGAACCATTCTACAAAGATGAGGAAGACCCTATAAGAGCTATATCACAAAGGGCCCCAATAGGAGTACGGGATTCATTTGATAAGGAAGTGGAAGGCATCGTAGCTGATAGGCGTGTGAAGAGACGTGGACAAACTTCCAGATATGAGTATATGGTAAGATGGAAGGGAAGACCAAAGAGTGAGGCCAGTTGGGCACTAGCCGAAACACTGTGGCAATTTAAAAACAAGATTCGACAATTCTACGATAAAGGAGCGACAAGGGCGTCGCCGGATTGAGCGGGAGAGAATGTTACGGACCTCCCGAAGTGGGCCATTCTTAGGAGGTTCCTAAGGCCCAAAGACGAAAGCCCAAGCCCACTAAAAGCTTATAGATGATGAAAAGCTCTAGAAGGTTCCAGAAGAGTCCAGAATCTTGTATAGTAGTAGGTGGAGGTAGGTGAAGGTAGTAGTTGGGAATCAATTGTAACCATTAGATCGAATTGATCTTAACCATTAGATTGTAAAGGTTTTCTGTATATATAGGGGTATTCCCCTCAGATGTAACAGACAAGTTATTTGAGTGAATACAATATACTATCAGAGTTTCTCTCTCTAGTTTCTCTCTCTAACATTGTGAGCGTATTACAGGCTGACTTAGCCTTCCTTAGTGAGGTCAGGAACGCTAAGTGCCGCACGGGGTCGAGCGACGGAATCCGCCCGTGACACGTGACCATAAATAAGAGAACCGCCGACTCTAGTTCTAAAACGAGTACTGCAAAGTCTTGTGATTACTCAAAGCAAAGCATTCCTTTATGCTACGTTTGATACATGGGTTTGAGTAGAATGAAATTATAACTTAGTATCTTATTTTCTTTTTTCATATTTAAAAATATATTTAAAAGATAGAATCAGAATTCTATAGAATTAGTAATTCTAACCTTAAAAAGAAGTTTTATTTTATCTTTGAAAAGGTAAATTTTAGTTTCTATTCCCCCTTATTAATTATATTAATGAAAATTACCTAATTAACTTTTAATTAATTGTGACATCTAATAATTAAATGTACTTCTGACAAATACTTTCATATATATATTTCATTTTATTTTATTCCTTAAACATATCTAAATATAGAATTGGATTTATTATTTCATTCCAATTCATTCTATTTCAAACTAATCCCTGTACCGAACATGGCATTACGCAAATGATTTGGAAATTGCTCCTTGAGTTGTCAATCTTGAACCATAGGGGGTTGATTCCAATAATTCTTTTATACTCTTCATTGAACCTTAATCGGACTTCAAGCAATAACAGTGTTGCTTAACTGGATATGAATGGTTTCCTACTATTCCCCTGGTATGTCTTGGTATGTCTTCCTAAGCACGTGGATTCACTAAAGCCTTAAGTATCGCCAAAATCTAGATGCCTAGATACTCATCTCGTTTATTTTCTAGAATAGAAATGTTATGTCTAAAAATGATTATCACTAGGAATATTTAAGAAATTTATATTTCAATGATTTTTGCCTATAATGAATATTTATTTCACCTCATTAATTGCAATAATAATTAAAATTATAAAAAAGTGTGAGCATGCACTTATTTAGGTTTTTGAAAAATAACAAAAATAATTTAAACTTTATTCATCTGTTAGGACAAAAGACAATAGTGATGCCATGTGGACATCTTTGGCTATTCGGAACATTGTACGTTACACTTAACATTTTCCATATTTTAATTTTAGTACCTCTACATTTTTAAGAGAAAAATAAGTCATTTTGTTATTATGACTTATGAGCTTAAACTTTCTCGTCCTTTCCATTTTGTTGCAAAATATTTTCTTTTTAACTTTATAGAAAAAAAAAAAAGAAATAGTACGACCACTTAACTGGATAACGAAGGAATCAAGTTACTATTCACCATCTATTACATAAAACAAACCTATTACACCATTTATTTGATTTAAATAGTTATTCAATATAGAGTTTAAATAAGTCAAATTACTTGTGCACTACTTGAATTGGGCTCGATAGTTACTCGAGTTTGACTTGAACTCTCACTCAAATTACTCGAGTAGTTAATTGAGTTAAGTTCAAACCTTATAATATTTAATTCAATTAGCTCATGAGTCTAATTGACCTTAAATCAAATATTAATATTAATGTTATTATAATTAAAATAATATATATATTTATTTATTAAATGAATTTAGCTTAAATAAGCCTACTCGAGTCAAGATTGAGTTTATTAAGTATTATTTTAAATCAAGTTTAAGCTCAAAATTTTAGGTCTGATCAAGCTTGAGTTAAGCTTGAATTTTAAAATTTTGAATCGTTTAATACTATATCTTTTCAATTCAACTAGTTTAAATTAACAAGTAAAAATTATAAATAATTATTACCAAAGAGGATATATAAATATTTACACATGGCTCATCTCCCCAATGAGCCTTCCTACTTCTTTCATCTATTTATAAAGTAAAAAATACCAGTTGTTAAGCACTTTTCTCTTAAAAAACATAGATTCAAATCTGTTCCGCTAGTGCCAACCATGGCCCACCATACCATCCTATCCATCATGGGCAGCCAACCAAATCTATCCTGCTCTACCATTCACACAAAATCTATCCTGCTCTACCATGCACACAAAATCCATGGATGCCGATCAACCACGACGACGACGACGACCTCAGGATTCTCAAAGTCAAAATCCAATTTTTAGAGCGAGAACTATACCGAGGAGGGTGAGGAGAGAAACAGACGGAGAAAGACGAGACATGAACAGAGTTTTTTTATACTATTATTATTAATTTTTTTGGTAATCTATTACGATGTCTTAAAAAAGTTATTAATCTGTTTTGCTTCAAAAAAATAAACTGGAAACACCAAAATGAAAATTTTAGAGTTTGTACACCAAAAAATAATAAAAAAGAGTTGAGATACTTCCCTAACGACTATACCATTTTAGGATAAAGATTATTACGAGTGAGTAAGTATTATATAGGTAGATTATGATATTCTATTCGTATTCTATCTTATAGGTATATGTTTCTAAACTTTATTATTTGTATTTTATTTTATGATACTCTAGTATTTTCTTGTACTTTATATCATGTATACCTTGTAAATTATATAGAGTATAAGATATTTTATAAAACTTGTAAATCATTTTTTTTATACGTAAATTTCAATATAACTAGTTTCTTGTCATTTTCATTTCCTTTCAATTTCTTTCATTTATTTTTCTTTTTAATTATTTTCTTCACCTTATTATACAAACATATCAAATTTACTGAAATCTCAATTTTAACTTTAAATACTAAATGAATAATTATAAATTGAACTCATTTAAAGATTGACTTATTTGGTCATCAATAAGAATATTCATAGATTATAATGATCTCTTAATTCATAATCAACATTCGTAATGATTCTCCATACATCACAATAACTAATTTCTAATTTGTTGACTAAATCTTTTTTAAACCTAATACATACCTTGAACAAGGGAAATAAGTGCAAACAATAATTTCAACTAAAACTTGATTTGATCAACGTTATGTAAATTTATTATAAGATATTTTTCAAACTTAATACAAAAAAATTATTACATAAAAAAAAAAGTTAATAACATACCTTGTTTAGATGACTTCATGCAAATCTTTTCCTTTTTAACTTCGGTTGAGTTGAACTTTATAAATGAGGAAGATGAGTAGAAAGAAAATGTAATAAAGAAAAGACTCAAGAAGAAGAGACCGATATGAGAATATTAGGTTTAATCTAAGGTTTTTCATAAATTGTGTTTTGTTATTTTTTTAAGTCCATATAAATGAAATGGTATTAGTTTTTATTTGTTAATTTCATTTAATTATTATTATAGAGTAAGTATTTTATAACGGGTATAGGGTATCGTGACCTCATACTCATACCATAACTTATAAGTATAGGTTCTGAAAAATTATTATCCGAAATCTACCTTGTAACCTTAAATACTTACTTAGAATCTATCTGATTGAGTAAAATCTAGGTGGGTATTTTAAACAATTGGATTATCTGCTTATCCCTAATTACTATTATGATAGAGTACTTATTTGTTTTATTTTGAAAACTTAAGATGCTAAGGTTGGAGTATCAAAATGAAAATAGTATGAATTATTAAGATTAGCATGTAAATATCTGATTGATGGTGAGGAAAAACGTACCATGATGGTGCATATGATAGTTTTATCAGTGTAAAATTCTGGATCTGTTTCTTGCAACGACAACATTCGATCGAGTAAGTTGTTATCTCCTTTGTTTTCACCAGAATTTCGATTCCTTAAGGTACGTCGTTCATCTACGAGGCCATGAAGGAATATTTCCAATTTCTTCTGAACATTCAACATTCTCCTCTTCACACCCTGAAAAATATCCACCACCTTCATGACAGAAATATAATCACCTAAATAGGCAGTACTTTCAAGTAGTATCATCCATTCCTGGATGATGTTCTTAAACTCCCTCCCTTCTGCAGACTCCTTATTAGTACCAAAATATCTTTTTCCTACCAAAATCCTCATCATAATATTCAAAAGAGTGTTAACCAATAGTGATCTTAGCTTCACTTTCAAATAAACCTGATGATCCACGCATCCCCTAAAATCTTGGAACATGTTTTTTACCAGCGAAACAACTTCCTCGTGTCGAACCTTCGCGTATGCTTCAAGTGATTTGGATGAAAAGATCTCTATTGCCGTAAGACGGCGAAGATTACGCCAGTAGTCTCCATAAGGGGCAATACCTATAACGCCATAATCAAAATTTAGGACTTTTCCTGAGAGCAACTTGGGGCGATCTGCAAACACGATGTCGCTCTTGGTGAAGCACTCTTCAACTGCCGATGGAGTTGAGATGACAAGGACTTTACGCCAACCGAACTGGAGGAGTATGGTGTTGCCGTACTTCTCCGTGAGGTAGTGCAGGGATCTGTGAATTGGTTGTTTGAGTAAGTGGAGATGACCTATGAATGGAAGAGCAGGAGGGCTTGGTGGAAGATTTTCAGGATATTTATAGATACGAAGAAAGAGCTTGTAGATCGGGAAGAAGAAGAAGAGCAATAATAGTGCTATAAACCAGCCATAGTAACCTTCCTCCATCTCGCTTATTGCGTCAATGTCGCCTGAAGTTTGGTGGTCTTCTCCCGCAATATAATTGATGTATATTTATGCATGTCTATATCATCTTAGAATATTATACTAGTCCAAAAGAGTCTAAAATTTTTTTGTTTATGATGTCAGCAATCAATTGAAAATATATAGTTTATGATATACTGTTCTTTTCTCTGCCGACTTTACACATATTTGTCATCCTTTTAAATGGAATACTCCAACAAAATCTGATCCTAAATTTGATGTCGTGATTTAGACTCTGCACTCGTGATACAAGAACGCCATAAAATTATAGAACAAATTCAATGACAACTTTTATTTTGAATTGAAAAAAATATATGTAACTTTCACATAGTCATGGGTGTATTCTATTGTATTTGCGGTTGAGAGTGAAAGTTACTAAAATACACGAGTGAAGTTGTAAAGGGGATCAAAACCAATAGTAAGGATACCAAAAAAATAGAGTATTACTTCAATATTATCGAATTGTAAAATTATTTTTACACCCCTATGTCGGTGCTTGCTCGTATATTTTTTTATGGGATTTAACATTGTGTAATAAATAGATGTGACATGGTTTTATTTTGCATGCTTATTTCCCATTTGTGCTGTGAATATTCATGCAACTTACTGACTTTATTTAATATATAAAAAGAAAAATAATCTAACAAGTCAATTGTACTTAAAAGCCTCTCTCTCTCTCTATATATAGATGCATGCATACATGCCTTTTCATTTACTTAAGTTTCGACTTTGTCATGTATGTTATTTCTATATTATTTGATGGCCAAAAAGGATTGGTTGAAATACGATCAAACTTACATAAATCACGAAGTGTGGACTGGAGCGAAATATAAAAGGCTACATTTTTCATGATTTGGTTCAGTCCATGACAGTTCCAAATCCCAACCTTTGTTGAGTAGATTTTCCAAGTATTATCATTTTTTTGTTTGAGGTCAAGTAATACAGCAGCATATTGAGGAAGAAAAAAAAAAAAAAAAACTCGGGTGGTACATTTTATGGTTTGGATCAACAAGGTGAATTTGACTTGGTATGAACAAAAACTACAAATAGGATGTTTCTTTGATATAAATTAAGATAAACAGTTAATAGTGTTACAATAATGCTATAAGATTATATATATTTTTAAGTAATTTCAACAACCAATTTCAAAATGAAAGAACACCAAGAAGATAAAAATTGAGAGAATCCATTTCCAATAGGATAAGCTTTCTTCTAATTTTATTGTCATTTATTGCATCCATCTCACGCTATTGAACTGAAAGGAGGAATAGTCAATGTCACATGTTAATAACCAAGAGCAATTAAGGCAAAATAATTTCTAAAATATTTAATTTTATGATTGGAAAAAGAAACCAATATCTTACTTCTAACCAACCATGCCAGCATATATATATATATAATGGATTAACAATTTATTTGAATTTACTTTCTTTTTATTTTATTAGTGACTAGAGACAATATAACTTAGATTTAGTGGGCGAAAGTTCATTAAAAGATAGTTCTGAAAATTCTTGACTAGGGACGCTTTTTAACTTCACAGCATTTCCGGCGTTTTTCCTTCTTTCAATTCATTTCAGTAGCAAAGGAATTTCCTTTTTCTTTTCTTTTCTTTTTTTTTTGCCAAGTCTTAGCTAAAGATTTTGTCTGGGCATGAATCTGAGGATGACATACACGACTATAAAATGGGTTTGAGTGAGCATAATTTAACTCAATTGATAGATTTGGCAAAAAAAATCTGTTGATGGACATATTATACATGGACTTGCTTATAAGTATGCCCAGGATCCAATCCACCATCTAGACGCATCTAATTTTATAAACATGTCTAATAACCATATCCAAGTATGATTCCGTGACTCTATTAGAGATTTGGATTTCCGGAATTTATTATAGTTTGCTTCCTAGTGTCCTTTAATATGCATGTTAGCTTACTTTTGCACTCCAGAAAAGCACTAGGCCAAAAACGTAGTCCAATCTTAAAAATATTTTATTTGGTTTTTACTAAGGTTGGTTTGAAGAAAAAAGGTAGGCAAAAAAACTAAACTTTATTTCACTTTGATTTATTTTGCCAAATTTCATTATTGGATGGTTATGTAAACTCTTAAAAAATAAAAATCTAAATTGAAGTTGCACTATCACTTTCAACTACGAGTTTAACTATGATAATTAAGGTTGGTTTACAATATAGATGTCACTAGCATGGTTATAGTTTCTCCTGTTTTTGTAAATGTTTGCTAAAATAGGCTATCATCATTTTAAATTACTCATCTATTCACACTCGCAATATAGAGAGGCTATCCTTTTTATCCAACCATCTATCAATGATTATTGACAAGAAGGATTATGCAATAATGATCTTACAACAAAAAAGGTTGCAATGTTTTGTGTTACTAATGTAAAGAATTATCTATAGTTGAAATTGTTGTATCTTACAACAAGAAATTGTTTGTTTTCAAGTCATCCTCATAATGGCAAGAGGTCAAATCCGATATCATTTGTAGAGCTCTTACTTAAAAGTAATCAACAAGTAAGTCTAAAGGTAACTTATGGGACATTTCAAATCATCCTCCTACACTCATTGGTGATAGATCGTTAAGGACTATAAGTTTCTAATAGAGTTTCCAAGATTTAAGGTTGAGGTACTACACTGTAGATGACTTTAGCTGAAGAGTGAGTTGTCTTGTTAAGCTAACCTCACACTTGACTTCATGGGTTGGAACTTTGATTAGAGTGGAGTGGTAAAATAGGCAAGCTGCTTGAGTTGGATTAGGCTTGTGCTTTTATGATCATGATGTAAAGGACACCATAAGGGGCTTTGCTAAGTTGGTGTATCGAGGAGTGTGCTAGACCATGTGATCAAGGGGTTGTTAATTTGATTTGTCTTGTACGTGTTAATTTTAGCAGATTTAACGCATAGGGCATACATCATTGAGTGATTAAGTATGTTTGCACCGTGATAGTTCTACTCAGAAGATCAAAGTCGTTCATTCTTTTTGCAAGACACATGATGAGATCAATAAGCTTTTGTCATTTCATTTTGCCTTATTATAATTTCCTCTTTGGTATCTATGTGTCCCTATTAATAGGTAAAATCCTAATCATTTTTACCTTTTGCGTTTTAAAAAGTGCTAAGCTCTTCTTATTCTTTTTCTTCTCAAACTTTTCATCGAAATTCCTCAAAACTCTAAAATTTCTTTCCCATCTTCAATTGTTTTTGCCATTAATGAGTATAGACACTATGTCTTTGACTTCTTCTTGCACACTAATAGACTAGAAAGTGCAACATCCTTAAAGGGTTATTTCCCCATCGATCCCTATTTGTGCCTCCCTTTTTAGAAAAAAAAAAAATGGGAACAAAAAAAATAATTGAAAATCTCTAAACATGCAAAATATAGAAAAAAGAAAAAAACTTGAAAAGTTAAAATATTTGAAATTAAAATAAAGTTTTTAGCCTTAGTAGACCAAAATGACTACTTTGAGCTTGATATGTATATTAATTTGCAAAAAAAATCAATTTTATAATCTTAAAGAACTTCATTTTGCAAAATAATAAAATTTATTATTTGATAAATCAGTTATACAGACATGAAAGAAGACAATTTAAGTGAAATATTGGTTTAAACTATGTCTTATTTGGACTTAAATTGGCTATAATATACAAAATTGAAAGTTTTGATTGATTCAGTTGAAACTTTAGTTTTATCATATTTATGTCCATTTCAAAACTCAAAATCTCTAAATATGCATGTTAAAATCATTTTAGGAATAATGAGGTTAGGTCGATTTAGGGCCTAAGTTTTTTTTTTTTTTTTTAGTTATTTTTGGCCTCATAGGCTTTATTTAAATTTAAACAAATTTTAATTTCTTTAATAAATGGAATGAGCATGTTGATTTAGCATTGTAGAGTCAATATTGCACATGTAAGGTTAAGTGATTGAGTCTTGCTAAAAACAACACATATTTTAATCAATCTGCGAATGTGCGGAGCATGTAGGGACCTAGTAATCTAGTTAGGATGTGTTGGTCCAAAGAAAAAGAAAAGTTGAAAATTGAATCACATCAAGGTTTTGTGTTTCTATTAAATGGGTTTCTTTTCTTATGGGCATCCATCTCCATTCCCTTACTATCAAACTTGGTTTTGAATCAAATACCTAAATATATAACTACTCTTGTTAATTTGTACAAAAATTGAGGTATTAATGAGGATGCAAATTACTTGCTCCACAAAATGCCTATAAGAATTTTAGTTACATAGAACTTGTTAACCGTCAATATTTGGACATAGGTGTTGTTGAGCAAAAAGCTTTAATGATAGTAACATACCACATATTTGATAAGTCGTCGAATAAAATTCTAACTTGTAAAAATAAACCTATTATAATTAATATGTGTTTGAATATCATTAGTATTTATCAACCGGTCATTATATAATGTAATGTGTTAGTGTTAATAAATTTTTTGTCATTGTTGAGGTGTTACTAATAATTACTTTGTACAGATGCTTGGACTTGGGATTTTTTTTTCTTGACACTATTTTTTTTACATTTTATATATCTTTTACTATATTATTTAATTTAATATACTTAATCATATTATTAGGAAAATAATCATTATCATCCTATTAAAAATTGACACACATCTACCCTTAAAGGATCTAATGAGGTTGACATGTAACATTGAAGACTCAATTTAAAAAAGAAAAATGATAAGAATTCATACAAAAAATAAATATACGTTGAGTACTCACTTTGTATTTTTCGCTTACTTTTGTGCAGAAGCATGCTAAAACATAGTCCTTCGATATAGTTTAGAAAATGAACTACAAACAAGTAGACCTAAATCTTCATGGCTGCTAATACAAAGAAAAGTTATTATATCTTGGCACTTGCTTATTTTTTTACAAGCCGACTCATTTCTTTTGAATTTCGAAACAATATCGAGGTCTCATAAATATTTAATATTTAAGCAACAACACACTGCATGCAGATTCTTTATTAACAGTTTAGACTTCAAGCTTTGACAGCAACCGCATCATGTCTCCTCGAGGCATTAATAGAGCCTCTAACTCTTCTGATGGTGGCATGGTGAGGCCTATCCCCTCGGACATATTAATTTTATCATCAACTCTTTGCCACTCAAAGCAATGAATCAAAGCTCCCAACACCATTCCTGTCACTCTCTTACCAAGTATTGCCCCCGGACATGCTCTTCTACCAATGCCAAATGTGATAAACTTATATGACCATCCGGTACTTGTTCCACCATCATCTACATCAAATCTCTCTGGCATGAACCTCTCTGGTTCTACCCACAACTCAGGGTCTCTATGAATGCTCCACGAATTGACTATTAGCATAGTACTACGTGGGATGTGAAAGCCCAATATGGAACAGTCTTCGGAGGATTCGTGTGGCACTAAAATTGGTAATGATGGGAAGAGCCGTAATGTTTCATTAATGATATTTTGTAAATATTTAAGCTCTAGGACATCGGACTCATTGACTATATGGTCTTTTCCTACTAGTGAGTTTATCTCGTTGTAAGCCGTATGCATTACCTTAGGATGACTTAGTAGAAGTGTCATTGCCCATTCAATTGTCGTAGATGAAGTTTCTGTGCCGGCGATCAGAAGTGCCTGTTCAGAAAATAAGATCAGTGATAATCTTCATGATGTATCTATAGTGGAATCTGAGTAGAAGTAAGCATATCTATATACAAACGAAAAGAAAAGGAAAAAAGGAAAGAAAAAAAAAAAACAAAAAGAAAGTAGAGCCTAAGAATTACTTATTGTTAAAAAGATGTGCCAAACTTTTATACATATTTTAGGTGTATATTAAAGGGAGTTTTTAGGGTCCTATCTTTGGTGTTAATAGGATCCATTTGGCTCTCTATTTCACTTTTAATTTACATTTCTTACAATTTAGACTATTAGATTTATAATTGATTTGATGGTAAAAATTAGTTTTATGATTCAGATTTAAATGAATATAAATAAAAAATATCTTAGAGGACAGAACTAGTACCATGAAAAATAGAAAAAAATCTAATAAATATTGTTTGGCGGTATGTTTTCTGAACATGCTCCAATTCTCGCACTGGATACAAAACGTTTATATATATTTCTGTAAATAAAACTTCTATATCCATGTTCATAAAAATTGCACGGGCATAACATGTCTTTTTACCCAATTGATGGAAACATAAATAAAGAGACCCAGTAAAAACCAGGAATTTGGTCATTTAAACCTATGTGCAAAAAGCAAAATTGCAATGACATGGACTTTTTTAAGCATTTAATAAAGTGCTCATATTGCAATTGGTGTGTGCCATTTTCTTGAGAAAGGTTTACCATGAGCAATAAACCAGATGGACGGATCGCGCAAAATTGCCGAAGCCGCTATGAAAATTTTATATTATAAATGAATTCGGACATTCTTTTATTATGTAGGCAAGGACCTGATTTTAAAATCAATCAATGTTTTTTAATTACAATCAAGAATAGAGATATAAAACATGCGAGTCTGGATATAATTATTAAGAAAACTTTTTAACAGGTCATTCTTGAAGTAATTGATATTCTCGACCTGAAATCCCCAACGTAATTGTAACATACTAGTAGATGCATGCCCATGTTGCGAGCATATAAAACGATAATTATATATTGAAATATGAAGTTTGGAATTCTAATAAATATGGTTAAAAGGAAAAAAAAAAAAAACACATAACTGTATATCATGACCACAATTCCAATATTCAACAAAAGTTTTAAAATTAGAATATCAAGTTTTGAAATCTAATAAATATATTTCCTTTTAATAATGTAGAAAATAAGAATAAGGCATAATATATATCTAAGGTTAAAATGAAATTAAGGGATGAGGAGACAATTAATGTAGTATTGCCTTGCAACAAGTAACGTTTTTACTTTATTTAAAAGAAAGATTAATTGAAAGAAAAGTACATAAATGAATTAATAAAATATTATAGACTAAAATACGCTATGTCACATCGTATGTATTGATAGCATAAACCTTGATTCCAAATATGATTACTATTCAACACTAAAATAAAAGCTGAAATGGAGAATGAATTATTGCCATTTCAAGATCAAAAGAAAGTCGTATTCAATCACAGTTATTCATAGTACGAGCTTGTAGGAAAGAAAAAAAAAAAAAAAAGGTAAGATTCCAAATTAAATTGTTGACATGACACTGGATTTTAAAATGCTATACCCCACTGCATTCGTTGATAGAAAAACATGTTGAATTTCACAAGCAATGCCAAAGAGTTTATAATTAAAAGACAATAAAATGAAACAACTACTATAAAATATTAGCAAAAATATATGTGGATCAAGAATTTAATAGTTTTCAAACTCATTGCATAAATTACAAAACTTGAACAATTTGAATGTCATCTGCAAACACTGTGCTTGGCTAACATTTTAATACACAATCTTATTATTATTATTAGTAACAGTAGTGGTAATAGTATCTCGAATACTAAATTTGTTGTTGCTTTAAGAAGTTGAGGTAGGATACCAAAAGGTTTTTTTTTAAAAAAAAAAAATCGAAGCTCTTACAGAATTATTATACCATTTTAGGATGATTATCATTATAATGGAGTTCTTGTTTGTTATATATCAAAAAACTGAGACACAAAGCATATGGTTTTAAGTATCAAAAGAGAATAGTATGAATTATCTAGATTATCCATGCACATATTTAATTGATAGCTAGAAAAAATACATACCATGATGGTGCTTTTAATAGTTTTATCAGTGTAGAATTCCGGATCTGTTTCTTGCAATGACAACATCCTATTAAGTTATTATCTCCTTTATTGCCACTTGAATTTCGATTCCTCATGTCATGTTATTTTATTATTATTTAATAATAAAATAAACTATTAAAATTATAACTAATCAATAAATGTTTTCATTTACTTTTTTTTTCTTGGTCTGTTTACTCTCTGTATCATATTTTACTTTTCCACTTTTTCAAATCTTCTACTAACTATATTTATATTTCGTTTTTATTTCTGCTACTCTTTTCATTTTTTCACCTTTTTACGTTTTCCACTAATTGCACCTCTCTCTCTCTCTCTCTCTATTGTGTAATATAATACTCTTTAGTGTATAATATACTGTGCTTTACTTTACCTGGTGCACGTCCATGTCACCCTCTTCTTTGCGGTAAACGTCTCTGTCGTCCTTTCAATTGGTATGCTCCAACAAAAGACTGGTCCTTGGCATTTCACTTGATATAATACATATGTCAACATAAAAACTAAAATTTGCCCAATAGTAAATAACAAGTTTTTTCCTTTTCTTTTTATTTCTTTTTCTACACAAGTAAAAAGAATTTTAAAAAAGTATTTATTATTTAAATACCAGTATTATTTAAGTATGAGAATGATGTTGTGGTATCTTTTCGTATTTCCCTATATCACTATTTAATAATATTGGTATTTCATATAGTTATCATTTACAATTCTAAAATATTGTTATTTTACTAAGGGTATAGATGTCGAATACCATAATTCCATCTCTACATTGAAGTGGCATTTTATGTGATTAACTTTACATTTGAAATCATAGTAATACAATTAATTACATTTCAATTCATAGTAATATAAATAATTACATTTCAATTCAAATCAATGCAAATTACCATCAATAATTTTAATTTTAAATCATTAACGTATGTTGTCAAGGTGTAGCTTAAAATCAATTTTATCATTTTGCAAATTTTCTTAAAAGGTCACACTCACATAATATATATGTATATATATATATAGAGAGAGAGAGAGAGAGAGAGAGAGAGAGAGAGAGAGAGAGGTGGAGCAGGGATGGAATAGTGATGGAACTCTACTTTTTTGACATTTTGCGTTTATGTCTTTTTCTTAAGGGCATTTACATATTCAACATTAATGAATAATTTTTTAGTTTAAAAAATCTACATGAATTATGTTTACTTTCATGTTGAAGGAATATATCAATTCATTTATAGAAGATTCCAGACAAAAGCACCACTTCCGTGTCTAAGGTTTTAATAATTTTTTGTAATAGCGGATTATAATAACACCCTTATTTGCTTATTTTTCTTATGCAAATAATAATTCACAAAAGAATATTCTTTGAAACTATACCCTTAATGGTAACTTCATCTTAATCCTACTTTTTAGGAACGCTACCAATTTTAATGATGATCAAGGGCTTTAGCCTATTATTAATGTCACTTTCCAACAAAATCCAACTAATAAAGAAATAATTCTCTCTCATGTATATGCTTTTTTGTTAAAAAAAAAAAAGTGCCTTTTCCTTTACCTCTTTGGTACCAGTTCTCTCATGTATATGTTTTTTTGTTATTAAATTTTTTTTCTTCTTAGTACTTTAATATACCGATATTTTTTTACAAGTCAACCATTTAATACATGAGGGTATGTATTGAATTAAAAAAAAAAACAGAAATCACTTATTATTAATAAGAGAATATAAGGACACAATTATCAACTAGGGTATACTAAACAAATATGTTAAATCTTTATTTTTTTTTTCATATTTCTTTTTCTAGCTACTTTTGCATGTATTAACCTTTTTAAGTGGTTGTTTTTACTCCAAAAACATTTTTCTAAGAAATGCTAATTCTTATTCTCCAATTCTTGAAAATATTATTGAATAAATCTTTATCTTTACTATTCAAAGGGTAACAAATAATTTACATAATTATTTTTCATTTTAGAATTTCAATGAGATAACTTGAGACTTAAGAGAGAAGCTATAATGTTATAGTACTAAATATTTTACTTATATTTTTTTCATTTTTTTTTTTGCATTTAATTAATATAAAGTTATCTTTTTTTCAAATGAACCATATCCCTTCGTTATCTTATCTTCTACATTAATAATGCACTATTTTATTGTCAATATTACTTTTACGTTTGCTTTTCCTATATTTTACTAATTTTTATTCATATACGTAGTTAATTACATAACCAATTTGCAGTTAATATTTCATGTATTTTGCATTCAATGCTAATACATTTCTATTATTTTCTTCTTTAGGATAGCTTTCTTTTAGAGTTAATGTATATTCTTTCAATTAACAATTAACTACTCTTTTGCTTGGTTGAGCAAAACTTATGAGATTTTGATAAAAAAAATTTATTTAATGTTTAGTTTGCAATTTTAACTTGACTACTGGACAAAAACGGATGTCAAGAACTGGACAAAACACGTCAAAATTTTTCACATCAAAATATAGTACAAAACTTAATATCACTAGACAAAAAATTAAGTTTTTTTAAATATAAAAAATTCCCTCTTACAATTTGTTCAAATAGTACTTTTCAAATAATTTTAAATAATATGAAAATATAATTAATTACATTTTAGACAATATTGATAGTATAAATATCAAAATATAATAATGAGTCATGTTCTTTATATACCAAATAAATGATATCACAATAGTTTGTCTCCAATACAAACCCAACATAGTACAATAAGATAGTATTGTCCTGTAAACCTCACATTTATGCCATCTAGTTCTATTTATTTAGTCTAATTTTTGTAAGCAAAGGGTACCTTATGGTTATTAGTTTTACATAATATTTATACGTTACTTAATCACCTAAAATTACTCTAAATGAATGTTGTCTTTTCTATCATATTATTTTGTTACTAGTGCTATTTCAAATCAATTATTTATATTATTCAAGTTGAAAGTACATTGTTGTTCTTTTATTTTCATTATTTCCAAATTTATAATATTGAAGTGTTTATCTTTTTTCTATGTGTTAATGGCATAATTGCTTCTTTACTTTATGATTTTACATTAGAGCTTCATAAATTTATTTCTTTTTTTTTCCATAAATCATTGAAATTAGGTCAATCAAATACTACTAAAATGGTTTTAAAATCATTATCTCATTCCTCCCACCTACTATTTTTTCTCTTTTTTTTTTCAATTACTATGATTATCATAAAAAAAAAAGTCATTGTCATTACTTATCAAATATTGATTCTCAAATTAAAAAATAAAAATAAAAAAAGAAAAGGAATTGCCCTCTTTATTTGCCTCTCTCCTAACAACATTACAAAACTCATGAAACTTGTCATCTTTTTTATATTGATTAGATTGAATGTACAATTCAAATCTCTGAATGAAAGAATGGAGTCCTATAGATAAGAATAATGGCTACATTGATTCATCGCAACTTTTAATTGATATTTCACATAATTTGAAATATTAATTGCAATTAACATTATAGATATAATTGATTCATCAATTTAAATCCAATTAATTCATGATCCTTACTTTTTCTTATCTAACTCTTTCTAATACTCTACTAATAAGATCTTATAAAAAGAGATATATAAGACTTAAGTAATGTATCATATACAAGTTTTCTTTTATTGTTAAGTGCTTTCTTCAATCAATGGCTTCTAACATAATTATTTTCCTAAGCATACGCATCATGGATTTATCATTCACTAGTATATATAAAGAGCAAGACACTCTTTGGAAACATCAACTATATGTAACCAAAACCCATCATGATAACGTTGGCCGATGTTTTAGTTTCATGATGGAGTTATTGTGTGATGTAATGTACATGAAAAGCAATTCATAAACAAATAAGCTTGTAAGACTATTAAGCTTCAATCAATCAATTATGTTTGATAATGAGAACAACACCCTTTTGGTGTCTTTCCAAGGCTAAAGGGGACAAGCTTAGAAGAACGTTTAGTACAAGCACCAATGTCATATGTTTCAAATCTCTCTCAAAGGAATTTCTCCTATTTCAATAATTTAAGGTTAAAAATATTCTATAATAACCCATGATTGATACAATTGGAGTTCTAATTTATTTTTAATTAATGTTGGACCTACACTATAAACATTATTAATTTTAGCTTAAAAACAAAAAAGAAAAATATTGAAGAACTCTCTTTTCTTATTACTTGTAGCATGTCTATTAATATTTCATATTATAAAAAAAAGAATAAAATTTTTTATATATTTTACAAGGTATGATGTAACATATAGGTACAGATACTGTTGATGTAGATTGGCCTTACTTATTTATTATTAAGTCATTTTTACATCATGTTTAGACATTTTAGAGCCATAGGTAGTTTAATTAGTTAAGGGCATAATGTTAGTATAAATAGATGATATGCGAATTTGCGATTCATCATTTTAATCAGATTATCAAATTCACCATGGTATCAGAGCATTTTGGTAACAACTCTTAGCATTTGCTTACATCAAATCTATTTTGCTGCTTAATTGTTATGATGAATTGTTTTTTTTAATTGAAATTACTATGGGTAATCAAGGAACTTTCAATCTATTTTTTTTTTTTCCTTACATTTGATAATCCTAGAGTGATCTTTGGTAGTATAATTTTCAATGACATAATTTTTTAATCATATAATCGATTTATTCATATGGCACTTGGAGCTAAACTCAAATTAGGTTTTGTTGATGGAATGATGCTTAAACCAAAATAAAACATTGATGATTATCACAAATGGATTCGATTGGATTAAATGGTGAGACATCGGTTGCTAAATTCAATGGTTAATAAAATCTTTAAAAGTTTTCTTTATGCGCAATCTTGAGAGTTACGGAGCGAGGTCTACGAATAGTATTATATATTAGTGGACCAATGATTTTTCAATTGCAATGTGATCTTCTAAATGTATGACAAAATAGTCATTTTATTGTAGCTTATTGCAATGGGTTAAAGAGATTTTAGGAGGACTTGAAGTCAATGATTCCATATCTGACATATACTTATGGCTATTTTAATAATTGCGATCATGACTTGAGGAATAGATTAGTAAAGTATGAATCTCAAGGAAAGCGAATGCAATTTCCAATGAGATTATTAGAAACTGATGAATTTGTTTGCAATTAAATATTATCTATCAATATATTAGCAACTATTAATGAAGCTTTTTACTTGATTTATAAGTTAAATAGCAATGTAAAGTTACAAATTTGATTGGTAATGATGGTGATTTTACAGCGTTTTCTACAAGTAAAGCCATCATTGAAAAGTTTGTTGGTAATCGAAAGGGTGGTAGAAAAAACAAGATATATTGTAAGAATTGTAATATAAATGGACATTCAGTTGAAAACTATTTTAAGTTAATAAGGTATCTTGATCAGTATAAGGGAAGGCAAAATAAGAGATTAGTTTGAAATCTTCTTTGTCTTCTAATTGTCAAGCAAAAAAACAAGAAGCATTTCCTTCTCTTAGTACTCCATTTAATCATGATGTTGGTGTAAAACCCACAAATTTAGCCCTCCAGATATAGTGTCAAACTGAAGTACCATAGATAAATTCCCCAAGTCATTAAAATAGTATAAAATTAAAATCAACTTAAAATTTATTTTAAAACCTAAAATGAATATGAAAAAATTTTAATATATGATTAGAAAATCTTAATCGCATAAGAATAACCCTCAACCTTATGTATGTATACTCATAAAAATTTGAACTCAAACTAAATGGAAACCCAAAACACTAAATCTAAGATTGTAAAACCCCATAATTTACCTTAATGTTAATAAAACCCCAAATCAATAAAATTATTGTTAAATATACGAAATCGTGTCAAATCACTACGAACGGTTAAAGATAATTTAAATAATAATAATAATTAAATTGAACCAATTAAAATAGTAAATTTGTGAAATTATAAATTTAACCCTACATGACATATAAGTGTGGTGCTATAAATCTATATTTTTTTATATGTTTATCCTACCGATCATTTTCTTAAATACATAAAATATAATATACTAGATATTTTTACTAATACACTATTGGGTATAATATAATTTATTTGAGTTGTAACTAGACTAGTTAAGCTAATCAACATTCTTTTAGAATTCAATCTCTTTCTTAACTAGGTAAAACCATCCCATCATATCCCTAAACCAATCATATTATAACCTAAATGTAGTAACCTAGGAAAATGTGGTAAAAAGGAGTAAATCTTTTTCCTTCCTTCATGCCTTTCATGTTTGTCATGAAGCAAACAAATCCACCATTAATTTGTTTTTTCTTCTTCTCATCACATCATACATGAAATATCCCCCAAATTAAGAATGACCATATAATTAAAGTTGACTAAGTATAAGAGTTGTCAAATCATCTTTTCTTCTTACCTTTCATATCTTGTAATGCCATACCATTCCCCATCATTTTAACATCCAATCAATTGTCTCATCTTGGTTACTATTTGTCCTAAAAGCCAATTTGAAGTATGAAAATAATTATGAAACAAACTTTATTTGGTTAATGGAATAACGTGGCTAATTAGGTTATGCAATAATATAAGTTTTAGAAAAATCACATAAGAAGATAAACTAACCACTTATAATAAATTTTCTCATCAATTTGAATATATTTGAACTAAATCCAATAGTTATAACTTAATTGATTTTTTTCGCTTGACCATTTCCATAAGTATAAGATAAGCCAATTTTCATGTCTTCATATATGTTATACTACTTATAGATAAGTAAATTAACATATCAAATTATTTAATGTATAAAAGAAAGTCAAGTGACAACTCCATGGCACAATAGTGCCCTATTTTCACACCAATTGGAAGAAGGAATGCCAAGCCATTCCTCATCATTTCCACACTCATCCAATTGTCAATCTTGATCACTATTTTGTCATAAGAACCATACCCTATCTAATCATTATGTCTTGACCCATTATACTTTCAAAAATTTGTCAAACAAAAGGGAGTCTAGTGAATGTGATGTAAACATAACTGACCATCCATGCACCCTCCATCTTTGTTTTCTTAACTCCTCTAGAAACACTAGAACCAAAGGCAACAAAAGGAAGAAACTCTCTCACCCTACACACAAAGCAAACTATCCACTCCATGCATACCATTCATGCTACATACACATACACACATCACTTAGTGTCATCACCTTGAAATACTTGAAAAATCATAGCTAGAAACATTTGTATTATCATTTAAGGGAAACTTAAAAGGTTAACCATCATAACAAGGATTTAGTTCTCAAAGATCTAAAGAGTAAAGGAGGAGAACCAAAGATGAGGAGCAAAAGAAACAAGTAGTGGTGCCATCTACCATCATTCTCCCTTAGTGAAGTAAGTTTCACTTTTAGAAATACTAAAACCTCATGCTTAGATGATTATTTCTTATCTATGACAAGTATTATGTACTTTAGATGTTATCTTAGTTAGATTATGTTAAGTGTTAAGTTTCTTGAAACTTTTCACATGAATATTGAAGTAAGAGTACATTAGATTTAGTTTCCTCTTAGTATACTTATTTGTCAACTAGAGTATGGCTTTATGACTTAAGAAAACTATGAAACTAAGTGTATGAACAACCCAAGAGATGCTATACATGACATATATGAATACTTCTATTAAGTTTCACATGTCTTAAAGTAACCTTTGGTAAATGAAAAACTAACATATGCTAACAAAATAAAACCTAACAAACCCATGGAAGCTTACTGGACGTGGGACATTTTAGGAGTATTCCTAAGTTCCTTAATCTTATTCTTGTTAGTTTAGCCTAGAAATATTGCATTATGTCTCCTTTTGTAAGTGTACATGTTGTTTAGGCAAAAATCTTAAGAAAAAGGTCCATTTGGAAGCTTAAAAAAACCTATAAAAATCTAACCACACTTAAGTCTTCCCTTATAATAATATTTCAGAAAAGATTAAAGTGATTTTGGGACTCCCCAAAGTGGTGTAACTATCATATAAGGACACTATAAGGCGAAATTGAGCGAAAAACATGATACAGGCCAAAAACCGACTTGAACAAGCTTCAAAAGAATCTTAGACAGAATTGGACCCAACTTAAAAAGTTAATTAAAAACATGGTCAAATAAATTTTAGATTTGAACAAGCATGATGAGCTTAGGTCATAGGCCTTTAATGGTTAAAATGGATTGAAAACTACAAAACAAGCCAAATTGATAAAACTTTGAACTTAAAGAGTTAAGAAACCAACATTTCCAAATTTTACAAATAAGATTTAAGGCCTAAATTAATCAATTAAAAGCCTAAAAGAGCAAATAGAAAGCTCAACTTAAGAGGCCTTTGCAACAAGGCTTAAAAGCCCAACTAAGAGACACCAATAATAAAAAACTAAAGTTGGATCAATAATTAAACATGAACCCATAAAGAATTAATCCAAAATATACCTCAAGGCCCAAATAAGAATTTAGAACCTACTAAGAATTGGAAAAGTAGAAATTAGAAACCAAGATCATGCAAAATGGAACCAATAAGCCCAACAATTAAGAGGTATGTAACTTTTTGAACCCGTACCAAAAATTTTGACTGCAATATGCCAAAAAAAATTGCGGCACGATAATCTACATTGGAAAATGATGGAAAATGACTATAAGAATGTAGAAATTGGAGTTAAAACGAAAAAGTTATGATAAAAATAAGTTTAAGTCAAAACTGAGAAATATAGATAAGATAGTTAGTTAATTAGATAGTTTAGCACGATAGTTAAGTACTCATTAGGTTCTTATTATTTTCTTCATCAAGTGATACAGATCAAGAAGGTGAGCTTCCTATAGAGTATTATGAACCTTAGCGGTTTTGGTTAAGTGAGTATTCCAATTACTATTATACGTAATTGTGCTTATAATTTAATCGCACGTAATTATATAACTATTGTTAAATAGTTACATAAGGAAATGGGAATTGTCCATGTGATTGATTATTGCCTATCTTGTTTGCTAAAACAACATAAGATATATGAATTGAATGGGATGATAAATTAATAGTATCCTTTTGATATGATGATTGTTTGGCCACTTAAATAAACTAAACCTAAGTATATTTGACTTATTAAATTAAATGGTCATGCATACCATGCATCAATAAGGATATATTGGCCATCAAACTATGTGTATGGGATGGAGAGGTTTTGCAGGGGTTGTGATTATTATACTTGAGTTTTTCGCACAATGCATACGAACAACATGGCCCCGCCCTGACCTGCAAGCTTACTAGGTACTGGAGATACCAACCGCATAGCAATGGATCGAATCCTAGAGTCTACTGCTTAGGGGTGAGTAGATTATGTGTGCTACTTGTATCTACACTTACGGTATAGGCTAAATAAGAAAAATAAAAGAGAGAAAGAAAAATATTGATTTTTGTATGAGGCTATTTGTTATATTAGATGTCGAAGTGACTAAAACCTAGGTCTAATGAACCATCATCTCTAACCCTAGCTACAGAGGGTGGAAATCCAAGCTATATACAGTTTTCGAATGGCTGTATATACTTGGTTGCTGCATCACATATGATTTGTCTACATTCATATGGTTGTTAATTTAACTTTCTTACTTTTGTTTGAAAGATGTAATAGAAGGAATATCTCACTAAGCTGGATGTAGCTAACCCCCTTATAGTTTCTTTTGCAAGTTATCTAAAAGCTAGGATTTAGGCAAGGACTCGAGTATAGAGTATTTCAACCAGTAGAATAATAGCCAAGTAGGAATAAAAAGATAATGTATATAGCTAGATGATACTCTTATAATTGATATCCAATAGAAGTATTTGAAATTTACGTACCTAATCTCATTGTTTGGTAGGGGTTACTAATTCTTTCTAGTTTTGATAGACCGTAGAATATTGAGTATCCATAGTCATTTATATTTTAAGTTAAATTAATAAATTATGTATTGAAAGTCATAGCAATTAATTAGTTAAAGTCTTGCAATATCTGACTTGTAAAATAGTTTTCGTATCATAGATATATACGTGATATGAAGATTTTAGATAATTCTACCAAGCTCTCTTTAAGGTTGTTACAGTTTCATAGAGATTTAGATATTAAATGATGTATATATTATGGATTTGAAACTTATCTAATCTATTTGTTAGGAAGACTTAAAGTTAATGTTTGGTAAGCATTCTCTTCCAATTGACCAATAGTTAGGAACATCTATTGTACATATTGCAAGATACTCTCAAATGTACATATTGTTATCTTGAATAATGAACTAAAGTTTTGGATTATTGATATAAGGGTTAGTGATCACATCACACTCTTTGTTAGCCTATTGAATACCAAACACAAACTTTTCTAACCAATTCTAGTTAATCTTCCTAATGGCACTATGAAACCAGTTTATAAATATGGATTAGTTGTTGTCAATCCACAATTGACCTTATGTTGCATTCTTTTGGTTCTAAACTTCAAGCACAATCTTGTATCTATTCCTAAATTGTTGTCTAATAATTTTATCATTGTAACCATTAATAAATCTACATGTTCCTTTTAGGACCATGAACTAACATTTGCATTACTAAAGCTTCACTCTTACATCAATTATATGTGTTATAGTCAGTTTTTAGAGATGGTTGTAATAGTTGAATGAATGTATCTTAGCTTCTTTCCATTCCATATTCCAACATTTCTTCTAACACAACTTGTACAAATCTTTATTTGTTTCATTTACGGCTTGGATGCTCTTCTTTATCTAAGCTTGCTCATTTGCTTTATTATAAACATTTTGATTTCAAATAATTCCTTTGTTAAACTCATCATTTGGTTAAATTTCATAATTTAACTTTTCTACTTGGTGAAAATGAATCAAGCCTATATTCCTTTTGTTGCATATGGATCTTTAGGGGTCATATCATGTGCCTACATATGCTAGAGAGAGATTTCTTTTCTTTTTTTTTTTTCTAAGTAGTTGATAATTGTTCTTGAGGACATAGACATATTTGTTGAAGCATAAAACACAAGTTGTTTCCACTTTAAAATCCTTCTTAACTTATGTCCATAATCATTTTTCTATGTATCATAAGTATATTTGGAGACATAATGCATTTGAATTCTTTTCTAGATAGTGTCATGCTTTGTTTACTCAATTTGGTATCTTACATCAACTATCAGCTCCTTATACTCCTTAGCAAAATGGTCTTATTGAGCATAAGTATTGACATTTGCTTGATACTTCTAAGGCTTTAAGGTTATATGTTGGTTTACCTAAAGAGTTTCGGGGAGACCACATTCTTATAGCTACTTATCTAATTAATCGAATGCCTATGGCTAATGTTGGTTAAAATCCCCATGTGTAATGTTATTTGGAGACACACTAGTATATGGCCACTTATGTATGATGGGTTGCTTATGTATTGTAGCTAAGTTAGGATCACATGAAGATAAGTTAAGCAAAAGGTTCTAAGTATCTTTTTCTTGGTTATGTTTCTAGGCAAAAGGCTCACAAAATATATGATCTAATTGACAAGAAAATTCTTATTAGCCATGATGTTGTGTTTTATGAAAGGACTTTTCCTTTCAAATAGCTTGATGATAATTCAAAGTCCATTGCATCTGATTCTCCATCCTTACCCTTTGTATCTTTTCTTAAATCCTTTGATTCTACCTATCATATCTTATATTCGATATCCTTTTCTTTACCTACTTTTATCTCATATCCTTTAGAATTTATGCAATCATTGGCTAATGTTTTAATAACTAAATAACCTCATTCTTATGTACAAGCCACTTAAGATGATAAATGAGCAGAGGCCATGCATAAAGAGCTTGATGCCCTTTAGGTCAATCACACCTGGCAACTTACTTCCCTACCATTGGGTAAAAATATTGTAAGATGCCATTGTCTACAAGATAGTATCATGCTGATGGGACTATTAAGCATTGCAAAGCTTGTTTAGTTATTAAAGGCTATACTTAAGTTAAGGGTGAAGATTACCACATTACTTTTTCTCTAGTAGCTAATCAATGCATTATTTGTATTCTACTTGTTGTAGTTACAATGTATAATTAGCCTCTTATTCAAGTAAATGTTAATAATGCCTTTTTACATAAGCATCTAGATGAAGAAATTGACATGGAACCACCACCAGTGTATTCTAAAGCTTGTTCAAGATAGGTATGTAAGTTGACATCCTTGTACAGATCAAAACAAGCCTCTCATCATGGAATTTAGAAATCTCTAATTTTCTTGTTAAGCATGGCTTTGTTTAATCTATCCATGATCATTCCTTATTTAGAAGAACATATTCTATTGGTTTCCTAGTTGTCTTACTTTATGTAGATGACATGCTCCTCACCGGTCCTTGTATTTCTTCCATTAATATTCTTAAACAACAATTACATGATGCCTTCATAATAAAAGACCTTGGTGCTACTTATTATTTCTTGGGTGTTTAACTTTGTTGCTCAGATGATGGTATTCTTCTCATTTAGTGAAAGTTTGTTACTAATATATTACATTATACTGGTTTTAGTGCCACTAAACCAGTGCAATTTCCATTACCATCTGGTTTGAAATTATATACTAATGCTAGAGCTTTCTTAGATGATCCTTCCTTGTATAGGCGCATTGTTTGTTGCCTTTTGTATCTTACTTTTACTAGACCAGACATCTCTTTTGTTGTTCATAAGCTTAGCCAATTTATGGCTAATCTATGTGTTGGACATCTTCGTGCTCCTCATCATGTCTTGAAGTATTTGAAGGGCACTATTAATCTAGGCATTTTTTACTCAATTGATTCCTCATTTAATCTACATGGCTACTCGAATTTTGATTGGGGTATATATGCTCTTAATCATAAATCTATTTTTGGCTATTTTATTTTTCTTGAATATTTGTTGATGTCTTGAAAAATGAATAAGTGAAATACTTTTTCTACTTCATCCATGGAAGGAGGATATAAGTCTATGGCATTTGCTACTGAAGAACTTATGTAGGTATCTTATATTGTTGTAGGTTTATAGGTTGTTGTCACTTAGCCTATTCCTCTATTCTATGACAATAAGTTAGCTTAGTTGTTTGCTAATCATACTTGCTTACACAATCACACTAAACATATTGCAATTGATGTACCTTCCAGACGAGAACAAGTGGCTAATGGGTTTCTCAAAACTATGTTTGTTTCTTCTAAACATCAACTTACGAACATTTTAACAAAACCTATTCTAAATAGTAACTTTTGTTTATCAAGTCCAAGTTAAGCCTTTGTGAGGTTCCACCTTGAAGGGTGAGAGAAAGTTAGGGGGTGATGTATATTAGCCTTTACTTATTTATTGTTAAGTCATTTTTACATCATGTATAGATATTTTAGAGCATTTTGATGGTTTAGTTAGTTAAGGGTACAATATTAGCATAAATAGCTCATAGATAATAGCTTTTAGCTAATGTAATAGAAAACAATCTTCCTGGATAATGTGAGATTTTTCTCTCTTTGACATTGAGTACTCTGTTCATGAAATTTAATATGCAAATATGTGTTTCATCATCTCAATCAGATTATCAAATTCATTAGATATAAGTTAAGTGGTCTTTAAATGTAGCATAGTAAATCGGATTCGAATCTATTGTATAATAAAAAATAAACCTCCTATTTTACACATCCCGAACTTGTAAGGATTGAAGGGATGCTTGAATCCACAAATATGAAGGTTATCCATTGGGCTTGTTTCACCTAACACGACTAGAATTAATTTTCTAAGACCTTTTCTGCCGAGCAATACATGGCTTCTAGCTCCTAATCCCAAGAGTGCGACGATAACCTAACTTTCTTTCTTTAGTCTTTTTGGTATTACCTTCTTACTAACTTTATATAATGTATTTGTAAAAATAAAATATCATAAAATAAAAGTATGTATTCATGCTTATTTGTACATAAATTACCTTATTAAGTTACTCCCAATTGGTGCTTATTTGTACATAAACGGAGATACCCAACAAGAACTGGGAATTCTGTTTATTAAACCTAAGTGCAAAAAGCAAAAGAATTTGTCGTACCACTTAGCAACGGTTTACATTTTAATGTGTACGGTAGTTAGGATAATAATTATAATAACAATAATAAGCTTACATTTTATGTTCACCGTTCTTTTGGCGAATTATAGCGACCGTGCCGATGAACAGTTGACCACAATTTCATGTGTTTCTGTTGACTTTCTTTCGTCCTTTTTTCTCCCCTTTCCCCTTTATTTTGCCATTCAAGCCAATTTCGTTTGATTGGTGTGTCTTTTATAGTAGGTTAGGTAGAAGTCCTTTTCTCGAGAAAACTTTACCATGACTAATGCAGCAAATGGATAGATGTCGGATATAAAAGTATTACTTTTCCATTGCATTTACTTTTAAAAATTATGTGTCATTTATAGTAGATTAGGTAGAAGTCCTTTTCTCGAGAAAGCTTTACCATGACTAAAAGCAAATGGATAGATGTCAACATAAAAGTTTTATTTTCGTGTAGGGAATAAAAAATTTATACATTGGGAATTACTATTCATAAAAGTAGATTAAAAATTCTTATTCTTGTATTTATATGCTATGAGTTTCTACTTTTGTAGTCGACTATATATCATATTTGGACACTAATTGCTTGTTCACTTAAAGGGAACCATCATTCCATTTCTCCTTTATTACATATCACATTTTTATTATGCTATTCACTTACTTATAATTAGTATTCCAAGGTATCCTAATTAATAAAAATCTTGTAATTGAGATTCCTTAGTGACACCTTAGAATTGGGATTTTAGGCTCTCATTTTATTTTTTATTCCAAAACTACTGTTAAACAAACTACAAAATGACCACTACCCTTAAAAGAAAAAAAACACATTGTTGATAGTTGGAGTGATTACTTACACTTGGTTATGTAATATCGTTTGGTACAATTCTATTACATAACCGTCTACCATTTCTATATTTCAAGTATATGCTTAATTATGAGATCTCCACGTGTCTTATGATCAATGATTAACTACTACTTCAAATACTAGATATTCGCTTATAAATACAGAGAAAAAACATTATAAGAACTCTCTTATGACCAATAACTATTCACTTATCTTCTCTTAAACACATTTGCTGATTTAGGCATCGAAATGACTACATCAAACTAACACTGGTACCATTTAGTTCTTTGTGTTTTGCTGGAGTAAAATTTCATCCAAAAATTGCTTAACAATATTTAGCACCATTTGCTTTTTATTACACACCTACATGACAAGAACTAGATTAACAAAGACTGTAGGTGCTAGTACTTCATCCCACTACCATAAAAGGAGAAGTAGGCACCCAAACGAACAACATTTGGCTAAGTTGGAGAAACTTTGCCTCAACAACTCAGCCAAAGAAAACTAAGAATTGAGCAAAAAACATGAAGAGATCCTTGATCTCCTCCACAAGATTGTCTACCAAGTCAAAACAAAGAACATGGTGATACCGAGAATAATAACGATTCGATCTATTCACTCGAATTACTGAGAAAGCAAGTTGAAGTTACAATGGGACCTTCAACCCTTATGCTTAAGAAAAATGACAAGGGGAAGTAATCACAGCAGGTACACCATGCCGGACCCTTATATGTTAACACTCCTGTTATGATGAGTAAATAATTTCAAATTAAGAAAAGCCCTTTCATCCCTGAGGTCTTAGACGAGGTTATACTGCTATACATTAAGTTGTCACAATTTGAAACCTATGATGGAGCGAGAAATTCTGAAGATCATCTTGATTACTATTGCACCTTAGCTAAGTTGCACAGCTTGAGCGATGTCGTAGCCTGCGAAGCTTTTCTCTTAACATTGAGGAATGCAGTAAGTACATGGTTCAAACACCTAAAGCGGAACACAATTTCATGTTTCAAGGATTTGGTAAAAGTGTTTCTCTAACACTTACGAGTAAGCTTCCTGTCAAGGATTCTTTTATCCTTAATACAATAAAACAGAGATCAAATGAATCTATCAAAGATTATCTAGTCATGTCTATGGCTAAGATAGTCCAGATTCCAAAGCTATATATGAACATTCTTCTCAATACAGTTATTGATGGTGTCAAGCCCTATAGAGACTTTTTCAAGTCTCTTGCCAAAAATAAGCCGAGAACTTTTATTGAGTTCAAAGCTAAAGCTAAAGCCAAAGCCACATCTTACATCCAATAGGAAGACAACATTAAGGCTTTCCAAAAAGCCGATCAAAATAGAGGAGACAAGAAATGCGACAAAAAGAGAAGTGCGAAAGATAAAGTTGGAATGGATAACAATCAAAGTCCCAACATAAAGAAAAAGAGGCTACGTATCCTAACATATTCAATCCATACACCACTCAATCAACTAATTGTAGACATATTAATAGAGCTGCACAAGTAGAGAGGTGTGTTGTAGTAGCTAGAAAGGATGAGAGGAAATCCTTCAAAGCGAAATTCTAACAAATATTGTGATTTCCATCGCAATAAGGGTCATAATACTAATGAGTGCATCCAACTTTAGAAGGCAATTAAGGATGCAATTCAACGAGGGTAACTGAGCAAATTTCTCAAGCATAATGCTGAGAATATTAGGCGACCAACTCAAATGAGACGAGAAGAGTAAGAGAATGTCACTCACCTAACTCATGCCAGGAAAGATGCAAAAGATGGGAACACTAGTAAAGCACCAAACTGTATAATTAACACTATTATCAGCAGACCTTCTACCATATGCTGGTTAAGCTTTTTGGGCTTGACTAACACCATTCATTATTTTGTAATGTCTAAGGTAAGAAGATATTGAAGGCATTCAAAAGCCCCACAATGATGCACTTATGATTAGTACGAGAATTGCTAACTTTAAGGTTAAGAAAATTCTTGTTGACACTAGAAGATTGGCAAACATTATTTTCTAGCATGCTTTTGATTAGATGAGATTGAAGATCAAAGTACAGTTGAGATCCTACAGCTACAATTTGTATGCATTCAACAATCAACACATCTAGGTGATCGGAGTAATTTCTCTACCAATCTAGATTGAAGATGATGAGCACATTACGAAAGACAAACTGGACTCCCATGTTGTCAAATGTTGGTCCTCATACAATATGATCATTGGATGGCCGTATCAACACTTATTCAACATTGTTCCTTCCACTGCCCACCTAAAGGCCAAACTTCCCTCTCCTACTAAAGTTGATATATGCAAACGGGATTAATAGTTGGCAAGATCATTATATATAAGGGCATTAAGGCGAGAAGAAATTTTTTAAGTCGAAACTTACCTAGAAGGAAAGTCAATTGGCATAAATAATGATAAGAATCAAGTTACTAGGCTTTTAACTCACAATCGAGCCTAAGGATTAAAGGGATTGGTGAGGCGAATCTTTGTACACTAGTTGACTCCTACCTAAGTCAAGTTAGTCCTTACTATTGATCGAATCCCTATGCCATGCCAAGTGATTACACATCTCTCGGAAATTACGTGCTGACTAAAAGAATGCATTGACAATAGCTAAACTTCATATACTTGCTTGGTCTTATTTGAACCAACCACTTGCTTGGCATTATTATTATCGAGAGGCTAAGAGATCTATCCTACATGAATCCTTAACCACTAGTGTTTAGATGAGTCTTTGCCTACTTGGCACCCCTACTTGGTCACCTAACTAGATCCTACTGCTTTGTCTGTATCTTCCAACGGCATCACCAATGCATCGCTACCACGTATCCAAGATCATATGAAGAGTTTGCTACATTAATTATTATTATTCTTGAATATTCATTTTTACCCTTTTGTATCCTTTGTACATTACTTCTTTAAGACAATACCCTTTTTATCTTTTCCACTTTTCAAAGTAAGTTGCCTTGATTTGTCGGGTATATTTACATCTTGTACATGTAACCACAGATGAATCAGATTATCATTAATACACTAGATATTTTTCTCTCATAAACATTATTTGTTTACTCTCATTTCACTTTTATCTTAACCCTTAAGTAAGGTTAAGTCATGAGTGATCTCATCGGACCAACTTATGCATCATATCGAGTTATGCCATGAATCCTTGAAAGTTTCACCGGTGCATTGTATCTTTTGGAGTTGTTCATGGGTTTACTTACTTTCTCTCATTTCTGTCCTTCCCTACATCTTCCTATTACCCTCTTTCAAGCTTTCAGTAAGCTTGGACCCATCCCTTCAACCGGCCTTATCTATTCTTAGCCTCAGTCTCCATTATCTTGGTATTAGAGTGGAGGTTTGTCAGGATAAAGTATGTAGAGATTTGGTGGAAGTAGTTGTTTAGTGTTTCCTCTGTTTTGCCCTGTTTTAAACATCTAAAAGCAAAGCAAGTTCAGTGTTAGTGGTTTGTTCATTGGTGTTGTGTTACCACATAGTTGATTGTTAGTATAGAGATTGTGTTGTGCTATTAGATTTGGAGAAATAGCATTGGTTATAGCTTAGATTTGAAGATTGAAATCGAATTCATTGAGGAAAATGACTAACCCAAGTTTTAATGTTGGTGTTGGGGATGACAATAGTGGTGTTGTCCACCATACTCGGCAATCCCAAGTTATACCTAGAAGCATAGATGAGAGGCTTAACGAAGTAGCCAACCTCTTAGTGGATTTGACCTAAATAGTTTATTCATTGGTCTATCAACCAACTAAAGCCACACATAACACCACACAAGCTACCCAACCTACTAAGTCAAAACCTAGCTTAACAAATTCGAGGTAGAGGAGTATGTAGATGAGTAAGAAGAAGAATTGACTTGGGGGAAATGGATAACGTTGAGGAAGAAGAATATAAAGAAGAAGAAGAACAATCTCGTACACTCCAAGCATCCGACCATGTAAAGTTTCAAATTCTAAGCTTCAATAGGTTTGGAAGTATGGATGATTACTTAGATTGGGAGAAGAAAGTGGAGTGAGTTTTTGATCATTACCAATATAAAGATTACAACAAAGTGAAAACTATTGCTTTTGAGTTCTTTAGATATGTCGCTATGTGGTGGAAGAATTCCAAGCCATGAGAAGACGAGTTACTAAGAGATTAATACTTAGACTAAGATGAAGAGAAGATGCTGAAATAAGTTTGTGCCAAATACCTACTTGTAAGACACTTTTAGTCGGTTTCAAGAGTTGAGATAAGGAAGTCAAACTATTGACGAGTATGTTTAAGAGTTCCAAATGCTCATGATTTGATGCATAGTAGAGGAACCATTAGCATAAATAGTCTCTAAGTTCCTTACTAGGTTGAGAAATGATAGTTAAGACATTGTGGAACTCCAACAAGTCTCTATAATGGATGAGGCTATACAAATAACCCAACAAGTAGAGAGGCAAAGTAGAAACAAAATGCTAACTTGACCTCCAACAAACTGAACTGGTCATTCAATTCAACCTTGTTAGGGAAGTTATCGAGTTGACCTAAAAGGTGGATGTTCGAGTTGAATAAAAGGGTTGACCTAATAGTAATGTACTGACCTAATCATATGAGAAAGGATAAGGATCTAGAAGGAAGATGAGTTAGATCAAATATTTCAAATGCTAGGGGTTTGGATATATTGCTACTTAGTGTCAAAACTGAAGGACTATGATCATTAAAAGGAGACATCCCGAAGCTTGAAGTGGTTAGTACTGATGAGAAACCTGAGGAAGAAGGTGCTTCCGAAAAAGAGGCCATACAGGAGAATAAACTGATTGAAGAGGATGTGTTTGCTAAGGACTTGGAATAGTTGATCTTAGTTATCCCACACGTAATGAGCTTGGAGCCTTCACATGAAAAGGAGTAGAAGGAGAACTTGTTCCATATTATATGTAAGGTGAATGACCAATTGTGTGCACTAATCGTAGATAGTGGCAGTTGCACTAATATGGCATCCATCGACCCAATTAAGAAGATGAAGTTGTCGACTATCGCGCATTCGAAGCTGTATGAGTTGCATTGGCTAAATGAGAAAGAAGCACTACATGTCATTCGATAAGTATTACTATTGATCACGATTAGGAAATATTTTGAAGAGATCCTTTCTGACGTACTGCCTATGTGTGTATCATATGTACTATAGGGTCAACCTTAGCTTTACGATCGAACAGTTATCCATGACAAATACAGGAACACCTATGTGTTCAAGAAGGATAAAAGGAAGATTACATTAAACCCTATGCCATCGAGTCTAGTTAGCAAATTGCAAGTGATTAGAGTGAATTACTTTATAATTTCAAGACACATTTAGGGATAAATTGTTCATAATTGTGATTCAAATCTTAAGTTTTTGGTACTTAATTCTATAATGTATTGATTTTAGATGAATCAAGAGTAAAGAGATGAAGTTTACGTAAGAACAATTAATTTCAAGGCAATTACAGCCATGAGGAGAAGAAAACCTTGAAGTAGAACTAAGATTCACTCGATCACAGGTGTAATGAAGAAAGATTGTATTAGCTAGCATTGATCATGTGTGATTGAGGAAGCACTTATGATCCCTTGTTAGTCATGCTCGTAATTGAATATTAGGAAGGTAATCACGTCCTCAATCACAAGTGTGAAGAGATGTAATGAAGCGATGAGGAGTTTACGTCCATTGTCACAGCCGTGATTAGTGTAGATTTTTGTTTTCTGAGATTATCATACCCTAAGTCATGGGCGTGATGGGAGTAGACACAACTATTCTTCTTCAACTTTTTCCTACAAACTAGTATGTAGAACATGTCTTGACATCAGGCAGTGTCTTGAAGTGATATATTTTTAAGTCCTTTGACAAGTTAAGTATAAAAATATAGCACAAGTTTTAGACAAAAAAAGAGAGAATTCACATCAGAATGAACACTATAAAGAAACACAACATATTATCAGAATCAAGACAATTAAGTTTCCTATTTGTGTTCCTAAGTAGTGATACTGTAATATGATTTTTTGTGTAACATTTTTTACTAACTTTAAGAGATTTATGAAGAATCCAGTGTCCAGTGATTATAGATTGTCGCATCAAAATCCTTTAAGTTAATCAACAGGGGTTTTTCTTCTTGTCTCTTCTTTTATGCTATGTTTTAATTCCTTTTTCATACTTTTGTAATTGTTCTTTTTTTAATCATGTGTTAGTGATAAATTAGGGTTTACAAAGTCATTTTAACATGAATGTATTTTGAATTGTTGTTATTCCTAATGATTACGCATTTCTAGTGATTAGAACTTCATACAAGTTGAGATAGTATAGTGCATAATACAATCTTGCAGAAGATTTCAATGGAATATGTTGAGAAACTATTCTGCTAAATAGATCTTAGTCATTAGAATGAATTACTCCTGCTAATAGAGATATTTTTAGGAAGTTCGTTGCATGTTTGTATGGAATTCAAGGATTAGCAAACTTCTAATGCAATCTTGACTTGTCTATTCTTTGAGAAGAGATTCAAAGGAATGTAATCGGGATTAGAATTGAGTAATTCTAAGAAGAATACTCATAAGTAGAGAATTCTTGCAAATGAGTAATTGTTAAGATAGATAGTTCATAATTCATGTTAATATGATGGAGTAAACTTACTTTATAATTTGTTGTTTTTGTGTTATAATCTTATTTGTTGTGTTTTCTCGGTGTAATCATAGAATTAGTATAGTTGAGTTGTAGAAATCAGTTAAATTACTTCATTTGATCATTCAGTCACTAATTAATAGGAAGAATAATCGGTACTAGTGTTTGAACCTTTTTTCCATTAGAGACGACCCTATACTTATCCATACTAACAAATGATAGGTATACTTGCCTATTTAACTGAGTAAAGGATAAAATATAAGAATTTAAATTGTAGGACTTGGTAGCTCTATTTAGAGGGGATCAAGTTTTTGGCACTATTACTAAGGAAAAATGGCAACATCATTAAGAAAATTAGGATTCCTGTTCTTCTAGCATTTGCTTTCTTTTCTATTTATTATTAGTTTAGTTGAAACCCTTATGCTCATATCGGCTATCTATTGATTTTTAGTTTATGACTCGAAGTTGATTAACTAGATTAGTAGACTTTGGTCTCAAGCTCGAGAGAACTACTCAAAGGAATTCGAGAAAGATTAGAGAGATTTTGGAAAAATCACTTACAAGAGTTAGAGAAGCAAAAGTAGAGTCTTTAAGTATGAATAATCAAAACGAGAATTTTGACTCATCAAGAGTGGATGATTTTGTGAATCCTGATGATGGCATAGCAAGAGTTCCACCTCTAAATGTAGAACTACATGTTGGCAGGGATGGAATCAATGTACCTATCATACCGAAACAAGTAGTCAATCTACCTATAGCTCCAAGGACTATGTTAGATTACCATAGGCCCAACTTAGAAGGAGTTAATACCAGCATTACTTAGCCAAGAGTTCAAGCCAATACTTTTGAGATCAGGCTGAGTATCATTTAAATGATCCAGTAGTGTGTTCAGTTTGATGGGTTTAGTGATGAAGACCCCAACAACCATTTACAGCAATTTTTAGAGATTTATGATATCTTTAAGATAGGTGGAGTTTCAAAGGACACTATTCACCTTAAGCTATTCTCATTTCATTAAGATCCAATGCCAAGCAATAGCTCAAATCTATGCGAAGAAATTCCACCAATACCTGGCAAGAGATGACTAAGCTATTCATGAGAAAATACTTCCTACCCTTAAGAACGGCTAAACAAAGGGCATATATTTCTTCTTTTGGTCAGATGGATTCAAAGACTTTGTATGAAGTATGGGAGAGATGGAAGGAATTGTTGAGTAAGTGCCCCCACCATGGTCTTTTAGATTGGCACAAGGTTTTGACTTATATAACCAAGCAGCTCATTGATGCAACTACTGGAGGAAGCCTAAACCATAAGTCACCGGAGCAATGTCTCCAATTACTTGAAGATATAGCTAATAACCATTATCAATGGTCATCTATAAGAGGAAGAGAAAGAAAGCTAGCGAGAAAACATGAGTTGGATGCCACTTCCATTCTAGCACAGAAGGTGTAAGTGTTGATAAGGAAACTTGACAGTCTCATAATAGATTAGAACAAGGCTTAGGTAGTTTTAGAATCTAATTTGGTAAGTTCATCAAATATTGATCAAGTGGAAGAAGTTGACTACATGGGGAACTTGATCAAACTAAGGAAACATCCTTTTAGTAACATGTATAATCCAAGTTAGAGGAATCATCCTAATTTTAGATGGGGCAACAACACCAATCAAAGCTCAAACATGCAACCTCCTTGATTTTAGAGACAATGCCTCTTCCTTAAAATAAGCCAATGTTTATTGAGGAGATGTTGGCTCAATACATCATGACCTTTGAAAATCACCACTAAGCCAGAAAAGCAGGCTTAAGAAATGAAGGAGCATCAATACATAGCTTAGAGAATTAGCTTGGGTAGATTTCTAAGATGTTATTTGATAGAGCTCTTGGGTTACTACCGGGTAACATTGAGACAAACCCTAAGGGGCATGTTAAGTCTGTGACTCTTAGAAGTGGCAAGGAGTTACAAACTCCATAAAGGATCTAGGATAAGAGGAAGGAAGTTGAGGCTAGGGTTGAGGGGCAAGTAGTGAGTAATGCATCACTATAAGAGGGAGTCTTACCAGTAGCACCAAAGGAGTATAAGCCACTTTTGCCATACCCTTCTAAAATAAGGAAGGACAAGGATGATGAGCATTATAAGAAGTTTTTGGAACTCTTCAAATAGTTGCACATCAACTTCTCTTTTGTAGAAGCTTTAGGTCAAATGCCTAAGTACATAAAACTTTTGAAGGAGCTTCTTTCCAACAAGAGGAAATTGGAGGATCTTTCCATTGTTATTATGTGAGGAGAGTGCTCTATAGTTTTGTTGAAAAAATTGCCTAGGAAACTCAAAGATCTTAGTAGCTTCACCATTCCATGTCAGCTAGGATACCTTTTGGTAGAGAGGGCATAGGTAGATCTTGGAGCTAGCACCAATCTGATGCCTTATAGTTTGTTCAAGAGATTGAATTTAGGAGAGCCTAAAAGCATGAGAATGAGCATCCAATTAACAAATAGATCCATGCGGTTTCTATTGTTATTCCAGGTAGATGATGAAGAACACTAGGCTAAACTCAAGAGAGGGGGGGATGAATTGAGTTTAAGGGCAAATTGCAATTCTTTTCCAATATAAACAACTAAATGCAATAATAAGAGTAATCAAAGCAATAGTAGAACAATAATAAGTGCGGAAATTAAAAGAGATAGAGATAATGAAGATCAAACTTAGATATAATGTGGAGTTCAGACTGCCTCTTAGTCTCCACGGATACATAATGCCTCAAACCAGATTTCTTAATTCAAGATCCAAGAGCTATACAAACACAAACTTAATTACATAAGTTTCACACTCACAACTCTTAACACAAATCACAATCTCAACTCTCAATACAAAAAATCAATCTCAAGAATTATTAATATAGTGCTTTTAATTCTCAATACTTGCAACTAATAGCTCACAAGCACTACACTTCAAATCTCTTTAAATATTAACAATTTATGGTACAAAAGACAATGAGAATTATAGATAACAAGAATACAAGAGAACATTGAAATATTGCAGCAAAAGATCAGTTCTCTGTTGTCTTTGGTTGGGTTGTTGAGCATTTACATTATCCAATTCATTTCTTCCCGTTACAATGCATTCAATGCTCCAATGGCTAGTTGAATCTTACTTACAGACATGCTAGTACTTTGAACTATCGGCAAGTCGGTAAAAATTACTCTATCAACTAGTGAATCGGCAAGCTGGTTCTTCCAGGTCAGTAAGCTTTTCCTTATGTTTTCCAAGGCTTTATACCGTCAGCCTGGTTCTTCCTTGAGCCGTCAACTTAGTAGGCCAAATATTACCTGATAATTCTTTTAACACAACAAATGAATACTCTTTAGAATATAACTTCAAGATCATTTGATCACCACTTCAAAAGATTAAATTTCTTGTAGAGATAATTGATATATTTAATCATTGAGCAAGCTAATTGAACTTATTCAATTATTTCAAAATAATCAAATAATACTTAGTTTAATCATCTACTTGTTTTTGTTCTCTTCAAAAATAACATATTTAGATATATACTTTTTGAGTTTCTCATCAAAATCAAATAATGAACCTTAGGTTCAACGATCTCCCCCTTTTTTATGAGGACAAAACTCTTATACTTTAAATGCTCCCCCTCAATCTAATACTCCCCCCAATTTAATACTCCCCCTCAATTTAGTACTCGATTTCATGATATTTGACAATTAAATAAGATCAAGTGAGTGCTTGTAAAATCAGAGTATATTGACGTGCTAAGGAACTTAGTCTCACTTCTTAATAACTTCACATAAAGATTACATTAAACTTTCAAAGAATCAAGATATGCCAAAGTTATAGGATTAATATCATCTTTTGAGTAACTGTTATCAATTCGATGTAATATACGTATTGATATTCTAACAACTTAAATATTTCTCTCCCTTTGGCCTCATAAAAAAAAAAAAAAAAAGAGAAGGATTTAGGCGGTAAAGAGGGAAAAGGATTCTAGTCGAAATTTCCACATAATCCCAACTTAAGTCTTAGGATATGCCCCCTACAAAAGTGAAATCGGAGAAGCTAAAAACTATGCCAAATAAAATCTCCATAATAAATTCATCAAGATCAGCCCATACAACATCAAATGTTCAAAAATGTGAGCTAACTATGGGGAGTGTAATAACTCTATGAGATACATGAACTATAAGTAGTAAACAATATAGATAACGGACATAAGCAACAAAAGCTAAGATAAGGGCTAAGGCAAGATAATAGAAAATAACAATAGTAGTGGCTAATATCTAAATTCATAACATGAGAAAAACATAATGAAGAGCATATACAAAATAGATTGGAAGTTAGCAATTCATGTAACTTGTAGATCATCATCTTTAAGTTAGAGGAGAAATGAGGCAAGATGGGTAGTGATAGTTCATCTAGAAAATACTATAGTTCATCCAGAAGTTGCTATAATTTATTAAGGTGGCATCTTAATGGTGGATGGGGGGTTAGTAGAGAGAGAAAGTCGTGTGAAGGAGAAGAGGAGAGTGTGATTTGAATAATTGAAGGGATTAATATGAGATTGTGTGGATTTGGAGATGATTGATGAAGAAAAATTATGATTTTGAGAGTTTAGAGATGGAAGATTGAAAAGAGAGAAGGATTCTAAGGTTTGGGGGAAGATAAAGAAGAGTTTTAGGAAGAAGATAGAAAGAGAGAGAAAGGAATGGCATTATTTATGGCTGGAAATAGAGGTTCCAACAAGCTGGTAGTATGGGGAGCTAGTATACTGGTTTTGGGAACAGAACTGTTGTAGATTTGTTATAGAAAATAATATACCAGCTTACCAGTGGTTAGGGGTACCGGCTTGCCTGTTCTTAGAACAAAACTAAAACAATTTGCTTATATAAAGGAGTATACTAGCTTATCGGTGGTGAGATGGATCAGCTTGCTGGTTATAAGAACATAACCGAATATAAATGAAAAACTAGAGCAGTATACCGACTTACCGGTACTTAGGTGAACTAGCTTACCGGTTAAGCAAATAGAAGCAAAAACAAGTTATTAAATACGCAAGTATACTAGCAAGCCGATGAATTGTTTAACCGGCATGCCAATTGTTTGCAAAATTGCAGAAAAATAGTAAGGTCTTTTGATTGAGCAAGTTTGCCAATCCAAATTGATTTATAGAGATTCAAGCAATATCCTAACACTTCAAACAAGTTTATTTAAGCTCGTTAAGGCTTAAAAACTCAATTTTTAACAAAAGAGCCAAGATTCATCCGAATCAAGTCCATAGAGCTAAGTAATTCATGATAAAGTGAAAGTGTGCATGTATGAGCAAAATAGGTGCATAAACATTGAGTTTTTGCACACCAACAAGTCAAGTAAATTTCAAATGTGTGTTTGAGCATGGTAGGCACAAAATATATTTTTAAGGCTCTACAAATTGAAAAATCACTACTCGAGTTCCTTAAAATCAAATGTTAAGCATAAATGTAGCTATTGAGCAAGTATGGATTCTTTATCAAATTCAAGACAAGTTTATGGTTAAAGCATATTTGAAAGATACCAAGAACATAAAAAATGCATGATCAAATCAAGCAACATTCACATTGGCTTAAATAGTCATGAAATACTCCATAATGCTCTTAAAACCTAAAAAGAGTCTAGAGAGGTCAAATATGCACGAAATTCAAATCAAGCTAGTTTGACCACTTGAACATCATTTAGGGATGAAAATAAACATGTGAGACCCAATTTTAGGCACGGAAACCAATGCATAATTTATTTGTGTATATATCAACTTAGTTACTTATGAATGACTTCAAGCATGCCCAAATCATGCTAAACACTATGTTTTATGCATGAAATTTATATGAGCATGTTTCTTAGGTCCACTTAAGTGTAAAAAGCTAGTATCTTAACAACATTAGTAAGATTTAACAAGAATTAAGTCATTAGTTGCTAGAAAGTTCACTATTAAGTCATACAAATATATGAATGACTAATTTTGAGCAATGAGGCTTGGTTATCACAAATCAATACTTTAAGTAAGTTTCATCATTATGTTCAAGCATGTTGGAAGGAAAATATTGCAAGAAGGATTTGGAAGTCTTAAAATCACCACTTGAAATGATCAAAATCAACCATTATATACAAATTGAGCTTAATGTCATACATACATACTAAATCAAGTTCATGATAATTTGGCATTCTAAATAAGTTTCAATGGTGTCTATAGATACAAGGGTAGCATGATTAAGACATATAGCATGCAAATAAAAAAAATGGTTACATGACTTTCCAAACAACAATAAGAGCCTAATTTGAGTCTAAAAGAGTCAAATTTGCACAAAAACAAAAGTACGCCAACTTAATCATTCAAAAACAATCTATGGACAAAATTAAACATGCGGGAATTGGATTTGAACACGGAAATCAAAACATGGCAAAATTGTGCACACATGATTCTAAGTATTCATGAGAAACTTTAAATGTGCACAAAAAGTATGATATTTGCAATTATCCATTCTAAGCAAGATTTATATGTGTATTATGACATGATGAGAGTTTAAGCATAGCTTTCAAGGCTAGTAATAGCAAAAATACTAGTTAAATCCTTAAATAATTATTTAAGCTCAAACATAGTTAAGGATATATCAATTAGGCATAGCTTCATAATCAAATTAAGCCAACCATTTAACCATAAAATATTAGCATATTTAAACATGTAGAAGCTAACATTTGACATTAAAATCAAGAGATGATAGGTATGTGCACAAGGAAGCCTTAAGCAAATGTAGAGAACTTTAAGTGTACATAGAATATGTTAGTTATTGTATGTAGACTACTTGAATTAATTTCTTGAATCAAGTACTATATTAGAGGCACTTCGAATTTTCTTTGAGTATTCTCCATTCGAGTTTGTTAAGTTGCTCCCACTTGAAGTTCCTACAAAAACATGTGATTGCATCTTTCGTACCTATGTGAGTTTGGGTCCTTTATGGTTAGTTGCAATAATATATCCTTGTCCTTTTGGAACCCAAGCCATTTTACCTTTATACTTCAAATCGGTATTACAACATATTGCATACATATGTACAATATGGCCATATCTACCACAATAGTTACAAGTCTTAGTTGTTGCTTTTACAAAGTGACTTTTGTAAGACTTGTAAATATATTCCTTACTATAACCAATTCTAGTTTTGTTCAATCCTTGCCTTTGAGAGCTAAGGAGCTTATCTAAATTCTTTTCTCCATTCATGAACTTAGGGATAGTTTGTTTTGAATCATCTAGGCTAGACTTTAAGATAGTATTTTCAATTTGAAGCTCTCCTAGCCTATCAACCATATTATCCTCATTTTTCATGCTATCAACTTTTGTTTCAAGAGAGTTGCACTTTTCTTTCAACTGATCATTTTCCTTAGCCAACTCCTCATTCCTAAGATTTAAGGCTTTATTGTTTCTATTTAATTTATCAACTTCTAATCTTAAGCGCTCATTATCCTCCTCTAAACTTTCTCTAACATCAGTTACTTTATTATATTCATTTCTAAATAAATCAAATTCACTTCCTATTTCAATAATCATTTGTTTTATCATCCTATTCTTCTTTTGAGGCTTAATAAATTCCTTAAGTAACTCATCATATATATTTTTGAGCTCATAAAATGAAGAATCACTAGAAATAGAATATGTCTCATTGTCCATTGCCATAAAGCACATTTCTCCTTCTGAGTCACTTGAATCACTTCAAGTTGCCATCATAGCCTTTTTCTTTGCTCCTTTCTCAGCCTTCTTAAGATCTAGGCAATATTGTTGAATGTGATCCAGTTTTTGGCAATTATAGCACTTGATTGCTTCCTACTTCTCCTCCCTTGATCGAGATATGTTTTCATCCATATCTTTTGCCAATTTCCTATTAAATTTCATAAATTTCTTAAAATTTCTCGTGATCATTGCTACATCATCATCATCATCATCCTCACTTTCATCACTATTAGAGTTCTGTTTGGTTGCTTTTAAAGCAATTGTTTTCTTTTTGGATTCCTCTCCTTACTTTTTAATCATCTCGTGAGTTTTAAGAGTTTCAAGAAGTTGCTCTTTTGGCATTGTGTTAAGATCATGAGCTTCCTTAATCGCGGTTCTCTTAGCAAAGACCTAAGAATTTTGAAATTTATTTCAAGGTTAGTAAATGTCTTTCCAAGAACACTGAAAGGATTGATGATATTGATGAATCTATTATGCATCTCATCAATAGTTTCGTTTGGATCCATTCTAAAGTTTTCCAATTGTCCACCTAATAAGCTTATTTTTGTATCCCTTACTCGGCTAGTTCCTTCATATGTACCTTTTAATTCTTCCAAAATTTCCTTAGCACTCTTACATGTATAAACTCTATTAAAGTCATTTTCATTAATGGCACAATGCAAGATGTTCATAGCTATTTCATTTAAGTCTAACAACTTCCAATCATTATCGGTATAATTATCTTCTACTTTGCCTTCTATCTTGAATGGTCCTTTATCCACTACTTGCCATAATAATATATTTTGTCCTTTTAAGAATATACACATTCTACATTTCCAATAAGGATAATTATTTTCGATTAAGAGTGGTGGTCTATTTATAGCTTACCCTTCCATAAAGCCTAGTGTATTAAATACCATGACCTTTACTCTAATATGCAGTTAAGCAAGTGACTAGAAACTAACTCTGATACCAATTGAAGAATACTAACCTAAACTCAAGAGGGGAGGGTATTAGGGGGTGAATTGAGTTTAAGGACAAATTGCAATTCTTTTCTGATATAAACAACTAAATGCAATAATAAGAGTAATCAAAGCAACAAGAGAACAATAATAAGTACAAAAATTAAAAAAGATAGGGATAAAGAAGATCAAGCTCGAATATAACGTAGAGTTCGAGCCGACCCCTATTCTCCATGAAAACACAATGCCTCCAACCGAAGACTTTACACCACTTTATTGATTTCTTAATCCAAGCTCCAAGAGCTATATAAATACAAACTTGATTACACAAGTTTTACACTCACAACTCTTAACACAAATCACAATCTCAACTCTCAATACAAAAACTTAATCTTGAGAATTATTGGTGTAGTACTTTTAACTCTCAATACTTGCAACTAATAGCTCACAAGCACTACACTTCAAATCTCTTTAAATATTAACAATTTATGGTACAAAAGACAATGAGAATTATAGATAACAAGAATACAAGAGAATATTGAAATATTACAGCAAAAGATCAGTTCTTTTCTATCTTTGGTCGAGTTGTTAAGCATTTATATTATCCAATTCATTTCTTCCCATTACAATGCATTCAATGCTCCAATGGCTAGTTGAATCTAACTTACCGACATGCTAGTACTTTGAACTATCGGTAAGTCGGTAAAAATTACTCTATCGGCAAGTGAATTGGTAAGCCGGTTCTTCCAGGTCAGTGAGCATTTCCTTATGTTTTCCAAGGCTTTATACCGTCAGCCTGGTTCTTCCTTGAGCCATCAACTTAGTAGGCCAAATATTACCCGATAATTCTTTTAACACAACAAACGAATACTCTTTGCAATATAACTTCAAGATCATTTGATCACCACTTCAAAAGATTAAATTTCTTGTAGAGATAATTGATATATTTAATCATTGAGCAAGCTAATTGAACTTATTCAATCATCTCAAAATAATCAAATAATACTTAGTTTAATAATCTACTTGTTTTTATTCTCTTCAAAAACAACATGTTTAGATTTATACTTTTTGTTTTTTTCTCATCAAAATCAAATAATGAACCCTAGGTTTAACAAATGATGTTTTGGTAAAGGTATACGACTTTATTTTTCCTACAAATTTTGTAGCATTGGACATGGACAAGGACATTGAGGTTCTAACCATTTTTAGAAGACCATTCTTGGCAACTGTAGGTGCTGTAATTAATGCTAAGGATGGGAAGCTGGTTCTTAAAGTCGAAAGTGAGGAGATGTTAATCAGAATGCCTGACATCCTTAAGAAATCAATGAGTGGTGATGATGAATGCTTTGCTATTAATTCTTTTGATTTCACCATTTCTAAGTTTTTGCAGGATGTTTTAAGTAAGGATCCTATGGAATCATGCTTGACAAGAGGAAATGAGTTAGATGGAGTCGATGAGGTGAAAAAAGTGATTGCTCAGTTGGAGGTATGTATTGCATAAATGAAGGATTTCGAGGTTGAGGAGATTAACCGAAGTTATACTTTTTGTTTAAAGCAATCAATTGAGGAACCCCTTGACTTGGAAACGAAACAATTGCCCACTGACCTAGAGTATGCCTTTTTGTTTGAAGATTCTAAACTGTTTGTAATCATATCATCGGGGCTTGACTTTTGCCAAAAAGAGACACTCTTATATATTCTAAAAAATGTAAGAGGGCAATTGCATGGAAGATATTGAACATCAAGGGAATTAGTCCCTCCTTTTGCACCCACAAAATCTTGATGAAGGACAAATTTAAATTGGTGGTGCAACCTCAAAGGAGGCTAAATCCTAACATGATGGATGTAGTTAAGAAGGAGGTAGTGAAGTTGATGGATGTAGGTCTCATCTACCTAATTTCAGATAGCCCATGTGTGAGTTTGATTCAAGTAGTCCCGAAAAAGGGCAGCATGATGGTAGTATAAAATGAGAGGAATGAATACTACCTTTACTTGTCCCTACGGTACTTTTGCATATTATGGGATGTTGTTTGGACTATGTAATGCACTAGCTACTTTTCTAGCATTGTATGATGGCTACTTTTGGGGATTTAGTAGAGGATGTGATGGAAGTCTATATGGATGATTTTTCCATGTTTGGTGATATGTTTGATGGATGCCTTGCAAATTTGAAAAAGGCACTATAGAGATGTAAGGAGACAAATTTAGTGCTCAATTAGGAGAAGTATCATTTTATGGAACAACAAGGTATTATGTTGGGACACAAAATATCAAACAAGTGCATTGAGGTCAATATAGCTAAGATAAAAGTGATATCAAAGTTACCACCACCATCATCAGTAAAGGCTATGAGAAGCTTCTTGGGACATACTGGATTCTATCAACGTTTCATTAAGGACTTCTCTAAGATAGCTGGGCCATTGACAAAGCTCCTTGAGAAAGGTATGCCGTTTGATTTTAGCGCTACTTGTTTGGAGGCTTTTAATGTTTTGAAGGAAAAATTAATCAACACTCCTATCATGGTAGTGCTAGATTAGAGCATGCCATTTAAATTAATGTGTAATGCAAGTGATTTAGCAGTAGGAGCAGTATTGGGGTAGAGAAAAGACCAAAACTTTCAACCAATACAATATACTAGCAAGACATTCATTCCGACTCAAGCAAATTACACCATAACTGAGAAGGAATTGTTAGTGATTGTCTTTGCCTTTAATAAGATTTGGCCCTACATCATTCTCTCGAAAGTGATTGTTTACACCAATCACTCAACCTTACGGTATCTTCTATCTAAATCTGATTCCAAACCATGGTTGATCCGTTGAGTGTTATTGGTTTAAGAGTTTGATTTAGAGATAGGGGATAGGAAGGGAGCCAAAAATTTAGCTGTAGATCACTTGTTTAGGTTGGAAAATCCACATTTGGAGGAATTAAATGAGGATGACATTAATGATAAGTTTCCAAAAGAAAGCTTGTTTACTCTTTTCACAGTTGAGACCTACAACATTCCATGGTTCGTTGATATAGCAAACTATTTGGTGAGGAAGGTTTTGCCTCAAAATTTGGATCACCATAAGAAGAAGAAGTTTTTCTCAAAGTTAAAACACTACTTCTAGGAAGATCCTTTTCTTTTTAAAGTGTGTATTGATCAAATTATCTGATGCTGTGTATCACATAAAGAAGGACAAAAGATCTTATTTCATTGCCATAATGGACCAATAAGTGGTCACTATAGCGTAAACAGAATAGCTTAGAATGTATTAGAGGCTGGTTTCTACTGGTTAAGTATATTTCAGGATGCTCATGATTATGTTGTAACTTGTAATAGGTGTCAAAGAATCAGGAATGTCTCCAAGAGGGAAGAAATGCCACAAAATACTTCTTAGAATGTAAAGTCTTTCACATTTAGGGAATAGACTTCATGGGACCATTCCTTAGTTCTTATGGCAATAAGTACATTTTAGTCGCAGTAGACTACGTGTCAAAGTGGGTAGAAGCTCAAGCTTTACCAACGAATGATACTAGGGTGGTAGCAAGATTCTTAAGAAAGTTATTTTCTAGATTTGGGGCACCTTGAGTATTGATTAGTGATAGAGGAACCTACTTTTGCAACAATCAAATTAAACGAAACCTTGAGAGATAGGTGGTACACTATAGGACGACCACTCCTTACCATCTACAAATAAGTAACCAAGTGGAAGTATCTAATAATGACTTAAAAAGGATTTTAGAGAAGACCGTAGCACATAATAGAAAAGATTGGGCTAATAAGCTGGATGACACTTTATGGGCATACCGGACTACTTACAAAACTCCATTAGGTACTACACCTTATTGATTTGTTTATGGTAAAGCTTACCATTTATCGATGGAGATTGAGCATAAGGCTTATTAGGCTTTAAAGACGCTTTAGCCGATGGAACAAAACTCATTTTCAAAGAGAATCTTCTTCCGTCTAGAGGAGATACAAATATGGATTATGAAGCAATCGGTAAACGTAGGCATTTTCAACTCAATGAATTGGATGAGTGGCATTGGATAGCTTATGAGAACAATCGAATATATAAGGAGTGAGCTAAACATTTTTATGATTCTAGGATTAAGCACCCTGAGAAATTCATGGAAGGTGATTTGGTACTTTTGTATGAACTTGCTCAAGGATCAAAGAAGACTCTAATGATGAGAAAAGCTAAGCTCAGACAAGCTATTAAAGCCGACGTGTCGACCTTCATGTTGGTCAGGCAATTATTAGAGTGGAAGGAGCAAGGTAAACTACCTTTGGAAGTAAGGGAGTTGCTGAATAAATATGCCGACCTATTTCTTAAGCAATTGCCCAAGGGGTTACCCCCTATCCTAAGCATAGAACATTGCATTGACATGATATCCAACACTGCCCTACCGAATAGGTCAACTTATTGGATAAATCCTGAGCAGGCTTATGAAATTCAATAACAAGTCAATGAGTTCATAGAGAAGGGCTACGTAAAGGAAAGCTAGAGTCCATACCTGGTGAATGTATATAGACAATTGAGTCATGAACAAGATTACGATCAAGTACCAATACTCGATCCCTAGGTTGGATGATTTATTAGACAAACTGAGTGGAGCTAAGGTCTTTAGCAAGATTGATTTAAAGTCTAGCTACCATTAGATTTGGATAACGCTGGGAGATGAGTAGAAAACTATATTCAAAACTTGGCATAGACTCTATGAGCGGATGGTAATGCCATTTGGCTTGTCAAATGCCCTAAGCACTTTTATGGGACTAATGAACCATGTGTTAAGGAATTTAATAGAAAAGTGTGTCATGGTGTACCTTGATAACATCCTAGTATGCAATGCTGACATGTTGAGTCATCGTGAGCATCTCTATGCCATATTAATTGTACTCCGAGTTGAGAGATTATTCGGTAATTTGAAGAAGTTCTATTTCTACTAGGAGGAAGTGATATTCCTAGGCTATGTAATAGGCGAAGCAGGCTTACGAATGGATGATGAAAAGATCCCAACAATTATCGACTGGCCAACTTTAACCACTTATTTTGAAGTGAGAAGTTTCCAGGATTAGCATCCTTTTACAAAAGATTCATAAGGAATTTCAACACCATGGCCACACTCCTTACCGAGTTGATAAGGAAGAATATTGAGTTCAGGTAAGGAGAAAAGGAGGAAAGAGGCTTTGCCAAGGTGAAGGAAAGATTGACTTCGACACCTTTGTTAGCTTTACCTAACTTCAAAAAGATATTTAAGCTAAAGTATGACACGTCAAGCATTGGCATAAGCGTTGTCCTAATGTAAGAAGGCCAACTAATTGCCTACCACAACGAAAAGCTCAAAGGACCTCAACTAAATTACTCTGTGTACGATAAAGAACTCTTAGCACTCATTAAAGTGCTTCAAGTATGGTAACATTGTCTATTGCCAAGAAAGTTTGACATCTATAATGACCATGAGTCTCTAAGATACCTCTGAAGTTATAACAAGTTGTTAAAGTGGTAAGCAAGGTAAGTCAAGTTCCTTAAGGGTTTCAATTTTGTAATAAGATACAAATAAGGGAAGAACAATGTGGTTGCAAATGCATTTTCAAGAAGACATGTGCTCTTGATTGAACTACAGACCAAATTGTTTGGGTTTGCAAGTATTAAGGAACAATATTCTATGGATCCACACTTTAAGCCCATACTTAGGCATTGTACAAATGGAAGAATAGTAGATGAGTATCATATGGAAGATGGGTACTCCTTTTGAGGAGGAAAATTATGCATTCTAACCTATTCATTGAGAGAATTACTGATTAGGGAAGCCCATAATAGAGGACTCTCCAGACATTTTAGAGAAAGAAGAACATATGAATTGTTGAGGGGACAATTTTTCTAGTTGAGAATGAGGTAAGATGTATACTAAATTGTTAAGGGTTATGCCATGTGCAAGAGGGTCAAATTCCGAGCCGAACAAAGGAAAGTGATGCCTCTTCTTGTCTCGACTAAACCCTAGGCTAAATTGAGTATGGACTTTGTCCTTAGATTACTAAGAACAACCTGATGCAAAGATTTTGTAATGGTAATCATGGATAGATTTAGTTAAATGGCACACTTTGTGCCTTACTCTAAGACTAACAATACTTTGGCTATTGCTTCTTTTTTCTTGCAAGATATTGTTCGATTATACAACGTGTCGAGAAGTGTAGTATCAGACAAAGACCTGATGTTCTTGACCCATTTTTATAGAACTCCATGGCATCGGATGAGGACCAAATTACCATTCAGTACTTCCTATTGCCTCCAAACAAAGGTAGTTAATCATACTTTGGGATCACTACTCCAAGCTACAATAGGCAAGAACTTGACTAATTGGGACATCTGTTTACCTATAGTGGAATTCACTTATAACCAAATAGTGCATGACACCACCAAGCAAACCTCCTTTGAAGTTGTCTATGGTTTTAATCTCGAATTACCTCTCGATCACATTGCTATGCCTATATCTAAGTAAGAAGACCCTAACGCGAGAGCTCGAGCACAGTCCCTACAACACATCTACAATAACGTTACTTGGCAAATCAACCAAGTTGCTAGAACAATGCGAGAGAAGGCCAAGGGCAAGACAACGAAATAGTTCCAACTTAGAGACTTGGTATGGCTACACCTGAACAAGGAAAGCTTTTTGAGTAAGAGGAAGAACAAGTTGTCTGCACGGGCTAAAGGACCCTTCAAAATCCTCCAAAAGATCAATGACAATGCCTATAGATTGGAGTTACCTAAAGATTATGGGGTTTCGAACACCTTCAACATTACCAACCTCAATCCATATCACCTTAACGGAGAACTAAATGAAGACCAATTGGATTTGATCCTAAATCCAAATAAACTTGGAGGGAATGATATGAATTAAGCTACTAAGCCTTTAACTCACAGTTGAGCCTGAAGATTAGAGGTATTGGTAAGACAAATCCTCCTACTCAAGCCGACTCCTACTAAGGTCGAGTTACTCCTTGTTATTGATTGACTCCTTACACTGTGCCAAGCAATTGCATATCTCTTAGAAATTATGTGCTAACTAGAAGAATGTGCCGACAATGGCTAAACTCCATGTACTTGCTCAGTATTATTACTACCAAGAGATCAATCTTGCACAAATCCTCAACCACTCATGTTCGGATGAGTCCATGCTTACTTAGCACCCCTACTTAGTCACTCAACTAAATCTTACTACTTTGTTTGTATCTTCTAATAGCATCACCAATGCATCGCTGCCACGTGTCCAAGACCTTTTGAAGAGTCTACTACACTAATCATTATTATTCTTAAATATTCATGTTTACCCTTTTGTATCCTTTGTACATTACTTCTTTAAGATAATAACTTTTTTCTCTTATCCATTTTTTGAGGTAAGTTGCACTAATTTCTCAGGTATAAATATCCCTTATACATGTAGCCGTAGATAGATTAGATTATCATTAATTCACTAGATATTTTGCTCTCGTAAACATTGTTTGTTTACTCTCGTTTCACTCTTATCCTAACTCTTAAGTAAGGCTAGGTGGTGAATAACCTCGCTAGATTAACTCATACATTATATTGAGTTGTGTCGTGAGTCTTCAAAAGTTCCACCAACACATTTTATCCTTTAGAGCTATTCGTGGGTTTGCTTACTTTCTCTCATTTCTGTCCTTTTACGCGTCTTCCCATCACCCTTTTTCAAGCTTTCGACAAGCTTGAACCCATCCCTATGACCAGCCTTCTCTATTCTTAGCCCCAATCCACATCAAATAATGGCGAAGATGAAATGGAAGAAATTTTGTTAGGAGATGATCTTGAGAAGATGACAAGGATAGGAAAACCCTTACCAACAAACATTCACCAAAGTTTAATCAACTTTCTGCAAGATAATGTCGATATATTCACATGGTCCCCCTAAAAAATGCTATGTATCCCTAGAGAAGTCATGATACATAAGCTTTAAATCGATCCAAGCACTAAGGTGATTCAACAAAGGAAAAGACATTTCGCCCTTAAGAAGCAAGCACCCATAGAAGAAGAAGTCTAGAAACTTTTAAAGGTAAGATTCATTTAGGAAGAGCCTTATCTGACTTAGCTAGCCATCTATGTATTAGTCAAGAAGTCTAACTGCAAGTAACGTAAGTGCATAAACTTCATAGATCTAAACAAGGAGTGTCCCGAAGATTGCTTTCCCTTGCCAAGAATGGATCAAATTGTTGACTTAGTTGTTAGGCATACTTTACACTCTTTCATAGATGTGTTTTCTAGCTAGAATCAAATTAAAATAGATGAGGAAGATGAAGTTCACACGTCATTTGTTACTAACTTTAGAACATATTGTTATACGGTGATGCCTTTTACGCTAAAAACACCGGTACAACTTATTAGTGGCTTGTCACCATGATGTTCAAGCCATATATCCATCGAAACATTGAAGTGTATGTCGACGATATGATTATGAAAAGCACAACAAAGGATTAGTATCTCATCAATCTTAAGGAGACATTCATCACTCTAAGGAGATACAATATGAAAATGAATTTGTAGAAGTGCGTTTTTGGTGTTGCATCCGGAAATTTTTTAGGGTATATGGTCACTCAGCATAGTATTGAAGTAAATCTGAGAAAGATTGATGCGATTGAAAACATGAAGTCTCCTTATACTATCAAGAAGGTACAATAGTTCAAGAGCTAATTAGGTGAATAATTGCCCTTAACAAGTTCGGATTGAGAAGTGAGGATAGGCATGCAAAATTCTTTAAAATTTTAAGAATCTAAAAGATTTCAAGTAGATAGATGAGTGCAAAAGAGAATATGGAAAGATTAAAGAATTTCTTGCATCACTACCAATACTCTTGACACCTATTCCAAGAGAGAATTTATATTTATACTTATCATCAATTGCTAAGCACTTTCCTCTGTATTGGCTTGAATCGAAGGTAAAGAGCATTGGCCAATATATTACGCGACTCATGTCCTACAAGAGCCAAAACATCAATATACCAAAATTAAGAAATCTATATTAGCAATGGTTCTCTTGGTAAGGAAGTGGAAACCATACTTTAAGGCTCATTAAATTGTAGTCCTTATTGATAAGCCTTTACAGCAAGCATTGTAACGACTAGATTCCTTAAGAATGATGATGAAATATGCCTTGGAACTAAGTGCTTAAGGCATACAGTACAATCCTAAAACAACATTAAAAGCTTAAGCGTTGGAAGATTTTCTAACCGAGTTCATGAGTGAAGAAAATAGCATAGAAATTGTTGAGAAGCTGATATCAAATCTTTATGTCAATGGTTCTTCAACTAGAGAAGGAAGTAGTGTAGATCTTATCCTATAGGGACCCCATAATGTCAAGGTTAATTATGCTTGGAAGTTTGGATTTCTAGCTAGCAACTATGAAGCAAAATATAAAGTCTTAATAGCTAAACTCAAATTGGCAAAGGAAGTTGGTGATAAGAAAGTTGAAGTTTTCTCTTATTCACAACTTATCGTAAATGAAGTCAAAGGGAGTTATGCAACAAAAGAGGAAGAAATAAGTAAGTACTTATTGATAGTATGAACGCTCATGAAGAAATTTCATTGCTTTTCGATTCACAAGATACCAAGGAGAAGAAACATCATAGCTGACAAGTTCTTAAAGTTGGCTAATATGGCACTCCTCGATTTGAACAACAAACTCTTTGTCAAATTTCTCTCACATAAGAGCTTACAAATTGTTCAGCAGTGCTTTGAATTGGCTCCTTGCTCGAAAGAGATGTCTTAGATGGATCTAATTGTAGATTATCTAAATGATGGTGTCCTTCCTAACGATAGGAAAGAGGCTTGAAGGTTGATTTATCAAGCTATGAATTAAACACTGATGGATAATCAGCTATACAAATACAGTATTTCTTAAGATTATCTTCAATTCCTTCCTCCAAAAGATGCACAACAAATATTATTTGAGTTACACGGTGGTATGTGCAGCAACTATGTAAAAGGACAAACATTGTATGTCTGTGCCTTGTAACTTGGCTATTACTTACCAATAATGAAAGATGACATGAGAATGTCCATTCAACACTATCCACAATGCTATAAGCATGAGGCATTAAGTCATGGACCTTCTACTAACCTGTGCTACCTAACCATTCCTTAACCATTTACCCAATAGGGATTAGACATACTCAAATAGGTTCTAAAGTTTATTGCCTAGTGACAAGTCATTATTGTTGTCATGGATTATTTTACCAAGTAAGTGGAGGTTAAGGCATTGGCAAGGATCACTGAACAGAAGGTTAAGGATTTTCTTTTCAACTTTATTTTATCAAGATTCAAAGTCTCATTTATGATAATCAAGGATAATGAACCACAATTTGATAATGTCAAATTTTAGGCATTTTGTGAGAAATACAACATCCATCTAAATTATACATTTGTAGCACATCCTCAACTAATGGGCAAGTGAAAGCTGTTAACAAGATCATCTTACACAGCTTGAAGAGGAAAGTTAATCAAGCTAAAGGAAAATAGGCTAATGAATTACTAGATGTTTTATGAAGATATCAGACTACTTATAGAACTGCAACTGGAGAAACACCCTTTAGATTAGCGTATGGTATGAAAGTAGTATTGCTGATTGAATTAGACCTGCCTAATCTACTCACGCAAAATTTTGATGTGATGACCAACCAAGTTGGTTTGACAGCTAATTTAGATGCTATCAAAGAGATAAGAGATGTCATAAGAATGAGATTTGCAACATACCATCATAGAGTAGCTAGGTATTATAATTAGAAGATGAAACATAAGGTTTTTCAGCTTGGAGATTTTGTTTGTAGGAAATTAGAGGTGACTGGTGTATGAGATAGATAAGGGAAGCTTGGCACAAATTTTGAGGATCCTATTAGGGTCTAGGAAGTGGTTGGCGAGGGGGCTTATTAACTAGAGAGGTTGGATGGAACAATCATCCCTCATGTATGGAATGTCGAGAACTTGAAGCTTTATTTTAATTAATTCCTTTGATGTTATGAATTATCTCCACTTGTTTTGTAAGGTGATAGCTTAGCTCTTGTTTTAAATGTGAACACTTATTCTAAGTTCCAATGCCAACTTGTTTTCCTTCTTGATCATTTCATGATTAACAGATTATTATCAAGTTCAAACTGCATAGTAAACGAACTAGAATTTAATAAGTTCAAACCTATCGTAGTTAGTAAACTTTATAATTTAACCGAAAAGCTAAATAACAATTGTGTTAGTTCTTATAGGCAATCTTACGGCTCAAGTAATACAACTAGTCTACGTATCAAATAACTAATGGACATTGTCCTTAAAAAGACATCCAACACTTCGCATGTGAAATAAAACATGCTAAGAAAAATAGGCATATGAAATAAAACAAGTTAGGAAACAAAGCAAGTGAAATAAAACACGCTAAAACTATTAAACTACACATGAGAGGAAATGTCAATAATATTAATACAATATTAAATGTTCAACCACTCGGCTAAACCTTGTCCATATAACTCCATAAAAACAAAACACAGTAACAATCCTAAGATTTTGAGTTGTTCTTAGATTATGTAGAGGCATTCCCTTGATTGGAAGATGGGACCTTATTGGAGCATATTTCTTTCTCAGTACTAGGGGTTTTGGAATAGGTAGATTTCTCTTTATACACATAGGGGATCTCCTTAGATAGTCGATCCTCATCATCGTTAGGATCTTTGGCACTAACTTTATTGTCATCACCTTGCATTTGGCACTTGTATCTTTGCTAGCTTCTTCATCACGACTACTGACATTAACATCGATGTCAATAAAATCTAAGCATGAAAAATCATATTCAAGGTAAAACTTTAAAATTTCTTCTCTTGTCGTTTGGACTCCCTCCAATAACTTTTTTCTCAACAACCTCTTATACTACCAACTTGGAGTCATGATCTCCGATGCTTCTTCAATAAAGGGAACTTTCATTGCTGCCTCCTCTAATTCGACAATATGGCTTTATAATCTAGAGTTGTTGGTCTCTAATTCTTTTATTTATACCTTAAGCTTATCCTCCTCATCCATTAAGCTGAGCATTCAACCCAAACCCTAGTATTCTTCCCTTTTCTTACGAAGCTCCTCTTCTAAGTCTTCAACCTCCTTATATTACTCCTCGCTCTTAGCTTTGAGGCTTGAGACTTCATCACCATTAATCAAAGTGCCAATTTCTCGTCAAACAACTCTTCCTAATATTTTCTAGCCTTAATTTCAGCCTTGATTCTCATACTCTTAGCTGCTACAATCTAAGCCTTCAAAAGTTATATACATCTTTGATTTTCTATAATAAGTCAACATTAAAAATAATAAATTCGCTAGATCACCTAACAGATCAATAAATTATTACTACCTTCTTCATCTCCTTATCGACTTCATCTAAAGCCATCAAAATGTAGCTATTGATCTACATACAAACAAGACTATGTTCATAATAAAACAAGTGCCATAAGTGAAAGGATTCAATTTATACTTACACCAAATAATTTAGCTGCAATGTGTGCTATTGATAGTCGGTTTTTGTCCACTTGGCTCGACAAGTGTTAATAATCAAAGCTTCACTTACTCATCCATTTGGCTACCGACATGTCGAGTAATCAACATTCTCAACATCTCACCAAGTAACACAGATCTGTTTCTAATTTGAATTCAAGTTTATGGTATGAATAGATATCACAAGCACAGTTATATTATACAACTGTCTACTTTCCCTATATTTCAAGGAAAGTGTCTAATCAAGAAACTTTTACATGTCCCGACAATTGTTTCAATAACTGCTACTTTAAATACGACAATGACCTATAAATATGAGAAAGAAACTTTATAAGAGACATATACTAACTCTTAACCACTCACATAACCTTCCCCATTCTTGTTTATTGACTAAAGCATCGAAGTGGTTGCACCATACTAGCCGAGGTACCAAGTGATTTTCTTTTGTTTGCAAGAAATTTCCAATAACCAAAATTCATCGACAACATATGCCTTGTCACAACTGCCAACCTTATCAACGTCCTTCTTCGCATCCTCCCTATCCTTAGGAAGAATAACACTTTCCATCAAAGCTAAGGATTTGGTTTTGTCGCCTAAGGCTGAATCAATGTAGAGAATATTGTGGCCCCAGCATGGAACAAAGTACTCGCCTACCTCACTCTCAGGGACGAATTCAGTACTATTGATGCTGAGAGCTTTGTTCCTCATGACCTCCTTCATCCTTCCATCTAAAGTTTTGGATCTCTTAGACGAAGGTTAGCTGGTGAGCTCCTTCCCACTTCTTTTACTAGGACTCAGCATAATATCTACTTGGAGCGACGATCCCTTAGCAACCTCATGATGGGTGATTTTAACCTTGTTACAAACACTGATATCTTGGCCAAAATCTCTCGACTCTTCAATTAGAGGAATATTTTCTAGAGGTGGGATCACTTCAACTTGTATGGCCTCAACAACCCTAGGCTTTTCACTCCCTTGTTGCTTGTTGGCAGAATAGGATGCCTTCTTCTAGGTTGCTACTTGCTTCACCACTTTCTCTTGTACGGCTTTCTTCAGAGTAACTAGTCAAGTCACGATTATCTTAGTGCATGCTCGATTATCAGCTTTAGATTTTTCAACCTTTGTTTAGGTAAATAATTTGGTGGGATTTACATTGCATACGCCCAAGTCTACAATAAAAAGTAAATACATTAACAATAAAAACAAAGAAATCAAGGACTTACATGTTCCTTACTGAGTAAGGCTCAAAGGCAACCATTCTTCCCCTAAGTCACAAGAACAACTTTCTTCTTATAGCTCTACTTAGCACAACAATTACTCAATAGCATGCCTTCTTTTTTAGAGAAGATTGGCTCCCTATTTTTACATCACCTTATTATTCTCTCTGCATCTTAGAAAAACATTTTGTTTTTGCTTCTTTCTTAAATCTTTTTTACCATAACGACATCATTTGACATTAACTCAATATATTTGGTCTAGATAAGTTTAGTCCATTAGGTCCAAAAGTTCAATTCTTCATCCGATATAATAGACACAAACTTATCGTACCACTTATGGATTTTGAACTGTAATCCATCCATGAATTTTTGCCCATGCCTAACCTCGACCTTTTCACAAACTATCTTGAAATCTATGAGAAGTTGATAAGTGTTTGGTGAGAACATGTTTTGCATAACTCGAAAATAGTTGCAGAATTGCTTGACGAAAGTAGAAAATGGGAAGTGTAGTCCAAAGTCAAGGTAGTTTAGATAAATGTGAAACTCACACTCCCTTGAAAAGTATACCCTTTCCTCCTCTCTTAGCCTCCATAAATTCCATACTTCAGGAAGATCTTGCTAGTATTTATTGTATTTTGAAACAAGAACTTTATCGACAGCACTTGCTACTCCATCTGGAGAATCATTAAAGTAAACCACATTATTATATAAATACTTAGCTACAAATCTTCCTTCTTTGTCATTTGGATAGGTATTTGTTGCAAGAGAATTAATACGAGAAAGTTTATCCCATCGCTCTATCATACTATCAGTCAAGCTACTCGAGGAGGAGGCAATTTTGTTCCTTTTTTTAGGGGGGTAGAAGTAGCCTCGATCTCAGTTACCTTAGAATCTAAAAGAGCAAGTCGACAAATTACGTTTTGAACCATACCAGATTTTGGGTATATGATAAAAGTCACAAAACTTTTGAGAATTTTGAAAATGAATACTAGATGTTAAAAAATGAGCAAAAGCTTATGGATACTAATGAAACTGAAATGAGGAAATCTCTTTTTAGTATTGAAAATTCCTTATATATGAACAATTTCCCTTCATAACCCTAACATGTTTCTAACAGGAGTGATGCATTGATTAGAAGGTGTAGTGTAGATTATTGACATATGTTTTGAGATAGATATTGAACAGTTATCATAGTTCAAATAGTTATTAGCCCTGCAGTGTAATTATGACTAGAGTGACAATTGTTGTATGTACTACTACTTTGTTTTCTAGATAGGGGGGAAAATTGAAGAGTTGCGACCTTTTGGTTAGGATATGATCTGTTGTGTTCCAAATGAAAATAAAAGTACTTATCACATTACTCGACATTTGGGAAACTTAGTTTTTCACACTCTAACCCCACTAACTAAACATTGAGCTTATTTAGTCCCTTAGTCAAGTTCTCAACTATAGGAGTTAGGAGGAAAATGTTGATAGTTGGATTTCATCCATTGAATTCACTTGACCATTCGATTGACAAAAAGTCGTGTAACTCTATTATCAACAAATGCCAACTAAGACAGTTTCTTATCTGGTTTAAACTTATTAAAAGTGGTATGAATGATTATCGTCTAGCACGGTTCCATTACATAACCACTTATCATTCCTATATTTCAAGCATGTGCTTAATTATGAGGTCTTCATGTGTCTCATGATCAATGATTAACTACTATTTAGACATCTAACATTCACTTATAAATACAGAGAAAAAGCATTGTAAGAACTCTCTCAAAATCCATAACAATTCACTTATCTTCTCTTAAACACATTTATTGACTTATTATTCCTATATTTCAAGCATGTGCTTAATTATGAGGTCTTCATGTGTCTCATGATCAATGATTAACTACTATTTAGACATCTAACATTCACTTATAAATACAGAGAAAAAGCATTGTAAGAACTCTCTCACAATCCATAACAATTCACTTATCTTCTCTTAAACACATTTATTGACTTAGGTAATAGAGTGGCTACAATAGACTAACCCTAGTACCATTTAGTTTTTTATGTTTTGTAGGGCTAAGATTTCATCCAAAAATCACATAACAATACACATAACCTCATAATCAAATAAACCTTACCTACTCCATCGTAACAATTGAAACATCACAAACTGGATAAAAAGGAAAAGAAAAACCTAACCCAAAATTACAAGCACCAAACCCTAACCCTACCCATCAAATAAAGCATCAACCTTCTCTTTGCTCTCTATCTCTATCTTATGTGAAGATATTCATCTTCCCTCTCTTTCGCTGTTGAAGCAAGAAATCGGTAAGTTAACATGTATTGTTGCACGTTTTTCTCTAACATTTGTGTAAAATAGTTTTAAGTTTTTAGTTTTATCCACGCTGTTGTTGAACCAGTGTATGTCCCTCCTTGAACTAGGGAATTTCATAAAATGCTTATAGGAGACTAAAATTCTGACTAGTTGATCTAGATACAAAATCCATTACATTTTTTATACATTTTTCACTATAATTCTAAGTGATTGATGATTTAATAGATGTTAACATCTCTCTATATTAAATGCATAATATTAATCAAGTTGTTTGGTTGTAAATCATGTTCCATGAGGAGTTTGTTTATACTGGTGTAATATAGTTTATTGTTAGAAACACATGATAATACAAAAAAATAAAAAATAAAAAATAAAAATAATTAAACTCATATTAATTGAGAAACTATCAAGAGAGGTTATTTGGACCAACTAAAGTTCGAATTGTAATGATGGATGTTTCAACTGAACTTTTTTAAAGTACAATGTAGAAATTTATAAGACATGATGAGATAGCATTACTAGGTACATTTTCATGAAACTGTGTTCTTTATAATTGAACTAAAGTTTAGTCTTTCTATAAAAAATTTAGACAATTGAAGGACAATGAAATGCCTAATGTAGGTTAATACGATGAGTAGAAAGTGGGTATGCTAGTTTTAGTAGTCTTCCATTTTTTGTGAATAGCGACAATATTTACTTTTTTTTTTTTGTTTACAATTTATTAGTAATTAATATTATTTTTTTCATCAAAGAATTTATCCATTTGGTTTAATGGTAAAAGTTGCTTATAACTAGTAAGTAGTATAGTGAAAGAGTGCAAATAACCAAAGTCTTTATTGCTTTACTTGCTAGGTTCTATTTTATTTTGTTTCAAAACTTACAAAATTGATGACAGGATGGTAGTTGAGATTTTGGAATTTAATATGTCTTAAACATAGAAATCAACTAAACTAATCTCAATGGCTTTATTATATATATTATCTTCATATATCTATTTCATTATACCTTCTTTCTAGTTGCTTGCTATTTACCTAATAATGCTTAGCATTGTGATATTACCATATTAAAGCATATTTATATTTTTCCTACTGTTGATCAAATGAGATTACGTGCAAATGAATCTTGAAAAAAGAAGAAAAATGCTTACTTCCTTTTAATGCTATGGGTAGAGTATTGTAACATTGCAACTCAATTCATGTTGTTATGTTATGCTATGGCCTTGCATTGCTATCATCCTCGAGCCCAATCTTATGAATTAAACTTCTATGAATACTATGAGTACATTAGGAGGCTTGTTCATAGCAATAATATCTCCTATATTGAACAACTATGATTAGATAAGCATGCATTTTTCAAATTATGTGAGATGTTAGAGAATATAGGAATATTATGGGCAACTAGGAACATGTTTATAGATGAGCAAGTTGTAATGTTTTTGCATATACTTTTTCACCATATGAAGAATAGAGTAATCAAATATAATTTCAAGAAGTCTAGAGCAATAGTTAGTTGAATAAAACATTACGTTTAAGCAATAGATTGTTGAAGAAGCTTGAACCCATTACTAACAACTACATCGATGATTGATGGAAATTTTTTAAGGTATAAACAAATAATGTTGAATTATTTCAATTTTATAGATAGTCTAACATACCTTATATAGCTTACAATAGTTTATTCATTATGTAGAATTGTTTGTGAGCTTTAGATAGAACCTATATCCAAATTAGAATGCCCATGAAAGATAAACTACGATATAGAGCTCGAAAGAATGAGATGTTCACTAATGTTCTAGGTGTTTGTACACTAAACATGTAATTCATTTGTATGTTAGCAAGATGGGAGAGCTCTACAACAAATAGTAGAGTGCTTCGAGATGAAATCACCAGAAGGCATTTTCTTAAGGTTCCTCATGGTATGATTTATTAAAGTCTTTATTACTTTATGTTTACTCGATTACAAATTGTTTGAATTAATAACCAATGTTGCCCTTTTCATGTAGGATGCTATTACTTAGTAGATGAAGGTTATCCCAATTGTGAAGGATTTTTTTATAGCTATTAAAGGTTAATCATATCACTTAAATGAATGGTGTTAGGGTCATCAACCAAGATCCCCTAAAGAATTGTTCAATTTTAGACATGCTTTTACTCGTAATGTCATAGAGAAGTGTTTTGGACTTCTTAAAATGAGATGGAGTATCCTTAGAACTCCTTCATTTTATCTTATCAAAATCCATAATTAAGTCATTTGGACATGTTGCTTGCTCCACAATTTGATTAAGATAGAGATGACTGCTAATCCCTTTGAGGAAAAGGAAAGAAGTGGAAAACAAATTTCTTCCACACTCCTTTATGTTAATGTTTGAATAAAATGGACATGTTTATGTCCTCGCTGTTGCTGTTGTAATCAGCTACCAAACTTATGTATTAATGATGTTGAGATAGTTGTGGAATTGGAGTTGGTGGTGGTTTTTTAAGTGTGTGAAAGAGCAATAATATTTTTGGTAATTTGGTGCCAAATTATCAATGGAATGATTATTAGAATTGGAATTGCAAGTTTGAGCAACTTCCTTTGTTAAAGCAATTTTAGTTGTTTGTATAATATTTTTGTAGTTGTCTTTTTTGATCACATATTACTGTTTACAGGTTTTCCTTAACATGTGCTTAATTTGGCAGCAACAAGAATCAAAATATGTTTGCAAGTTTTTCTTGGCATGTGCCTAATTTGGCAACAAGAATTAAAAACCAATACATAAAACTAAGGATATAGTTCCATATTTACCATTTGTAGTATTATGTAAAGTATAAGAATCAAAATACTGATGCATAAAACCAAGGATATAATTTTATATTTACCAATTTTAATATTATGTAAAGTATAACATTACACCAAAGCATGGGTACTTCTTCTTCTAGTTACAAATGAATACAATTCACAAGAAATTAATCACATTACTAATAACATTCTGTGAATAAATTATTAAGATTAATGATAAATGCTCAAACCAATTAGATTGTTTAACTAATTCCAGTCTAAGTACTTTAATTAATGCATTTTTCTAGTTCCCAATGGTCTACGTGACATATGAGTCAAGTGACATTATGTCCAAAAGACAAAGGGGGGTAAATTTGAATTTGAAATATATATTGGTTATGGTAGCAATGATCTTAGTAACCTTCATTTCTAAAAAGTTACCTATATAATATAAAAATATTACTTATTTTCAATTCAAACTTGTGAGTTGAGTTTCATATTTGCTATTCCTTTATTTATTTCTAGATAGTAGTTTCATTTTCTTTATTTAATTTGATTTATCTAATGTTATTCTTAAATTAGCACTAATAAATAAAGCTATAGCCACTCACAAACATCTAACCCCAACTCAAGCAGACTACTTTACATCATAACTGATTAGGCCCCGACTTGACCCAAATTAGGTCGACCCCTGACTACAAATCCTCCTATCTCTTTTTCTCCCACTTTGTACCAATTTTCTAACATCCAACCATAAAGTAATATGTGTTTTCTAGCACAATATTCCAAAAGGATTCTTTAATTTTTCGTATGGAATATCCTTTATCTTTTTTACCCTTTTTAGTATATGTTATGCAGCTTAATTATAAGGATACCCTTTTTTGTCTTTTCATACATGTAAAGTAGAGTGGATGGGTATATAAACCTCCACTTAAATGTACGTAGACATAATCTTCAACATCAAAATTTAATCAAGTTTCTCTTTGAGCAACCCTAGTGTTCTCGTTACTCTTCAACTCTTATCTATTCCCTTTAGTGAGGAATAGTGGTGAATGACCCTTCAGCTTGGACCAGTGAGTCATATTCGGTAGATGATAAGCTCAGTAAGATTGATTGGTGTGTCATATTCAGATGGTAACTACTTAGACTTTGCTAACTTTATTTTGTTTCATTTTCTGCGTACTTCTTTATGGTGCCTCTTCATATGTCTATCCCCAAAAACACATCAGCTTCACCGATATCAAAGCACAATTCTGAGAGGGAGTATATGAAGTTACAATGAAGTGTTTGGTTCGCTTCACTATTAGTGGTTGTTGTGTTCCTTCCGTAGTTATTGTAATCTATTCATGTAGAGTAAGTGTAGAGTTCTGAGTTGTATAGTGAAGATTTATATGTTAGTGAGTGTGCTTTCATTATTACACTGTTCTTACTCTATTTTTCCGCTCTAAAAACAGAGTAAGTCATTTTCTATCCCATTCAAGTGATTGTTAGGTATTAAAGTTGTTAGAGTGTTATAATCAAAGTTTTGGGTAGTAAGGTAGCATTGTTTCCTATGTTGTATGCTGTTAACTTGTTTAAGAAGTATTATACCATGTCAGATTCAAGTTTTGAAGGTGTCATTGGTGACTAGAGTAGTAATGCTCAACCTGATCGTGGTCATAATGGTATTAATACCCCAAGATCGGTTGATGACAAACTTGACAAACTCATTAATCTTGTTGAGAGCCTAGTCACAACAATGCAAGTTAATAGGCAAGAAACTCAGGGCATGCTACTGCATAACCTACTTGAAAATATTTAAGAGAGAGGTTATGGCCAAGGTGACCGAATAAATCATCCAGTTCAACTACAACAATCTGGAGGAGTTATAGACTGAGTTGCTAGATGAAGATTGGAGTTAGAGGAGATTGAGAAAGATGATGAGGAGATTGATGTTAAGGAGTATAGAGAGGAAGAAAAAGCTGGTTATTACCAAGCATAAGAGCGAAGAACATGAGCACCTTGAGGATTAGACGATTTTAAGGTCTAAATCCCACCCTTTAGTAGAAGTAGAGATGCAAATGAATGTTTGGTGTGGAAAGAGAAGGTGGAAAAGGTTTCTAACTATTATGGATATATAGGAGCTGTGAAGGTCTGACTTACTGCACTTGAGTTCTCAAGGTATGCCATTATATGATGGAAGAGTCTGAATGCAACCAAAGTAAAGGATGAAAGATGAGGATTAAGGAACTGAGATGACATGAAAAGATTGTTAAGGGTAGATTTGTGCCTAAGACCTACTTATAAGATACGTTTGTAAAGTTGCAAGAACTTTGTCAAAGAGACCAATCTATTGATGATTATATGAGAGAGTTCTAGATGCTTATGATCCGAGCTAATGTGGAAGAACCAGAGGCTCATGCAGTGTTGAAGTACATTTCTGAACTCAGATATGAGATTTGCAATATTGTGGAAGTGCAGAGCTTTTATACCTTGGGATAGAAAAATAAAGGATTAGTGCTTCCAGCCAACCTAAGACAATATTCTCCTAAACCCCTACTCTGCACCAACCTGTCTATGCCAAATTGAGGAGGCCACACTAAGCTGAGGAAAGGAATGACCGACCTGATGATAGTCAAGTAAGCCAACAGGTCCGAGTGGGATACATAAGCTAAATTGAAGCTAAGCTAACCACGAAAACATATGAGAGAGGATAAACTTCCAGACGGAGGACTAGTGAGGTCAAAAGCTTTAAATGCTTAGGCTTTAGATACATGGCTACTGACTATTCAAACCAACATATCATGGTACTCTAAGGAGATGTAGTGGATAAAACCAACGAAAGCGAGTCTGAGGAGGAAAAGGATGTTAGAAAAGTTGAAACCGAAGAAGAAGAGGAGACCTGCATCTATGTCAACTTGACAGAAGTAATAACCTTAGTACTAAGATAAGCACTAAGTTCCTTGCCAAACTCCAAGGAAGACCAAAGGAAAAATTTGTTCCATACCAAGTGTACCATCAAAGGACAGTTGTACACTATCATAGTAGATGGAGGGAATTGTACTAACGTGGTTGCATAATCCTTTGTGCAAAGGTTAGGTTTACTGACCTTAAAGCATCCTTAACCTTACAAGCTACATTGGCTTCATGATAGGGGTGCTTTGTACATGACTGAACAAGTAACTATGCCATTCAGTGTTGGGAATGTGTATAGGGATGAAGTTTGTAATGTCATCCCTATAGGAGCTTTACATATGTTACTTGTACAACTTTGTTTGCTTAACTGACATATTAATTACAACAAATATAAGAACACTTATGCCTTTGTTGAGGATGGAAGAAGCACTATGTTGCAACCTACAACACTGACCCAAGTAAATGATACTCATAATCAACTCACTCGAGCTAGTAAAAAGAAAGCCTTAGTGATGAGCTAAAGAGAGCTTCAAGTTGCTTAGAAGGCCAATGAGCACATGTTCTTGTTGATTAGAAGATTGTTGGAGATGAAGGATTTAGAGGATGTTCTTGATGAAATTTGATGCTTGATAAATGAGTTTTCTAACCTACTTCTTGAAGAACTACTTAAAGGACTACTCTTAATCTAAGGCATAGAGCATTGCATTGATCTATAGCCAGGCGCTCTATTGTCGAACCAACTTACATACAGAATGAACCTTGAGCAAGTTGCCGAGCAGAAATGATAGGTAAATGAGCTTATAGAACGAAGATATGTGAGGGAGAGCATGAACGCTTATGCAATACCAGCTCTACTCATCCCTAAGAAAGATGGTTCATGGCATATGTGCATCGATAGCCGAGCAATCAACCAAATTATTGTCAAGTCCATATATCTAATACCAAGGCTTAATGACATGTTAGATGAGCTCTGTGGTGCCAAAATATTGTCAAAGATTGATCAATGATGTAGCTATCACCAAATCCATATGAGACCAAGAGGTGGGTGGAAGACTACCTTCAAGACTAGGCATGGACTTTACGAATAATTGGTTATGTCATTCGGACTTACTAATGCACCGAGTACATTCATAAGGTTATTGAACCATGTGATGTGCCCCCTGATCAGAAAATGTATGGTCGTATACTTTGATGACACCTCTAAATAATATTTGACATCTTGTAAGCTAAGCAGTTATATGGGAATTTAAAGAAATCCATGTTCTGCTAAGATAAAGTGGTTTTTCTTGGGTTTGTAGTGTTAGGAGAAGGAATATGAACAGATGAGGAGAAGATTCGAGCTGTTCTAGAGTAGCTAAAACCAAAAAATGTCACTAAAATTCAAAGTTTTCATGGCTTAGCTACCCCCTTGACCAAGCTCACAAAGAAGAGTGAAGGGTTTAAGTGGAATGACCGAGCTGAACAAAGCTTCAAGGAGATCAAGGAGAAGGCCCTTATCTTATCATTACCAAATTTTGACAAACCAGTTGAGTTGGAATGTGAGCATCAAGCGTCAAAATTAGTGCTATCTTGATGTAAGAACGACGACCCGTCGCCTACCATAATGAGAAGCTTAGTGATGCTGCTCTAAACTACACTATGTATGAGAAAGAGTTTGGCAACACTATTTGCTACCATAAGATTTTGTTATTTACATAGACCATGAGTCTCTAAAGCATCTTGGAAGTCAAAATAAACTTTCAAAGAAACAAGCCAAGTGGTTGGAGTTTATGAAAGGGTTTTCATACGTAATATGACACAAGAAGGGAAGTGCAAATGTGGTCATCGATGCTTTATCATGATAGCAAAACTTGCTGACCACTTTGCAAACAAAATTACTAGGATTTTCGCTTATCACTGAGTAGTGAGTTAATGACCCTCATTTTGGTTCGATTATTGAGCAGTGTAGAGAAGGAGTAGTTGTTAGAGGATATTATCTTAAGGATGGCTATTTGTTCAAGGATTGAAGGCTGTATATACCAAACTATTCCATGCGTAAGCTATTGATTAGGGAAGCCCATAGTGGTAGATTATTTAGTCACTTTAGAGAGACCAAGATAGCCAATCTATTGAAGGAGAACTTTTATTGTCCTGGTTTGGCCAAGGATATCCATAAGGAAGTAAGTAGTTATGAAGTGTGTAAGCACTAATGATGTAGTAGACCATTTCAACAAAATGGCCCATTTCATCCCATGCCATCAAACTAACGATGCTTTATACATTGCTAATCTATTTTTGCAAGAAGTTTGACTATATAGAGTGCCAAAGACTATTATTTCAAATAAAGACACAAAATTTTTAAGCTATTTTTAGAAGACTCTATAGAGAAAAACTGGAACTAAACTTGTGTTCAACTCTAATAACTATCCTCAAACTGATGGCCAGACTAAAGTGATGAATAGGATACTAGGAAACTTACTCAAAGCTATCATGGGAAAGAACTTGAGGGACTAGTGTAAACACCTAATTTTTGCCATCCCCCTTTTATTTTTCAAATTAAGTTATTAAGTCCTAAATTAGAAAAATTTCAAAAAAAATAGAAAATTAAAGAAAGCCTAAAAAAAATGATGAAAGTTAGAAAAAATAGGAATTTTAGAAAAATATAAAAAAATAGGAAAATAGGAAAAAACACAAAAAATAAGAAATTTAGAAAAAATACAAAAAAATAAAAAATTTGAAAAGTCATAAAATAAAATAGGGAATTTAGAAAATAATAATTTTTTAGGTTGTTTAATTAGAATATAATTTTAATTTCAATTTCAATAGTTTTGAATAAAAGACTGTTGGGTCTAGGCTTAGATTTGAATCTAGCTCAGGCTAACTTGGTCTATATATGCAATTAATTACATATATGAATAAGGAAAAACCAATAGCTCAGTTGGATAAGCATCTGGACTTAATATTACATATGACTCGGAGATCCTAAGTTCAATTTATAGAAGGTGCAAAATGTATCTTTTATTTTCTTTTCTCATTTTATTACCATGTCATCGCCACATCACGGGCTACGTTATCGCCATATCATTTACCAACTCACTTCTAAGTATGGTAGACACATTCCGACACATTCCAATACACTCCGGCACATTCATATACGTGTAGCAATCTATTTAGTACCACATATTGTCCAGGTTCGTCTAATCCAAAATTGGAAGAAAATCATATTGCATTTAATTTTTTCCATCTTTAACACAACCATGACACCTATAAATAGGGGTTTACTCTTCATTTTCAAAACACAACAAAAACTTCAAAACACTTTAGAAAAACAAAAATTGAAGTTTCCTCTCTCTCTAGGATAGCATTCTTTACAATGTTTTTACGAAAATCACCACCATCGGATTTCTCGAGCTAACTAAGCCAACTCCAAGTCGAAGTGAGCTAACTCAAGTCGAAGTAAGCTGAAGTGAGCCGATCCAAGCCAAACTGTGCTGATTCAAGCTGAAGTGAGCCAACCGAGCCGATCTAAGTCGAAGTGAGCCGATCCAGGCCGTTCGAGCCAATCTAAGCCGTTCGAGCCAATTTGAGCCGATTTGGTTTTTCTTTTTTTATTTTTTATTTATTTGTAAATGTTGTAAATGAGAAAAAGAAAAAGAAAAGAAAAAAGAATGAAAAAAAAAAGAAAGAGAAGAAAAAACAAAAAGAGAAAAAAAAGAAGAAAGGAAGTAGTCTATTTATTTATTTTAATAGAAATAGATAGATTAGGTATAAAATAAATAAGATAATATAATAAAAATAAAAATAAATAAATAGGTTAGTAAACAAAAATCGTTTTCACACTTAGAAAAATTAAGGTTTCTAAAAATAAATGAAAATAAATAAACATTTTTCCAAATTTGGACTATTTTAGAGTTTCCAAAAATAAAACACCAATTAAGACCGTTTAAAAGAATTTCCTTGAATAAATTGAACTGGGTAAAAACGTAAATGCGTCTCTTTTTCAAAAATTAAAATCAAACCACCCACTAAAGTTTTTTTATAAACGAACTACGGAAGTCTGATCCCGAGTAGCAGGTATGTAGGCACCCATACGCAAGTACAAGGCGACTTAAAATATGGAAAGTTTTATTTTTTCCATTTCTAGATATTTATGTAAATTAATCAATTTAGTCACATGTATCATAATTAGATGTTTTTAGAAATTAAAAAGGGTATATTTGAAAAGCGAAGTTGAATTCGGAAAGTTAAAAAGCGATACCCGTTTAGGGTTTAATTAATTAGCCCCTGAATCTAAATCTTTGGTTTTCAAAAAAGGTTTTTTAATCGATAGACAAGTAGCTAAGTTATAACCAATCTACCTAATTGGTTCTAACTTAACCTCTTTTCCTAACTCCGGTCGGGTGGCGACTCCAAATTTTTTCAAGTTAGAAAAAATGATTTTTTTTAAACTCTAGTCGAGGGTCAATATTAAATGGGTAGGGTTTAGTATTGATCGGTTTAAATAAGACCTAATTTTATAAAAAGAACTAGGAGTGAAAAACCAAGCTCAATAACTAGGATCTATGTCTACCAATTATGGAATTCACATACAACCAAATTGTCCATAGCATTACTGGGAAGGCTCCATTCCAGGTCATCTATGGCCTCAATCCTACTATCCCCGTGGATATGATCAGAACCACTACAACTACTGAAGAGATTCAATCCGGAGTTGACCAAGCTTAAGAATTGCAAAATCTACACCAATCTGTAACTGAGAAGATCACCAAGTTCAATTAAAGATAACAAGAGTTTGGTTGTAGAAGCTACCAAGCTATTTCTATCCAACTAGGAGACTTAGTATGGATACACCTCAACCGAGAATAATTCCCACACTTAAGGTAAAGCAAGCTATCTCCTTGAGCTGATAGTCCATTCAAGGTCTTGAAGAAAGCTAACCACAACGCCTATCAAATCGAGTTACCTATTGAATACGGTATTTCCTCCACCTTCATTGTATTCAACATGATTCTACACCAGCTAAAAGAAGGCCCCACGAATGCCCCAAAGGAACAACTAAAGACCACTTTAGATTTAGGGTCAAATATTTCCGACCCCTAGGCAAATGATAGGAATCAACCCTTACACCAATCACACTTAGCTAGGCTAGAGCACTCTAAGGACTCACTTAAAGAATATTAGCTTAAGGCCTTATCTAAGACATATCCTGACTTGATCTTTTGCCAATCTAACTATCAGACCCTCAAGTATGCCAAACCTACTCCTACTAAGCAATTGTACTTTATCTAGGAAGATAACCTAAAGACTATCTAAGCTGAGTTCCCAAGATGACCGCAAACATCTGACCCCAACTCAAGCTAACTACTTTATAGTGGAATTGATGAGGCCCCGACTTGATCCAGATAAGGTCGGGCCTTAACTGCAAATCCCCCTTTCTCTTTTTTGCCTACTTTGTACCATATTTCTAACATCCAGCCATAAAGTGAGATGTGTCTTCTAGCACGACATTCTAGAAGGATTCTTTACTTTTCGGTATTGAATATTTTTTGTCTCTTCTATCCTTCTCAATATATATTATGTAGCCTAATTGTAAGGATACCCTTTTTATCTTTTCATATATGTAAAGTAATCCTAGTAAATAGGTATATAAACCTTTACTTAAATGTACGTAGGCATAACCTTCAACATTAGAATTTAATCAAGTTTCTCTTTAAACAACCCTGTGTTCTCATTAGTCTTCAACTCTTATCTATTCCCTTTAGCAAGAACTAGTGGTGAATAACCATTCAGTTCGAATTGGTGAGTTATATACAACAGATTGTAGGTCAAGTAGGATCAATTGGTGTGTTATATCCAGTTGGTAACTGCTTAGACTTTGCTAGCTTTCTTTTGTTTCTTTTGCTATTCACTTCGTTGTGGTGCCTCTCCGTATGTCTGACCCCGAAGATGCATTACAACGTCATAAGGTTCAAAGTAATATTCCTACCATCTTTCTCAAACACATATTTGTTCTTAAATCTATCATGCATAACCCTCTAGTCAAAAGCCAAGGTTAGCCTAGCAACACATGAGACGCATACATTAACACGTCACAAAGAATTCCATCAAAATAATTCCCAATAAAGATCAATAGTAACACTTGCTAAGTGATGCGTATGATTCCCTTTTCATTCAGCCAATGCAGTTTATTAGGCCTTGAATGTGAAATGGTCGGTACTTTAAGCTTCCAAAATCAATCGATAGATGCAACGTTTGTGCAACTCCTACTATCCACTATGAAGTAAAAAACTTGTTCATTTACTTTACAAGTGATGTGGAATAGGTTCTCTCTTTACTCCCCCTTAATAAAGGGTTCTATACTTATTGTATGTTAGACAACCAAAGTTAGTTTATCCAGATCCTTAGCAAACACTTCCTCTTCAATAAGATCACCTTCTTAGGTCGTATCCTTCTCGAGAGCAACCTCCTCCTCAAGCTCCTCATTAGTGCTATCTATGTCGAGTTTCAAAATGTCTCCTTTGATAATCATAGTTTGCTTGTTCGAACATTGAGCAACCATGTGCCTAAACCTTTGATACCTAATACTTTAGTTGATAACCTTGTTTATGTTTGTGGTATTGTTTTAAGTCTCTATCCTAACTTACTAAGCTGTGGTTACTTACATCCCTATAGTTGTTATTGCAAGTGCTAGTGATGAAGCAGCCTATGATCACCTTAATGCTAGCAACTACGGGATCTTAGGGAGCGAGGATGTAAATAGAAGACCAAATTCATTCTATAGTTAGATTTATTTTAAATCTTTTAGCAATAGTTTATAAATTACTTAATTAGATTATGATTAGATTTTCAAATCTTGTAAATACACTTAGATTAATTTAATGTTAATATTTACTTTTCTTAAATTCATAAGTGAGCAATTTATTTAATTTATAAACTGTTTACTTCAAAGCGAGTTAGTTATGAATGCCTTATGTAGATCAGGTCTAAGATAGCGGTTGTAAAGTTAACTTCTATCTTAGAATAGTTTGCACGGTGGGGCTGTTACGACTCTACCGCTTCGGAGCATGACACAAACTTGCCTTTATTAAGATACAGAAGCTCAAGGTGAAGGATAAGAAGATCTTCAGAGAGTACCTATCGAAGAAGAGCATCTATCGAAGAAGAGCATCCGGGCTCGGCAGAAGTTTTAGAAATGATAGCAACAACATCAGAGCTAAGTTGGATGGATCCCATTTGGAGTTATTTAGAGCAGGGCACGCTTTTGAAAGATAGGAGAAAAGCAAAGAAGTTAAGATATCACACCACCAATTATACATTGGTAGATAGTGTCCTGTATCACAGGAGGGTCAAACTCCCTTACTTAGATGCCTTCGAGAAGGTAAAGGCCTGCGCGTTATGGAAGAGTTGCATGCCAAAGTGTATAGCAACCACATTCAAAAGGTAAAGGCCTGCGCATTATGGAAGAGTTGCATGCCAAAGTGTATAGCAACCACATTCAATCCTAATCCCTCTACATTCAGGCGCTACGGTTGAGATACTATTAGTCGACCATGGGTAAGATACTAAAGCCATAGCCCAAAAGTACCTCCAGTGCTAGAAGCATGCCCCTATTGGTCATGTACCCAGCACTAGTCTCCAACCTCTAACCAGTCCATGGCCGTTCACCTAGTAAGGCATCGACATCTTCAATGCCTTCCTTAAGGCTTTAGGGGGACGACAATTCATCATAGTTGCTATCGATTACTTCACCAAGTAGGTCGAAGCCAAAGTCATGGGGAAAATCACAGAGAGGAATTTTGAGTCCTTTGTTAGTAACAACATCCTCTCTCGATTTGGGTTCCCTTATAACTTCATCATGGACAATAGGCAATAGTTCAATAACCTTAGATTCAAGGATTTTTGTGCCAAGCATCACATTTCACAACACTTCACATTAGTTGCTTACCCTTAATTGAATAACTAAGTAGAAGCAGCCAATCAGGTCAACCTCACCATTTGAAGAAGCAAGTAGATCGAACTCGTAGCAGCTTGTCAAACAAACTACCCAACAATTTGTGGAGGTATAGCACTACCCACTGCACTTCTACAAGCTAAACCTCCTTTCACTTAGCATTCAGGTTAGAGGCTGTTTTCACCATCGAACTTGAGCTCCCCAATATTCGGACTCAAAGTTTTAACACCATCCTTAATGTGTCCCTATTACAAGCTAGAGTTAACACCATTGAAGATATTAGAGACTTTGTTGCTACTTAGGTAATTGCCTACCAATACCAAGCAGCCAGACATTATGATCAGAAGGTCAGACTCAAAGAGTACAAGGTCGGTAACCTTGTCTACCGAATGTTAGAGGCTACTAGTTCGCGAGAAGGACTAGCCAAGTTAGCCCATAATTAGGAAGACCTAGTTAGAGTCAAAGAAAACTTGGCCAATAGAGCGTATAGATTAAAAAGACTAGATGGAGAGCTCATCTCATGCACATAAAATGCTAATAACCTTTAGCTTTATTTTGATTAGTGTACCATTATGTAAATCCTCTCAAATTTTGAATGAAAGGTTCCATTTTTCATACATTGTCTAAGTTTGCCTCTCTTCCTCTTACTCTCTTACTAAGTCCCAACCCTTAAAGGGTAAATAAACCTACTAACTTGGCAGGTCGGAACACCATTAACCTGACCTCCTTGGGTAACCTTAGTAAAGGGAAACACCCCTTATCCTAAGAAACTCCCACTAACTAGGCAAGTCAAAGCACTAATGACCTAACCCCTTTGAGTAACCTCAATAAAGGGAAGCACCTCTTTCCCTGAGAAACTCCCATTAATTAGGTAGGTACCTCCTTAGGCAACCTTAGTAAGGGGAAACACCCTTTACTCTGAAGAACTCCTACTAACTAGATAAGTTGGAATGGCACCAACCTGACCTACTAATATAACCTGAGTAAGGGAAAACACTCTTTACTGTAAAGAACTCCTAACTGAGTAGGTCGAAACGCTACCAACTCGATCCCTTAGAATAGCTTAAGCAAGAGATATTGCCCCTTGTGCATAAAGTATTAGACTATGCCATACCTAACTGAGCAAACAAGGAAAAACATTCAATAAAAAACAAAAAGTCAAAGTGCATAAACAAGTACGCGAATGAATTTAAGTATCATTCATAACATAGGGTTTACAAATTTAAGGCTAGCATCTTGACATGGGGTATAAAAAGAAGAGAGGGGGATAACTACTACCTAGGATCAGTTAACTCTAGTAACTCTAAAAAATCTGATGATTCTATTTGCTCTAGAGGCTAGTCCGTTGATAGCCTCCGAGAAGACTAGCTTTAGGCTAGAATGAGGGCTAAAAGTTACTGACTGGAGTCAGTAAGAGGATTACCTCAACCCTAATTACCCTAAGAAGCACCCTCAAGGGTAACCTTCTGTTGAGCTGCTAAGACAAAAGTAGATGTGGAAGGGTTTTGTCTAGACTTAGTAGCAAAAGTGGTCCCTTAAACATTAATAGCTACTTAAGCAACTTCTCTCTCTCATGCTTGCACCTCCCTCTTCTCCTGAAAAGTTGGGCTATCCATAAAATCAAGGAAGCTTAAGTCGAGATTAGGATAATGGGTGAGCACCTCTTTCCTTGTGAAGCAAGTGGATTTGGTGGAGACATCTTCCAACTCGTTTAACCACTCCTCCATTAGTTGAAAATTGGCAACAACTTTCTTAACAATAACATCCCTGAGAACCTTCCTACTCTCTAATTTAGAGATGACCTCCACCATTTCCAAAGCCTTCTCCTAAAGTTCCTTGATTTATTATTCTAAATCTACCTTTCGACTAACTAGCTTCAGCGATGTAGTTTTGATGTTGTCACATTCTAATGCCTTCATTGCCAGCTTGGTTTGCAACCAAGAGACCAACGCCATCAGCTTAGTATTCTCTCTCTCGAAGTTGGCCTTAGCTTCCCTCTCAACATCTAGTTTTTGGGAGAGTTGAGCCTTGGTCCTTTATTCATCTTTAAGCTAAGCCTTTAAGTTATCTACCTTCTTAACAATGTAGTTACCTCGTTTTTGACACCCTTAGGATTTTTTCTTATTAAGTCAAATTTAAAAAGAAAATAAAAATTCATAAAAATAATAAAACAAAAATTGTAAAAAAAATGTAAAGTATCAAGTTAAGTCGAGTCGTCTATGGTCGAATTGGACAATAGTTAAATATGTATATTCAATTTAATAAATTCCAAGTCATTGAATAATTAGGCTTCATTTAAAAATATTTTTATTCCAATCCAAAATAAAGCAAATTTTTATCTAATTTATATTGGGCTAAATAGACTCATGATTTATTAAATGGGTTAACGTGTATTTTGGGTTAAATTAAGATAGATTAAATTAGTTCAAGATAAAATGCCCAAATAAATGTAGGGTTTCTAAAAACTTAATTGAATCTTGAATGAATCCAAATTGAGTATCATCGTATCTTTCAAAAATTAGATATGTTAAGATTGAATCTTTACAACAAAAGATTTGAAAGACTTAAGATCTATAAATAGTAGATATTGGGCTGAAAAATATACGTTTCACAAACACACAATAGTGATCATTGTCCACGTTTTCACATTCATACAGGATACAAACGCCACTATTCACTATTCATGTTTGACATACAAAAGCATCCTCACCCATCTATCGTTATACATAAAACTATACACGATTACACGTACTACCGTCTCTCATGCCTGTCTACAGCCTACTGCCCTCACACACGTGTCCAAAACTCAATCTCCACTTCACATCTATAACCTATACACACACCCATCTAGCAGCACATACACCGATTAGAACACTTATGCACAATCACCACACGCCATACTACACTATCCTCATGCCACTGTACAACACTTCACGTACACGACTACTATCTACGATCAATACTACGTTGCACCATACGGTCACATGCCCAGCACTATCCAAGACGATCAACACTGCACATTTGACTCCGTCACAATACAATACATATGTTTATGCCTAGTTTGACTTTATGCACAATCAATCTAGTCTGATTATGCGTACGATCTAACCCACTTAAGTAATTGGGTAAATTATTTTCGTTATTGATTTATTTTGTTTTCAATTGATTAATCACTTTATTTTACAAACATTTTTTTTAGTGTAGGTTTTTTAATAAATTCTAACATAAACTATAAACCGTAAATTTCTTTAGACAAATTTCATGTTTTTTTAATTAAATTGCATTTTTTTAGAAAAGTTGCATTTCTTTTCTCCGACATTTATATCTTTGGAGAAGATATGTATCTAAATTGTGTCTTAGTAGATATTGCATTTAGGATTTAAAAAATTAATTTTTGATACGTAATAGTTTTTTTTTTTAAATTAAAAATCTTAACTAGAGTTTTTTTAATGATTTAGTTAATTAAGATTTTTTTTTTAAAATAGATTAGTGAAATTAGATCTTTTTAGTTTTTTTTTTAAATAATAAATTGATAATTAATGTAAATCTGGTTCGATTTCTCTTTAAAAAACCAACCTACTAAATCTTTTCTAAACAAAAGAAATACTTTGATTTGATTGTGACTAATGGGTAGGCTCGAACACATTGAGTACATCCTATATGTGTATCATAAATCTTTACTAAATGTGACATTGGATCTATCAATTTAAAAATGCCATAAATCTTCGATCTAGTAAACTTATAGATGAATCACATATTTGAACAACAGATGATTCAATGATTTTACTAGAATTTTTCTAATCAATTGAATTCAGAATAGATTCATGAGATTGGACCAAGATACTTTGATTTCTTACCTTTTTATCAAATTTACATATCAGACATGCTAATTTAAATTGAAGGATATTTTAATTTCTATAATTAATACTACTTATTTATTTAACAAATTTGATTGATTGATACAAGTTGATTTTTTGTTACGATAAATTGATGAAACAATAGCTAACCCAATAGCTGCTTCAACAACTGCAATAGTTATAACAAAAATCGAGAAAATTTCTCCTTTTAACTATCGACTATCAAAAAATCCGAAAATGTTATGAAATTTATATTAACCGCATTTAGTATAAGTTCAAGACACATAAGTGTCATAGCCATATTTCGACTCGTGATCAATCCATAGATACCTATAGAAAATAAATAGGCACTTAAAACAAGTACATGTTCAAGTATCATTGACCAACTCCTTATTAATTTGGATTCATTTTTTAATATGAACAAGAATTCAACAGATTCGATTGCCTATAATGTAACAAGTCCAAAACAAAGGATTTATCCATGAAGAGTCTTCAAATCAAAATAGAATTAAAGAGAAATGGATTTGATAACATAGAACAAAGTTGAATGTGGATTGCTATTATGTTAATAGTGATCCAGATTTATCATTGATGAGCAACAGCAATTGCACCTATTAAAGCAACTAAAGGAATTAGCAAAATGAGTTCAAATGGAAGAGTAATTGTTTGAATTGTATAATCATCAATTACTGATATTGGTAAACGACCCAAAGCAATTTGATTATAATTCAATTCATGACTATCATAAGTAGAAATCTCATATTCTTCAATCATTGATAAGCAATTTGTTGGACAATACCCAACATAGTTACTATAAAAGATACAAATTTCAAAATCAATACTGTAATTAAGCAATTGTTTCTTTTGAATACAAGTTTCCAACTTCTAATCTACAACAAGTAGATCTATAGGACACACACAAACACATGCTTCACAAGCAATACATTTATCAAATTCAAAATGGATTCGTCCGCAAAAACGCTTTGATGTAATTAATTTTTCATATGGATATTGAATAGTTACAAGTAATCAATTTGCGTGGGATAAGGTAATCGTGCACCCTTGACCAATGTACCTTGCAGCTCATATTGTTTGTTGACCATAATTCATAAACCCAGTTACAATAGGGAATATATCGTAAAGATCTATGAATAATTTGATGTTTGTTTCTTTCTCTTGTTTGAGAAAAGTCGTAAATAGAGAATATCGTATTCCTTATTTCCTTTGTAGTGAACAGTTGTAAGCACCTCTATGGTAATCATATAAAAATAAATTTTTTTCTCTTTTTTATAAAATTAGTAACAAAAATTATTAAAAATTCATCTTAATTGCATTTTTGCATATCTATATATATTTTAGCATTTTTAGAAAAATTATAAAAAAAAATAAAAGCACATTAGTTTTTTTTTTTTTTTTTTGTCTTTATATGGTCACTTAATCTTAATAAGTTAACTCCTAAGCCTAAATTTTCTGATTTAATTTTTTAAAAGATATTTTTTTTAGAATATTTGCAGATTAGTAGCTAAATTAGGATTTTCCTACTTAAAAACCCTAATTTTATTTTTTACCTGTTTAATTAGTTGGTGACTCCAATTTTTAAAATTTTTTAAAACATTTTTTAATAAAAAAATGTTTTCTTAATTTTATGTCAAGTAACTTATATTAAACGGGATAAGCTTAATATAGAATAAATTAAGGAAAACTGAAATAGAGCTTAATAGAATTAATAACTCTACTAAAGACTCTAGTGGTCTAACCATGTAAAAATAAAAATTAATTAATAGGGTTTCATGTTTATTTCTTTTTATCTATATATTATAATATAGTTGTACTAATTGGATTTTGGTGATACAGGCCTTTATGAAAAGCTTAGCTTAATGGGCCCATTATTTAGGATTTAGGGAGGCCTTTATTTAAAAATAATCATTCGTGTACTTAGATGTGATTGAAATTGTGCGACCTTAAAAACTTAGGATGGGTTGCCATTGTGTAACCCTTGAGTTGCTTGAGTCTTTACTCTCACTTAACAGTAATAGGCGAGCCCACTTATACTTCTATGTAGCCTATTAAGTTTTTCTCCGAAAATGCTTAGAGCTACAAAGCCTAAGACCCATAGATTCCACCTTTCAACATCATTTTTTTTGAAAAAAAAAAATTTAACCATTGTTAAATTATAGGAAAATTTGATAATACGCAATTGGTTGGGCTTTCTTTTTCAAAAAAAAAAAAGAAGAAGGGAAATTAAAAGAATCAATATCCTTATATATAAGTGTCTATGAGCTTAATTTTTTTTTTATTTCAATCTACTCATATATAAATGTATTCCTTGACTAGGGGTTTACAATGATTCCATTCCTATAATTTAATATTTACTAAAATGTATTACATGGCATACACTTGCAATATATTGTATTAATTTTATACTACACTTTATTATATATATATATTATTATCTTTGATTTTTTTTTTTTTGTGTATTATATGGTTGCTCATATATTATTTTGTAATATAGGTATTATGTATTGCTTCCTCTTTTTTTCTTTATAAATAAAAGGTGGCACAATAAGATTTAAAATTGAACCCATTAAATTGCATTAAAATTTTTTGTGGGCAAGCAAATGAATATTAGTACAATGTTTTCAAAACAAAATGTATCATAAGCAAAGAGTTACAATTTTATTATTTTCTCATGTAATATATTGGTTGTATAAATTTTTCTTTGTATTTTCTTTTTTCCATATAAAAAAGATTTTCTCTTATAAACTATTAAAAGATAGTTTACTTTTGTAAATTTTCTCTATGCTTTGTCCATGTTTATACATATAGAAAACTTATAAACCCAACAAGCGTCTAGCTCATTTGTACTCAATTGATTTTACTATAAGGTTTTAATGAAGCTGCAACTCTAAAATTGTTTTTATAGATTATCGCACTATTATCCAGTTGCTAGTCCTACATCTATATGGGTGTGCTTTACTTGTATGATATTTGTGTATTCATTTATTTATTTTATTTTTTGTACTTGTATTAGAAATTTTTTCAATAATTGATGTGTACATAAAAAGAAAAGGTAAAAAAAATCCTTCAACTTGTAAATATTCGTTACCCATAATATGTAAATAATTATTATCCCTAAATGGTCCCTTACTCATATTTTTGTAATATTAGGCACCCCTCTAGTGAAATTATTACCCTTTAATCATAAGTTGTCCTTTTATAACTTTGTTGTCTTTATTATCTCGCCTTGGTAATTAATTTCTTCTATTATTCAAGCAATGTTAGCAATCTAGTCATCTATAGCATTAGAGTCTCTTTAGCTTCCATTAATAAGATGAGCTTTTAAAAGTTTTTTCCAAACAAAGAAAGGGGGAAAAATGTTTTACATGTAAATAAGTCATTACCCTCGGTTGTCAACTTTGTAAAATAGCCACTCCTTGTCAACTTTGTAACTTTCTCAATCATTCTAATCAATTAGGAGATGTCGGTGACTCTATTTGTAAAATAAATTTTGTAATATAAGTGTTATCGAACGCTAATAAAGTTTGTAAAAAAAAAAATCATAAATTTTTCAAAGAAAAAAATATATGCTAATGAGTACAAATTTTACAAACTTTGAGTTATTATTTTTTAGTGGTTCAACCCATCATTAAAGCCCATAGCCATTCATTTTTTAGGCTAAGATAATTGATAACAACCACTCCAGCCCAAGCCTAATCCTAGTAGTCACTCATTCTAAGCCCAAAGCATTGTATAGCCCATGAGTTAAACCTGACACTAAGGGGCAAAGGGGGAAAGCACATTGGAAATTGATAAATGAAAATGGTAGAGATATAGCGCATCCCCAAGAAAGCCTAAGCTAAGCACAATCCTTAAAGAGAAGCTCACCATCAGACCATTTCAAAAGCCCAAACACAAACCACAAATCTTCTCATCTATTTCAACCTACTTTAAGCTAGAAAAAAAACCCTAAATACATAGCTTACTAACTTCACCCAAAGCTTTTTCCATCAACACCAATCCTCTCCAAGCTTAGAAGGTCTTAAAAACTTACTCCACAAAAACTAGCTTACCCACTCTAACGCTAAAATCGAATACAAAGTTTGTCTCCACTATGAATTAGCTTAGGTAAGGGGGCCAATAAAAGGACCCATTTAATTGAGTGTAAAAGGGAAATATTTTTAAAGGTAGAGGGGCATATGACCAATTAGGGCATCATAGAATTACTAATCTTATCCAATGAGATTAGGGTAGATAAGGGGAAACAAAACATAAAATCTTTCATTATCAAACTGACGAAAGTATCTCATTATTTGAAGTGTTTAGAATGATAAGAGGTAAGCTCTAATCCTAAACACTAACCTTAAAACACTCACGAAAGCTAAGAGATACGAAAGTAAGGATATGACTCATCCTTAAAGGAGGTCTATCTTGCATGCAATACGGGGATTGAAAGGACGATAGACATTCATTTCGTTACCCTAAACACTCTTATCCCTTTTGAGCCCATTAGAGCCTTTTGGGGATTTTCTAAAAATTAACCTTGTCAGAACCACCCCTATACTGGGGGCAATTGGGAGGTTAGGGGCATTGATTTTGGAGAAAAGGAATAAGCTAACTTGTGCTTACTTCAGTTATGTCAATTCAAGAGCAATAATTGTCATAGATAACTCGATTTCTTTAAAATGAAAATGAGCTTCAAACCATATATACCTCACTTAAGCCTATACTCTCATTCAAAAACCTTAAGCCCATAGACTCTGCTAAAACACTCTAAAGCCATGCATGCTTCACTAGGCTTATACACTTTAAACTCATGTTTCTAAGGCTTTAAATCTCCTTAAATGGAAACCCATACACATAAAGGGTGATCACCTTAAAAAACAAAAAAAAAACAAGAAGAAAAAAGGAAAATGAAAAGAAAAAGAAAAGAAAAAATAAAGGAAAAAAAAAAGAGAAGAAAATAAAAGCAAGGTGATCACTTCCTAAAGGACAACTCAAAAACTCTTAACAAGCTTAGGGCTCGAATACCTTAGAAAAGCTGAACCCATGAATTTCAAAATTAAGGACCTAAGTCTTCCCCTAATATCCTTTAAAGCACAAATCTAAACAAGAAATTCCAAGCCCAAAGGAATGAAACTTTAATTCTATGATCCTACCCATTATGCCACCTCTAATGAAACTCTTTTGACTAAAGAATTTAATTTATCTTAAGCAATCATTGCTCATGAAACTGGGACAAGCCTATTTTAGCATTTCCCTTTAAGGTTCTTTACTTGTAGACCTAGGTTGAGATACTAATTTTTTTTCAAAAATTGCCCAATACATCAACATTTCCCCTTCATTTAAGCCAATGAGCAAAAGCATATGTTACAACCTTGAGGAAAAAGACCTATCGAATTAATCAAAGTGTATTATATACAAGACTAACCATAATTTTTGGAATTGTAATCAAGAGTGAAAACAAACTATTTGAGAGCATGAGGAAGTCCTCTTTGACTAAACAATTTAGATAATTAGGATACTTTTTCTAGTATGAAACTTATGAATGCAAAAGTCAAGCATACCTTGGGAGTTAGAGAGTCACTTCGCCCCAAAATTGAATGAAAATTCCTTACAACAAGGAGAACATGGTATTTAATTGAAGTTTTTTCTTTATTCCCTCATCATAGTAGACAAGCAATCAAGGATGAAGAATAAATGACTAATGGGCTAAAAGAATGAGTATTCCGTTTATCTGTAACATTCAAAGATGGTATAATTTGCTTACTTGTTAGCAAGGAAAAGATGAACCATTTTTTTGAATTAAGCACATTTTTCCTTCAAGTTTCTAAAAATGAAAGATTCAGGAATTTACAATGAGAACTTTAGATATCCTTGAGTTAAGAACTTTAGTAATCTCTTATAACTCAGGAGTCTTAGTTATCCTTTTGGCACTTTAGTCATCTTAATAGGAACCTTAGTTATCCTTACCTTAGGAACTTTGGTTATCGTATATCCAAGAATCTTAGCCATCCTTAAGGAGCTTTGATCATCTTATTGTTCAAGAACCTAAATCATCCTTAGATCAAGAACCTTGATTATCCTATGGAATGAGAATATTCAAGAGCTTTGGCCATCCTGCAAAAAGATTATTTAAGAACCTTTGTCATCGTGCCAAGACCTTAAGCCATCCTAGGAATTTTGAGAACTTTAGATATCCCGTGTTCAAAATTTAGAAAGTTTCCCTCCAAGAACTTTTGTCATCCTATATTAAGGAACATTAATTCTCCAATGATTAAAAGAAAAAAAAAAAAAAGCAATTAGCCATGCTTTCAAATCCCTTTTGTCAAGTTTTCTTCTTTAAAAGATCTATCTTTTCGAGAAGCCAATTTTTCTTTTAAGAACATCAATTTTTTTGGCATAGTGCCTACCCTTAACCTTTTTGTTTCATCCTTTCAAGACAGGTCTCTTATCTTTTTACCTCGACCTTTTAAGTCAACCCCCCTATCCCTTTTGCCCCTTCTTTTCAAGATGAGCCCCTTATTTGTATTTCCCTATCCTTTCAAGATAAACCCCTTAATCATTTATCCTATTCTTTCAAGATAGGCTTCCAAATCTTTTATCTTATCCTTTTAAGATAGGCTCCTTAATTTTTCGCCCTATCCTTTTCAGGATAGGCCCTCCTATTCCTTTACCCTATCCTTTCAAGATAAGCCTCCTATTCCATCACCCCGTTCTTTAAAGATGAGTGTCCTATTTTTTCAAGATAGGCCTCTTAATCTTTTGTCCTATCCTTTCAAGATAGGCATCTTAATATTTTGTCCTATCCTTTCAAGATAAGCACCTTAATCTTTTGCCCTGTCCTTTTCAGATAGGCCCTCCTATTCTTTTACCCCATCCTTTCAAGATAGGCCCCCTTATTCCTTTACCTCGTCCTTTCAAGAAGGTTTTCCTATTCTTTTGCCTTGTCCTTTCAAGATAGGCCTCCTATTCCTTCACCTCATCCTTTTAAAACAAGCAATTTATTCTTGGCATCAACCTTTCAAGTCAATATCCTTTTACTTTATCCATTCAAGATAAGACATAGCTTAGCTAACAATTCAAGTTAGTAATTCTCACCCTGCCAATTTAAAATAGAATTCAGCAAAAATGAGTATCTATTTTATCTTTATAACGAAGTTTTAATCAAACTTCACTATAACTTCGCTATAAAAAAGGGCAGCTGTAAGCACCTCATTTTTATTACCCTTAGAATTTTTTTCTTATTAGGTTAAATTTAAAAAGAAAATTAAAAATAAAAAAAATAAAAAAAAAAGAAAATTGAAAAAAATATATAAAGTGTCAAGTCGGGTCATTTAGGGTCTGATTGGACAATAGTTGAAGATGTATATTTGATTTAATAAATTCCAAGTTGTTAAATAGTTGGGCTTCATTTAGAAATATTTTTAATTTAATCCAATATAAAATAGTTTTTTATTTAATTTATATTGGGCTAAATAGACTTATGATTTATTAAATGGGTTAGCATATATTTCAGACTAAATTAAGATGGATAAAATTAAGCTTAAAATAAAAAGCCCAAATAAATGTGGGGTTTCTAAAAACTTTATTAAATCTTGAATGAATCCAAATTGGGTATCATTTTATCTTTCGAAAATTGGATTTGTCAAGATCGAATCCTTACGACAAAAAGATTTGAAAGATTTAAGATCTATAAATAGTATATATTGAGCTGAAAAATACACGTTTTACAAACACACAAAGTACTCCTCCTCTATGTTTTCACATTCACATAAGACCCACACGCTACTATTCATTGTTGACATTTGACACATAAAAGCATCCCCACCCGTCTATCCCCACACATAAACCCATATACAATTATACACATTGCCCTCACCTACACCTATCTACAGCCCATTGCCATCACACATGCGTCTAGCACTTAATCTCCACTTCACATCTACAACCTATATAAATATACATCTAGCAGCAGATACACCGATCAACACACTTATGCACGATCACTACATGCCACAATACATTGTCCTCATGCCATTATACAACACTTTACGCACATTACTACTATCCACAATTAGCACTACGTTGCACTACACAGTCATATGCTCAGCACTATCCAACATAATTAACATTGTACATTTGACTCCATCACAACATAGTATAAATGATAACGCTTAGTTCGACTTCACACACAATCAATCTAGTCCTATTATGCACACGATCCGACCCACTTAAGTAATTGGGTAAAGTATTTTTGTTATTAAATTATTTTGTTTTCAATTAATTAATCACTTTATTTTACTAACTTTTTTTTTTGTGCAGGTTTTTTAATAAATTCTAACATAAACTATAAATCGTAAATTTTTTTAGACAAATTTCATGTTTTTTTTTATCAAAATTGCATTTTTTCAAAAAAGTTGCATATTTTTTTTTTTTTAGATTCATATCTTTGGAGAAGATGTATATCTAGACTGTGTATCTTAATAGATCATGTGTTTAGGATTTAAAAAATTTATTTTTGACATGTAGTGGTTTTTTTAAAATTAAAAATCTTAATTGGAGTTTTTTTAAAGATTTAGTTAGTTAGGTCTTTTTTTTTTAAAGCAAATTCGTGAAATTGGATCTGTTTAGGTTTTTTTTATAAATAATAAATTGATAATTAATGTAAATCTGGCTCGATTTCTCTTTAAAAAAGTAACCCACTAAATCTTCTCTAAAAAAAAGAACCACGTTGATTTAATTCCAACTAACAAGTACATAAGTACATTTGGAACAACCGTATAAAAATATTTTTTTTCTTTATTAGAAAATTCGTAATAAAAATTATTAAAATTTCATCTTAATTGCATTTTTGCATATATGTACATATTTTTGCATTTTTAGAAAAATTATAAAAAAATAAAGTCTATTATTTTTTTTTTATCTTTACATGATGATTTAGTCTTAATATGTTAGTCTTCGAGTATAAATTTTCTAGTTTAATTTTATAAAAAATAATTTTTAAAAAATATTTGCAAACTAGTGGCTAAATTAGGGTTTTCCTACCCGAAAATCTTAATTTCATTTTTTACCAGTTTAATTAGTTAGTAATTCCAATTTTTTTTAAACATTTTTTAAAAGAAAAAAGCTTTTTAAATTTTATATCGAGTAACTTATATTAAGCGAGATAAGCTTAATATAAATTAAATTAAGGAAAACCGAAATAGAGTTCGATAGGTAACATCTTCAACAACAAACTTCTCCTGCTCTACATTCTTTAACCTGTCCTTAAGCCTAACCACCTGCACATAAGAGCAATGTAGGCGTCGATTAACCTTGATGATCTTATCTAAATATTTATTGGTAAAGGACTCTACCTTCTATAGGTCCTTCTCAACTATACGCAATGCTTCCCAAAAGCCCTTTACCTCTTTTCATACAGCATCATAGTTGCTCGATTGAAGCAATACCTGGCCATGGTACTGCAAAAAAGAAAAAAAAAATGCGAACTACAATCAAACTAGCAATGACAAAGGAGGAATCAATTATAAAAGACAAAAGCTTACCTACCGGATGAGTAAGCTTAAGTGGCCCACTATCTCCATAGGATCACCTCTTCATACCTTCAATAACTCCTTAAGGATGGCCTTGTCACTAGGAGTGTAAGACTCTAGAGAGGCCTGATAGCTTGGAGTCTAGTGTCGCAATGTAATGCCATTGCCTCGAATCTCTTACTTTGGCCATAAGAGCTTCCCCCTAACCCTTTTGTTTTCACCTTTGGAAGTGTGGAGGCAGAGCTCTTCATTTTGGGAGACGTATAATACATCCTTGAACGAGTCTAGCTCAATCCCTAAGAACCTAAACTTGTTTAAGACATCAAAAAATATGTCTTTGAGTTCATAAACACACTTATAGGGGTGGGCTATTAACCACTTGTACAAATGCACTTTACTTAGGGGCACCTTCCTTATGGGCTTCTGTTTCTTAGCCCTAAGTGCCGTATCACCTACAATCTCAAGGGCCTTCCTTTTCTACCCCACTATATCGGATGGGGCATTAGCATCAACCCCCTCCTCCTCACCCCTATTGGGAAGAGCAAGTATCACCACATTTGGGTCATTAATGCTAGCGAATTCGTCCTGCACTGTAATCAACACGGAAGTGGTGATGAAGATAGTAAAAGGAAGAGCCACGCTTACAGGATTGGCAACTAACAACTCCATTGGGGGACTTAAAGGAAGTCCCTAAGGTAGAGCAGCTGGCTCGACCCTAATGGTCTCCTTTGCCCCTAACCTCGGCCCTACGACCTTGCCCTTAAGGTCAAAGGTCTTCATAGTTAGCTTTGACTTAGCTTGTCGATGGCTCATTAGCTCATCCATTAAGTGATAGGAATCCTCTCAGCTAATCTCTTGCCTATAGAGAATCAAGTAAGTAGTAAGGAAAAAGAAAACAAAGCAAAGACAAAATATAAAGCACTACCATTCATCGATTCCACTATGACCAGCACCGAGAAAGAAGATTCCACCTTCCCCTTCTATTCCTTCTAACAATGTCGAATGAAGCACAACTTTACACAATTAGATGAAGCCATTCGTAGAAAAACAAAAATATACCTTTAGCTCACTTCTTCACCCCAGCCTTCTTTATGCTAGGGAAAAACTCAGATATTGAATACTTGAAGTACCTCTCGAATGTCTTTGTTGCATTAATTTTGTTTCTATATCTGAAGGCCATGAAGACTTGGATCTTCCTCATGACCTTAGTATCATTAGGCCTTAACTCCTTCTAGGTCCCTGTTCAGACCAATTTGGTCCATCTGGTCTAGAAGTCCACCTCATCTAGTAGCTCAACCACTAGGTAGTTGTCTTGTCAACCCTTAACAAAATCTATAAGGTCATAGAACAGCTTCCTCCCTAGACAAGGCTAGAGGTATGGCCACCTACCTACACTTTTCCACATGTAGAAGTGGTTGAAAAGCTTGGGATTGGCTCTTATCACTGGGTATTCACATAGCCCCTAAAAAGCCTTCAACATAGTCCTCCCATTAAGAGGGACTTGTGCCAAACTGTAACAATGGAAATTGAAGAGGTCCTTCTCAAAGCTGCTTAAAAGGAGGCACTACCCATATTCTTACCATTTTTCAAAGACCACAAAGCACCTCCTGTCAGGAAGGGTACCCTTTCATCCTTCATTGGCACTTGTATTCTCCAATTGGGAACCGACTCAACTATAAAATCGCTCAACACCTAGCTAAGAGTTAAGGTCTTACTCCTATTAACTTAGCCACTTAAGCCTTTGCATGTCCCGAGCGCCTTAAACAAGTCTCTAGTCAATGGCAAGTGAGCGTATACATAACCGTCTCTTAGGATAGCAATGATAAGCCTCACCTTATCCAATGCCTCCACCGCCATTTTGGTGGTGTCATCTAACTGCACTAACGAAGTGACTTCATCCTCTTCTTTGGGGGGGGAGGACCACTCCTCGTAGTGTAGGAGTCAATGAGATTGTATTTTGATACATTTGATGGCGACTCACTTGTATTGGTCAACATGATCAATGAATAAATGAGAGTGAAATCTGAAGAAAAGTTCGTGAAGAAGATTAATGAAGGAAAAGAAAGTGGAGTTTGTAGTAGAGAAATTGTAAAAGAGTAGTTTGTTAAAGCGATTGTGGTATTTATATATACCGAGAAGTCTTGGAAACTGTATTAATGATTATATGGATTCGAATAAGCACAAATCCCTCAAAATGCTATGATGTGGATATGTAAAGTCAGTTTTGATCAAATGGCTACATTCAAAAGACAAATGCATATAACCATACACATTAAATACACTAAAAATGGGTACGATAAAGTTATAATTTGAAAAGTTACTTCCATAGGAAGTTTCCTCGAGGTCCCTCTAACTTCCAATTGCTCAACACCCCAATGATACTATGTCTTGGATAGAATAAATTGTACCTACTCAAGCAATGGCAAGCTTAGTTTGGTCCAATCTAATCAGCACCTTTGCCCTGCAATTCTAGCAAGATACAACCCACTATGCTCTTGCCTTAGTTCAAAGCGCTTACCTCAAGTTGTAAAGTCTTTACCTCAGCTCACCCCTCTAGCCTTGCTAACGTATGCTCTTCTTTGATTGGATGAAGGGCCAACTGCTCAGACCAAAGAGGTCGAACCTTTTGTATTCTACCTTAAAATTATCACACTCACCTCTACCTAGAAGGTAGTCTAATTAGATATGTCGCACCTGCTTAGCCCCCATAATCACACTCACCTCTACTTAGAAGGTAATCTGATTAAATATGTTGCACCTGCTTAGCCTCTACACTAGTTAATTCAAACGTCCTTATCTCGACTACAAGTCAACTTGAACCTCTTAACCTCGGCCCCTACATCAGCGTGAACCTCTTTGCCTTAGCCCCACACTAGGTTGGATGTCTTTGCCTCGAACTTTTACTTGACTAGATTGACCACACACCTAAAAAGCCCACCATTCCCCTCTCCTTGTCTTCATTATGGCAACGAAACTGTGAGGAGGCGAGTGTTGATAGGGCCTTTTGAGACATGGGTTCCTTAGGCTCATCCTAAGCTCTTTAAGCTCACTCCTTATGACAAATCGCCTTAGCCTAAGCCCATAACATGACCTATCATACTATAGCAAGCTTCCAATGGCTAAAAGACTCCAAATAAGGCTAATAAACCAAGTCAGGAATCACTTCTTACTTATCTAGACCACATTGAACACTATGTTCCTACTCTCCAATACTTGTGAAAGTAGCTTTGCCTACTAATTGCTCTCCAACTGCTGGTGTTACTCCTCTATAAATACAAGACCATCGCTCAAATGTAAATGACTTGACAATTTGCTCTTAGTACTCTCTAAATACTCTAGTCATGCTAGATAACCTCTTAGTGTTCCCTTATTGTGCTCTTTCATCACTCGTGTAAAGTCCAATTTTTCTTCAATCAATACCGAAAAGATCCTTAAGACAATAATAATATTATTATTACTATTATTAGTCGTAGTGGTGGTAGTGATAGTAGTAGTATCGTCATCGCTATTAATTATTATCATTACTCTATTAATTTTTCAATATTTTATAGCAATGTTTTAAAGAAGTTATTAAATCTATTCGTGCTTCATGAAGTTGAGGTTGGATATGAAAAAAAAAAAAAACAAAAAGATTGATGCACTTTTAAAATTATTATACAATTTTAGGACAAGGACCATCATAATGGAGGTTCTTATTTGTTTTATATGGAAAAATTGAGATATAAAACATATGGTTTCAAGCATCAAAATGAAAATAGTATGAATTATCTATGTACATATTTAATTAATAGCTAGAAAAATACATACCATCATGGTGCTTTTGATAGTTTTATCAATATAGAATTCTAGATCTATTACTTGCAACGACAACATCCGATCAAGTAAGTTGTTGTATCCTTTATCACCACTTTAATTTGGATTCCTTAAGTTACATTGTTCATCTACAAGGCCTAAAAGGAATATATCTAATTTCTTATGAATTCTAGACATTCTCCTCTTTACACCTCAAAAGATGTTCGCTACCTTCATGATTGAAATAAAATCACCTAAATAAGTTGTACCATCATGTAATTTTGCAAATTCCTTAAGGATGTCCTTAAACTCCCTCCCTTCTTCTTATTGAGTGTAATTCATAATTAGTTAAAGATTTAGTGTAAGGGATTAGTGTGTATGATGGCTTACAAAAGTTAGTGTGGTCATGAGAGCATTAGTATAAATAGTGTTATATATACATGTGTAACAAAGCAGTGAGTATGCCGTAATGAAGTGAACATATAAAACATTGTGTTGAAAAGTGCAGTGATTTGTATGAGTGAGAAATATTCTTTCACCAACATAGTGGTATCAAAGCCTTGTACAGGCGGTGTTGATTTTTGGAGATAAATTCTCACAACAAAATTCCATTATGGCTAATGCAAATGGAAACATTATTGCATCACTTCCAGCTTTAGATGCCAAGAATTATGATAAATGATGTATCTAAATGCGAGTAAGATATGGGTTTCAAGAAGTCTTAGAGATAGTCACTACTACATATCAAGAACTACCAAAAAATCTAACAAATGCCCAAAGAGCTACACATCAAGTGTTGAAAAAGAAAGATTGTAAGGCATTATTCTACATTCATCAGTATGTGGATGCATCAAATTTTGAAGAAATCTCCATAGCATCAACTACTAAGGAAGTTTAAGACATTCTTAAAAAATGCTATAAAGGAGTCGAGAAACTAAAAAAGGTTTGTTTACAAACCTGACGTGAGCAATATGAGCTATTACAAATGGAGACAAAAGAGAGTATAAGTGAATATTTTACAAGGGTAATGACTTTGTCAAATCAAATGAAAGCTAATAGTGAGACAATTTTGGAAGTGATGATTGTCAGGAAGATACTTAAGACCTTAACCTTAAGATTCGATTATGTCGTAGTTGCGATTGAAGAATCAAAGAATTCTACTAAATTGAAGATAGAAGAATTACAAAGCTCTCATGAAGCTTATGAACACAAAATGAATGAGGGGAACTCAAAGAAACAAGTTAATCACATATTAAAGGCATAATCTAAGAAATTTGGTTTTGATAGTAATAGGGGAAAACGTGGTTGTGGCAAAGGAAGGGGAAGAGGTAGAGGAAGAAATATTGTGAGTGTAGGCCATGATTAAGAAGAACTACAATTGCCTGATCAAAATAAAATGACAATCAGTCAAAGGAACGGAAATGTTCAAGGGAGAGGAGGTAAGAAAAGATTCAACAAAAGAAATATCTAATGTTATAATTGTAAAAAATGTGGACACTTTGCCGATGACTGTAGAAATTACAAAAATTTACAGAGAAACAATGAAGAGTTGACAGGATACACACAAGAAGGTGATGGTGATTTAGACCATATGCTACTCATGGTAACTAAAATGCCTGAGAATGTTGGAACAAATTCTTGGTATCTTGATACCAATTGCTCAAAACATATTTTGGGTAATAAAGAATGGTTTGTAGATCTCGTTGAAACTACTTATAGTAAAGTCAAATTTGCAAATAATAGTATAGTAATGGCTGAAGGTTTAGGAAAGATTTTGATTCGATAAAGGAATGGAAAGTAGTCCTATAAATCCAATGTCTTGTATATTCCAAAAACGAGGAACAATCTATTAAGTTTAAGCCAATTACGAGGGAGAGGCTATAAAATGGACTTGAAAAATAGAACCTTAATAATGTGTGATGCTAAGGGAAGATTAATTTTGAAGTCTCTTCTTGCTTGAAATTGGACTTTCAAAGTAGACATTCAAACCAATGGGTATCAATGTTTTATAGTTGTAGTAAAGGATGAAAACCAGCTATGGAATTGGTGGTTTAGGTACCTTAACATTAGGAGTTTGAAACAGATGAGTAATGCTAAGATGGTCCATGGATTACATTCAATTCGAGTGCAAGAAGAGTTTTGTGGAAATTGTCAATTTAGGAAGCAATTGTGTGACATATTTAAGGGTCACACCACTTCGAGAGCATTTGATCTACTAGAAGTGGTCTACTAAGATGTTTGCAATCCAATTGATCTAATAACACCAGGAGGTAATAAGTATTTTATTTCATTCATTGATGACTTTAGTAGAAAAACTTGGATTTTTCTATTGCAAAGGAAAGTAGAAGTATTTGGTGTGTTTCAAAAATTTAAGGTGATGGCTGAAAAATGAAGTAGTAAATCTCTCGAAATCCTATGCACAAATGGTGGGGGTGAATACACTTCATAAGAATTTCAAAAATTTTGTGAAGATGAAGGGATTGAACATGAAATAATTGCACTGTATGCCCCCTAACATAATGGGATAGCCGGAAGAAGGAATAGGACACTCTTAAACATGATTAGGAGTATGTTAAAAACCAAGTCCGTGCTAAAATATTTGGAAGGAGCAATTGTGATTACAACTGCTTACATTTTAAATAGGAACCTTACTAAAATATTGCCCTTAAAAACTCCTAAAGAAGTGTAGAGTGGTAGGAAGCCTAGTGTGAAACATTTGAGAATATTTGGTAGCTAGTGTTATTCCCATGTGCCTGATAAAAGAAGGTAAAAATTGGATGAAAAAAGTGAATGTGTAATGTTTTTAGGATATCACATAATAGAAGCCTACAAGTTATTCAATTTAATCACAAAGAGGGTTATAATAGTAGAGATGTAATATTTAATGAAGGAAAAACTTAGAAATGGGATGGAGTGACTACATGTCAAGACAAGGGTATGAGCACCTTATGTGAAGATGATTTGTATACAATTCTTCAAGTCACACATGAAGAATAGACTGATGTGCCACAGTGGCAACAATGAAATATATAGAGAATTTAAAGAGTGAGACAAAGACTAAGGAGTCTAGATGATTATGAAACATTCCGTAATAGTGCAATTACAGATGAAGGAGACTTAGTGCAAATGGCTTTCTTTGTTGATATGGAACCTATAACTTTTAATCAAGCAAAGGAAGATCCTAAATGAGCAACTGCAATGGAGGAAGAACTATATTCTATTAGAAAGAATCAGACTTGGGAACTTGTTTCATTACTAGCAAACGAGAAGGCAATAGACGGGAAATGGGTGTATAAGATTAAAAAGAAACCAAATGGGATAGTGGCTAAGTATAAAGCTAGATTAATGGCCAAAGGATTTTTGCAGAAGGTAGGCTTAGACTTTTAAGAGGTATTCTCCACAATGGCTTAGATTAAAACAATATGATTGGTTGTAGCGATTACAACCTATAAGTTTTGGCCTTTGTATTAGATGGATGTAAAATCTATCTTTCTTAATAGGCCCCTTGATGAAGAAGTATATGTCACAGAACCAACTAGCTTTGAAGTGAGAAATAATGAGGATAAAGTGTATAGATTACATAAGGCTTCGTACGACCTTAAGCAAGCTCCTTAAGCTTAGAATAGAAGGATCGATTTATTTCTGACTCAAAAAGGTTTTGAGAAATGTGGCAATGAATATAGAGTGTATATTAGGAGCTATGAAAGAGAAGTTAGTGGTGTGTCAAGTGGTTTGTTGATTATATGCTTATATGTTGATAATCTCTTTATTAGTAACAGTAGTAAGGCTGGAATAAATTAGTTTAAGGAGATAATGAAAACAAAATTTGAAATGTTTGACTTAGGATTATTGTCATATTTCCTTAGATTAGAGTTTATCAATATGAAAAATGGAGTGTTTGTACATCAAAAAAAGTATGCAATGGACATCTTAAAGAGGTTTAATATGATGGGTTGTAATGAGTGTACAACACTAGTAGATCTAAGTGTTAGACTTATAAAAGATGTCTTGGTGAAGTCAGTTAATTTAACTCTGTATAAGTAGATAGTTGGGTCATTGAGGTATTTATGCAACACTTGACTTGATATTGCTTTTGCTGTTAGATTAGTAAGTAAATTTATGGATAGTTTAAGGACTTCTCATTTGCTAGCAGTCAAGAGAATATTAAGATATGTGAAGGGATCTTTGGGTTATGGGTTGTTTTTTAAAAGAAAAACTAATGCAACAATTGAAGAAAAGATTGTAGCGACTTTGATTTAGATTGGGGAAGAGACAAAATAGATAGAAGGAGCACAACTGGATATGTATTTCAGTATTGCAACACTTCATTTGCGTAGTGCTCAAAGAAATAGCAAATTGTTGCATTGTCTTCTTGTAAGGCTAAGTACATTGCTACATTGGCTACTACATGTGAAGCAATTTGGGTTGAGAACTTGCTAAAGCAAATGAAGATAGATGTTGAGTGTCCTATGACTTTAAAGATTAATAATAATTCTACTATTGATCTTACAAAGAATCTTATTGCACATCAAAGGAGTAAACATATAGAAACATGCTTTCATTTCTTAAGAGATCAAGTGAACAAGGGAAAGTTGAAATTAGAATATTGCAGATCGGAAGATCAAGTTGCTAATGTGTTGACGAAGCCACTCAAACACAATAGATTTGAAGAGTTAAGAAAGTTGCTTGGTGTTTTGTCACTTAGTAGTTTTTAACCAATTTGAATTAAGGGGGAGTGTTAAGTGTAATTCATAATTAGTTAAAGATTAAGTGTAGGTGATCAGTGTATATGATGGCTTATGGAAGTTAGTGTGGTCATGAGAACATTAGTATAATAATGTTGTGCGTACATGTGTAACAGAGTAGTAGGTGTGCTATAGTGATGTGTACATATAAAACACAGTGTTGAAAAGTGTAGTGATTTGTGTAAGTGAGAAATATTCTTTCACCAACACTTCTGACTCTTTATTAGTACCAAAATATCTTTTTTCTACCAACATCATCATCGTAATATTCAAGAAAGTATCAACCAACAGTGCTCTTAACTTTACTTTTAGATGAACCTGATGGTCTACACATGCCTTACTATCTTGGTATAATTTCTTTACCAACAAAACAAGTTCATCATATCGAATCTTCACACATGTTGTAAGTGATTTGGATGAGAAGATTCTATTGTTATCAAATGGCCTAGATTACACAAATAATCTCCACAAGAGGCCATACTAAAGGCTTCATAGTTGTAATTTAAGACTTTCTTGGATATCAAATTAAGGCGATTTACAAATATGACATCACTCTTAATGAAGCACTCTTCAATTGCCAATGGAGTTGAGATGACAAGGGCTTTATGCTAACCAAACTGGGGGAATATGGTATTGCCACACTTCTCAGTGAGGTAGTGTAGGGATCTGTGAAGTAGTGGTTTAAGTAAGTGGAGATGACCTATGAATGGTAAAGCAAGAGGGCTTAGCGAAGATTATTATTATACTTATGAATATGATGACAAAAGAGCTTATAGGTTGGGAAGAAAAAGACGAAGAATAGTGCTAAAAACTAAAAATAATGAGCTTGCTCCATGTTTGTTATTGAGTTAAATTTTTCCTTTTAAGCATATTTATATCGTATTCAAGAAAATAATTAGCTACTTATGTTTATGGATGGAAATATCAAACCAAAATAAAATTCACCCATCTATAGAATACCAAAATTAAATCTATGATTCAATTACAAACCTTGGGGTGATAAGAATAATCAACATCTACATCATCCTTCAAATATTATGCTCGTCTAGAAAAGTTTGGTCCTATGTTCGTCTGTACTAGTTTGTATGCTTTGGAAATATTTAGTATATGCTATAGTGTGCTTTTGTTTGCCCGGTGTATACATACATGTCATCCTTTTCTTTGCCAATTTCATGTGTCTATGTCATCTTGGCTAATCCTTAACATTTCACTTGGTATAATAATACATAAGTCAACATTAAAAAAAAAAAAATCTCAATAGTAAATAATAAGTTTTTTCCATTTTTTTTTAATCTCCTTTTCTACACAAGTAAGAAGGAGAATTTTTTTTAAGTATTTTCTTATTTAAATATCTATATTATTTAAGCATAAAAATAATCCTATTACTGTCTTTTCATATTTTCCCAAACCACCCTTTAATAATATTGGTATTTCATTTTGTCTACCATTTATAATTTTAAAATATTGTTAGTTTACTAAGGGTATAGACGTCAAATACCATAACTCCATCTTTACATTGAAATGGAATTTTATGTGATTAATATTACATTTCAATGCATAGCAATATAATTATTTACATTCAATTCGTATCAATATAAATTGCCATCAATAATTTTAATTTTAAATCATTAATGTATGTTGTCATTGCACTTATCATTAACTATATGTTTCAATATCCAATAATGTAAATTCCACAAAAATAAATAAATTTCAAATAAAAATGAATTTGATTTTTTCTCATATGTCCCATTATATTTCTTCTTTATGTCATGGTTGAAGCACTTTCTCTATCCCTACAAAAGTTACTTATCATGGTGTAACTTAAAATCAATTTTATCTCTTTGCACATTTTCTTAAAAAGGCTCAATCACATATCAAATTTTCATTTGTAAGTTTGCAATGTCTCATTAGGCCCATTCAATAATGATATTGAGATAGAGGTCCAATAAGGATGAAATAGCTATTAAACTCTACTTTTTTTTAATTTTTTTTTCTTTGTGTTTATGTCCTTTTTAAGTGTATTTACATATTTATATGAGATATTAATTTTTTGGTTTAAATAATCCGCATGAATTATTTTTTCTTTCACGTGAAAAGGAATATATCAATTTGTCTATCAATATAATATTAAAGTTAAAGATAACACTTTGGTGCCTAAAGTGTTAATAATTTTTTGTAATAGCAAATTACAATGATACCCTTATTTGCTTACTTTTCTTATTCAAATAATAATTCCCAAATGGATAATCTTTGAAACTACACCCTTTATGGTAACTACACCTTAATCCTTCTTTTTAGGAATGTTACCTATTTTAATGATGATCATTGTAAAGGGATTTACCATATTATTAATATCAATTCCCAATAAAATCCAACTACCAAAGAAATAATTATTTGTTTCCAATTTTTTTTTTTTTCACTGCTTTGTCTCTGTTATATTATTTCATTTTTCAACAAAAAGGTATTTATATTTTCCTTTACCACTTTGGTATCTTTTCTCTTATGCACATGCTCTATTGTTCTTTTTAGCACTTTAACATACTAATATTATTTTACAAATCAACCACTTAATATACGAGAGACAAGTATATGTATTGAAATTGAAAAAGCAACTATCACTCATTATAAATAAGTGAATACATGACTTAATTGTTAACTACAGTATGCACCAAACAAATATGTTAAATCTTTGAATTTTTGTTTTTAGTTCTTTTCTAGCTACTTTTGCATGTATTAACTTTTTAAAGTGATTTTTAAGTGGTTTTACTACTCCAAAAACATTTTTCTAAGAATATTAACTCTTATTCTATAATTCTCAAAAATATTATTCAGTAAATCTTCATCAATAAAAAATAATTTACATAATTATTTTTTCATTTCAGAACTTTAATGAGATAATTTGAGATATAAAAAAGAAGTTATAATGTTGTAGTAATTAGTAGCAAGTATGTTACTTATACTTTTTCACTTTCTCTTTTTCCCATTTAATCAATATAAAATTATCATTTTTTCAAATGAATCTTATCCCTTTATTATCTCATCTTCCATGTTAATATTGCACTTTTGTATTGTCAATACTTTTTTTATTAGTTTTATGTTTTCCTTTTTTCCTACATTTTACCAATATTTACTCATATGTGTAATTAATTACATAATAAATTTTAAATAATATTTCATGCATTTGATGTTTTTAAATTAGTATACACATAGCAAGAATGTCATTTGCTATTTTATATATTGTAGATGTAAAAATGGTAATTTATTTTATTATTTTGTATTTAATGCTAATACATTTCTATAATTTTTTTATTTAGGATATCTTTCTTTTTAAGTTAATGCATATTTTGTCAGTTAACTACTTAATGAAGTATTTAGTTGAGTAAAAATTGTGAGATTTGATCTAAAATTTTTTTTTGTCAAATGTTTGTTTTGTAATTTTAAACTAATTATTAAACAAAAAAGGGAGTCAAAGATTGGACAAAATGCCTAAAATTTGTCCCATCTAATATACTAAGAGTTGATGTGGTTTGATTTAGTATAATTTGCCCTTCCTATTGAATCAAACCTAATATGACAGTTTGGTTTTTTGGTTTTTATTTTTTCTAAAATCGAACTTAACCGTATGATTCAGTTCATAATATTTTTATCCTAATTAAAATCGGTTTGGTCTAGTTTGAACCACATTTCAAATCATTTGTGTTAAATTTTTGCTAAATATTTTTATCTTCGATAACATATTGTCCATTCTATCAAATTTTCATATATTTTCAATTAATTTCTTATACATTTATCATGTGTAATAATATTTAGTAAAAAGTTACACAAGATCTTAACAAACTCAACTTGATTGGATGAGGATAAGATACTTTGTTCCAACGAATAATAACGAGGAGGGAAAAGCGGAGTTGCTTGTCCAAAAGTTATACGAAAAAAATAAAACACACACACCAAAGATTGGAAAGAGATGAAAGATACATAAAAAGTCAAACATTTGATTTGAAAACACATAACAAAAGGATAATTTTTAAATTTGAAGTTTCAAAGATGGAACTCACTCAACTTAATCTTAACAATTTATTCAAAAATAAGATAAAGAATAAGATATGAAAATTTTGATAAAATCTATGAAGATTAATGGAAAAAAATTATAAAAAAAATACAAATAATTGCATAGATTTTTTTTTTTAATCAAATGGCTACGTTCAGTTTATGAACCATTTATATATAATTGAACCGAACCATGAACCAAATGGTTTATAAAAAAAAAACAATTTCTTGATTTAGTTCTCAATTCAATCCCCAGTTTGCAGTTTTTTCCTCCCAACCCTATAAAATATGGTATAAAACTTGACTTCATTGAACAAAAACATAAGTTTTTTGAAATATAAAAAATGCGCTAATGCCTTCTTACAATCCGTTCAAATCGTATTTTTTTAATAATTTTAAATAATATAAAAATATGATTAAAGATATATTAGACAATATTAATTGTATAAATGTGAAAATACAATAATGAGTTATGTACTTTGTATTCTAAACAAGAGATATCACAAAAGTTTCTATCCAGTACTATGCAAATCTAACATAGTGTAAATCCAACATAATACAACAAGGTTATACTATCCTATACTCCTTATATTTATATTGTCTAATTCAAATTCTGCAATCAAACGTTACCTTATGATTATGGGTTTCATATAATCTTTATATGTTACTAAATCACCTAAAATTAATTTAAATGAATGTTCGGTTTTTTATCATAATATTCCATTACTAGTGTTATTTCAAATCAATTATTTATATTATTCAAGCTGAAAGCACCATTTTATTGTCTACATTGTTTTTATTTTGATTTTATTATTTATAAATGTATAATATTAAAGCATTTGTCATTCTTTGGTGACTTAATGCCATAATTGCTTCTTTGCTTTGTAATTTTACATTAGAGCCTCTTAAACTTATTTCCCTTCTTTTTCCATTAATCATTCAAATTAGGTTGGTCAAATGCTATTAAAATGGTTTTAAAATCATTATCTCATTCCTCCCACATGCTACTTCTTTTCTCTTTTTTTTTTTTAATTCAATTACTATGATTATGACAAAAGAAAGTTATTATCATTACTTATCAAACCCTTATTCATAAATTAAAAAAAAAATTCCCTTCTCTTTATTTCTCTCTCTCCCACTAACATTACAAAATTCACATAACAATCATCATCTTTTCTACATTGATTCGATTAAATGGACGGTTCAAATCTCAGTTGAAAGAATGGGGTCTCATAGATCAAAATAATTGTCTCATTGATTCATCACTACTTTTAATTGATATTTCACATGATTTGGAATATAAATTGCAATTAATCTTATAGATATAATTGATTCGGAAATTTGTATCTAATGAATTCAAAATCATTACTTTTTCTCAACTAACTCTTTCCATTACTCTACTAATAAAATCATATGAAAAGAGATACATAAAAGTTAAATAATGTGTCATATACTATTTTTCTTTTATTTTTATGTACTTTCATCAATTAATGGTTTCTAATATGTTCATTTTTTTTAAAGCATATGCATTGCGAGTGTATCATTCGCTAGTATATATAAAGAGCAAGACACCCTTTTAGAAACACCAACTATATGTAACGAAAACCCATCATGATGATGTTAGTAGAAGTTCTAGTTTCATGATGGAGTAATTGTATGATGGTATATGAAAAGCAATTCATGAATGAATAAGCTTGTAAGACTATTAAGCTCTATTTAATCAATTATGTTTAATAATAAGAATGACACCGTTTTGGTGTCTTTTTGAGGCTTAAGGGGATAAGCCTATAAGACCATTCAGCAATGATGCCACCATCATATGTTTCAAAACTCTTCAAGAGGAACTTTGTCGGTTTCAACCACAATTTAGGGTTCAAAATGTTATATAATAACACATAGTTAATAAAGTTAGAGTTCTAATTTATTTTTAATTAATGTTAGACCTATACCACAAACATTATTAATCTTAGCTTAAAAGGAAAAAAAAATAATCTTTAAGAACTCTCCTTTCTTATTATAAGTAGCATGTGTATTAATATTTCATATTATAAAGAAAATGAATAAAAATTTTTACAGATTTCACAAGTTATATTGTAATATATAGGTGTAAATGTTGTTAATATATATTAGCTTTTACTTATTTACTGTTAAGTCATTTTTACATCACGTGTAGATATTTTAGAGCCATTGGTAGTTTAGTTAGTTAAGGGTATAGTGCTAGTATAAATAGGTGATAGTTAATATCTTCTAACTAATGTAATAAAAAACTATTTTGCTAAATATAATGTAACATTTTTCTATATTAAAGATTGAGTACTCTATGCATGAAGTTTAATATGCAAATCTACGATTCATCATTTCAATCAAATTATCAAATTCATTATGATGTTAGAGCACTTCGATAACAATTCCTAGCATTTGCTTACATTAAATCTACTTTGTTGCTTGATTGCTATGATCCCTTGTTTGTTCGATTGAAGTTACTTTAAGAGATCAAGGAACTTTCAATCCTTCATTTTTTCTACATCTGATAATACTAGAATGATCTTAGGTTGTATAAATTTCAATTGTATAATTTTTTTGGTCTTGGAATCAATATATTTATATGGCACTTAGGCTAAACTCAAATTAGGTTTTATTGATGAAACATTGCCTAAACTAAATGAAAATATTGATGATTAACACAAATAGATTCAATTGGATCATATGGTGAGGTGTTGATTGCTAAATTCAATGGTTAATAAGATCTCTTAAGGTTTACTTTAAGTGCAATCATCACGAGAGTTGGGGAGTGAGGTCTATGAATAGTATGGACATGTTAGTAGACTAATGATTTACCAATTATAGCATGATCTTTTGAATGTATGGCAAAATAATCAACATGTTACAACTTACTACAATAGGTTAAAGAGATTTTGAGAGGAATTACAATCATTGAATCCATACCTAACATGTACTTATGGTCGTCTTAATAATTGCAATTGTGATTTAAGGAATAGATTGGTAGAGTATCATAGGTGGGGTTGCTACTGTTGATCGATCACATGTTATACATGGGATGATCGATATTATAGATCACTTGATCTAATGATACGTATATGGATGTAATGGAGAGATGCGTAGGAGAAGGAACAGGCAGACTCAATCACTAGTGCATGCGTGTTATAAAAGCATATTATAAAAGATGAAGTTTTATGTTTCTGAATGATTTTCATTCATTCTTCACTAAGTAGCTTGTTTGATCTTTCTTGGAGTAACTTCCAGCAAAGCTTCTACTTTTTTTTTTTTAAGTTAGCTAATATTTAAAATGACTCAAATGAGAGGAAGAGCCTCTTATTTATAGATTTTAGAAGGAAGCTTCAATTGTTGCATTACTCTGAAATTGATGGCTAAGATCTAACATTACTGGTAACCATTGAATGGCCTTAGATGATAAAGTGATTAGAATTCACTCCTTTTCTTCATAGGGAACATCAGCTTAGGCCATGGGCTTTAGATAGGTCCAATGACTTATAATAAAAGAATATAGGCTCATTAATAATAAAACAAGCTCATATCTCTTATTTTAGTCTAAATAGCTCCTCTTAAGGCTGAACAAAGTCCAAATGGGTTGAGAAAGATCTCTTTTGAACCCACTTTTTGTGCACAAGTTAATTAAGTAAGGCTAAGAGCGGAATAACTAATCCAGCGGTCCTTATTCTCAACTTTCTAAGCTGTATCTCCTTAAAACATTCGTATTTTGGTCTAGTTTTCTAGATCCTATCACTAACCCATTAAACTAGTCAATGGTAATAAATTAGGCTTCTACCAAAATAACCCTTTACAAGTATGAATCTCAAAGAAAGCTAATGCAATTTCTAATGGGATTAATATATACTTATGATTCTATTTGTAACCAAATCTTGTCTACTGGTCTATTACCAACTGTTACTAAAGCTTTTGACTTGATTTTACAAGTTGAATAGCAATGTGATGTTATAAACTTAACGAGTAATGAAGGTGATGTTTCAATTAGTAAAGCCATCATTGGAATGTCTATTGCTAATAGAAAGGATGGTAGACAAAACAAGATACATCGTAAGAATTATACTATAGATGAACATTCAATTGAAAACTGTTTTAAGTTGATAGAGTATCCTGATTGGAACAAGAAAAAGAGAAATAAAAGACATGGTTTGAAATCTTCTTTAGCTGCTAATTGTCATGCAAAGAAGCAAGAAGTATATTCTTCTCTTAGCACTCCATTTGATTATAAAGTTGGTCACAAACATTTAAATACTACTAATGTTGTTCATGTTGTAGATTCAAAACTTGTCTAATCTATTTGTTAAGAAGTATTAAAGTTGATGCGTGACAAGTATTCTCTTCTAGTTGAGCAACAAACAAGAACATCTATTATACATTTTATAGGTAACCTCTCAACTACACATCTTTTTGTTTTGAATAATGAATTAAATTCTTGGATATTGATACAAGGGCTAGTGATCACATGACACCCTTTGTTAGCCTATTGGATACCAAACACAAACTTTCCCAACCGATTATAATTAATCTTTCTGATTGCACCATCAAACCAGTTTGTGAATGTGGATCGATCATCATTAATCCACAATTGACCTTACATCATGTTCTTTTGGTTCTAAACATTAAGCACAATCTTTTATCTATTCCCAAACTGTTGTCCAATAATTTTATCATTGTAACTATTGATAAAATTTTGGGGAAATTGCAAAAAAAAAAAAAAAAACCTCCTAAACTTTGACTTAGATGCAAATTGATCCTCTAAACCTTCAAAGTAGGGTTTTTAAATCCCTAAACTTTCATAAATTAATAAATAACCCCCATAACCTTTTTAAACTCTATTTTTGGTATGTAAACATTTTCTTAATTTTTATTTGGGTACATAAATACCCCCAAACCCCTTATTGTTTAGGGGGTTGTTTGTGTACCAAAGTTAAAGTTTAAGGGGTGTTTCCACACTAAAATCAAAGTTTAAGAATTATAGGAGTTCTTTTACTAATTTATCAAAATTTAAGAGGTCAAAAATCTCACTTTAAAAGTTTATGGGGAAAATCTGTACCTAAGTCAAAATTTAGGAGAGTTTTTTGTATTTCCCCCCTAAAATTATGTATTCTTTTCAAGACAAAAGAACTAACACTTGCATTGCTAAAGTTTCACTCTTCCGTTGATTATATGTGTTAAAATCAGTTTCTAGAAATGGTTGTAATAGTCAAATGAATGTATCTCAGCCTCTTTCCATTTTGGATTATAACATTTCTTCTAATAGAACTTGTACATATATTCATTTGTTTCATTCATAGCTTGGATACTCTTCTTTATCTAAGCTTGCTCATTTGGCTTGTTCTAAACACTTTGATTTCAAACAATTCTTTAGTGAAACTTGTTATTTGGCTAAGTTTCATTGTTTACCTTTTCTACTTAATGAATGTATATCAAGCTCTATATTCAATTTGTTGCACGTATATTTTTGGGGGCCATATCATTTGCCTACATATGTTGTACAAAGCTATTTTTTTATAGTAATTGATGACTATTCTCGAGGGACATTGACATATTTGTTGAAACATAAGACACATGTTGTTTCAATTTTAAAATCCTCCTTAGCTTTCGTCCATAATCATTTTCCAACATGCCTAAAGTATATACAGAGTAATAGTGGATCTAAATTCCTTTCTAGAGAGTCTCAATCTTTGTTTATTTGGTTTTGTATCTTACATCAATGATTGGCTCCTTATACTCCTTAGTAAAATGGTCTTGTTGAGTGAAAGTATCAATATTTGGTTAACACTTCTAGGGCATTAATGTTGCATGCCTGTTTACTTAAAAAGTTTTGAGGAGGTCACATTCTTATAGTTACTTATCTAATTAATGGAATGCTTATAGCTAATGTTGGTTAGAAATCCCCATATGAAATATTGTTTGGACACACATCAACATATGACTACTTGCATATGATAGGCTACTTATGTTTGTAGCCAAGTTAAGATCACATAAGGATAAGTTCAAAGCAAAAGGTTTTAAGTATGTTTTTCCTAGTTATGTTTCTGGGCAAAAGGCTTATAAAATATATGATCTAGTTAATAAGATAATCTTATTAGTTATGATGCTATGTTTTATAAAAGAATTTTTCCTTTCAAACAGCTTGATGATAATTCATAGTCCATTGCATTTGATTCTCCATCCTTACCCTTTGTTTAGTTTCTTACATCCTCTAATTCTATGCCATTTAATCCTAGTCCTTCAACTACACTTCTTGTCTCCTCTCAACGTTCTATCCCTAACATTTCTGCTACATCTTCATTGTCTTCATCTTCTTAAATTGACTCCTCTAACACTCCTTTTGTGATTGAGAGACATTCATCTAGGACTATTTAATCACCTCAGTGGTTACAAGACTACTTAGATTCTATTCATCATGTTTCTTCATTTAATTCTTTGTAAGCTCCAAAGTTAAGCTAAGTAATCGTAGGATTAAACTTAGAACAAGGTTTAGGACGATCGGTTAAGGAATCCAATTAAACCCTAAATTATAAACTATTGAGAGAAATATTAGTAAAAATGACACCATAAACTTAAATTTAAGAAAATAAGTAGTAAAATAGGAGACTATAAAATTTTCAAATTTTAAGCATAATAATTGCTAATTACCGAAAAGGTGAAAAGTGTAATATAATAACTAATAAATTATTAGAGATAGATTATATGTAAACTAAAAATTTTAGAATGACCAAAATAATAATTAGGAATGTTCACGTGTACCCCACATGTATTTACGTGTAGATAAAAATACGCGTAATTACCTAAATTGGCCAAAAACTAAGCAAATAATTAAAAAAAATTATAAAATAATTATGGAAAAATCAGAAAAAATCAGAAGATGATAAGCTGAATCAAGATAAGGTCGTGGCAGGTCCAAAGCTGCAAAATAAAAATTAGCCAATAAAAATTGAACAACTTAAAAGCCAAAAATCAAGGAATTTGGACAAAGTCTTGTCAAATTAATGCATATTAATTACTACAATTGTCTATAAATAGGAAAAAAATTTCCAGAAGTCATTTGGTCAGTTTAGAATCTGAGAAAAATTGGAACATTGAAAAAATCGAGAGAAAATCCAGAAAATAAAAAAAAAAAAGAAAACTGTACAGATTAGGCAAGTGAACTAAAACCACCACTCACTACCACCTTACACTAGAACCACCACCTAGATCGGCCGACAACCTTGGACCGGGTTTGGACGGCCAGAAAGCTTCGAACCGGTTAGTCATTTATTCACCCCGATTTTTGAATAATTTTGCAAAATTAGTTATTTTGCCCAGAAAATTATGAAACTTGTTATTATAAGGTTTTATTGTATGTAGATTTAGGGAAAAATATTTATTTAGTTTAATTATGTTTGAAAATATAAGGTCCCTAACAACTTGTTCAAAACCGAGCATAATTAAACCCAAAAATAAATAGACTTAGGAGTGTAGTTTGGAGCTCAAAATTTTTCTGTAGGATGCTCATATGATGTAGAACAGTGCTATGAAGCCATTTTTTTAAAATTAATTTTTGAAATTTTTAGGTTAATTTTTAGCCCTTAAATGATGGAAAAATTGGGTGATTTGGGATTAATTAGGTGATTAGGATGTTAATTACTTATTTAGATCTTAATTAGATGTTTAGGGATGTTAATTTTGGAAGTGGAACCCTAATCCTAGCCTTTGGGTATTAAGTATAGTTAATTAAGGAAATTAGGTAAGTAATATAAGAAATTAGTAATATGTGAAATTATAAATTAATAAATTTAAAAATTAGAGTTATTTAGATAATATTAGAGTAAAAATCAGAATAATATTAAATCTGAATTAAGATTGAATTTTAGATAATTATATAAAAAAGTAAGATTTTCTCATATCGGGAATAAATTCGATACTCTAATTAGGACTAGCGTGTACCGAATAGCTTAGAATACTAAATTAAGACCCAATAAGATATTTGAATACTCGAGCTTAATGTGATTAATTTCACATTAGGATTCGAACATGTTTAGAACTTAGAAATCGAACTAAAATCTAATTTAGAAATCGATGTGGAAATCGAACCTGAACCTAACCCCAAACCTAGAATAATTATAAAAGACTTAAGACCTAGATAATTAGGTATATTAAACCCTAAACCAAACATAACAATAAGCGTTATAGGATAAAATAAACCTATAATAGCTATATGAAAACCTGAAACCACGTTTGTGTTATAGGGATGATCGGCGATGGCTTGAGAAAATCGGACCTCGAGTGAGTGAGCGAGGAGTCAAGGTAAGTTGGGATTAATACGATGTTGTATTTTAGAGGCTTAAGATTATGCTTAGTTGTGCTTGTTAGATAGTTGAATGTGTGCATGTGCTTAATTATGGGTGATGCTATGATTCTGTTTGTTACTCTGTCACATATGGTATGAATTGTATAAAAGGATTGATCACCCTAAACTGGACTTAATTAAATATCCGACCAATAATCATAATTGGACATGCATGGCAACCCGTTAGGGGAACTTAGGACTCTCCCACCAAATACAAACCCCTTCGGAAGGGATAGCGCAGGATTGCAAAATGGTCCCTTCTTCATCCTCAGTCGAACTAAGTGATAAGAGAGGAGGTCACGGCGAGGGTGAAGGCAGTGGTTCGAAGGTAGTTGCGGGAGGAGTAAGGTCTCCATTACACAAGCCTGGGTTTGGTCGTGAGCTGTTGCATTAACGGCAACTCCTCAACCCGAATTAGAGCAGGCGCAATTTCTCTAATCTCACGACGGGCCGGACAACGTCGTGCGATGGCATTTGCTTGCACATGCATTGCATCTAATAAGTGATTGAAAACCTTGTTGTGTTTTTGGTATAGTTTTAAGTCCTCCGTCCCTACTTACTGAGCTGTGGTTGCTCACATCCCTATAAACGTCGTGCAGGTGCTGGCTAAGAAGCGGCAAACGACTACTCTGAAGCTAACAACTGCTAGATCCTGGGGAGTGAGGAAAAATATTGAAGAATAAACACATATTTTTAAGGTCTAAGTTTTTATTTTAGAATTATTTTTCATTTCCAAATGATGTAATAATTTAGAAAAATACTATAGAGAAATATTGTAAACTTTAACTGCAATAACTGAATTATAACATATATATATATATAATTCCTAACTTTTATAGGTAAATGATTTATTTAAATTACAAACTGTCCACTTCAAAGTGGGTTAGTTGTGGACGCCTTGTGTAAATCAGGTTTAAGATAGCGGTTGTAAGGCCAACTTCTATCATAAGATGGTTTACACGGCGGGGCTATTACGACTCTGCCGCTTCGGGGCGTGACATTCTTCACCTACCATATCTTCTATTCGATATCGTTTATTTTTTTTACATACCTTTCTCTCCTGTCCTTCAGAATTTGTACAATAATTAGCTAATGTTTAAATAACTAAAGAACCTCATTTATGTTAAAGCTGCTCAAGATGATAAATAGGTAAAGGCCATGCATAAAGAGACTGATGCTCTTAAGGCCAATCAAATTTAGGAATTTACTTTCTTATTGCTGGATAAAAGTATTGTAGGATGCCATTGGTTCTATGAAATTAAATGTCATGCCGATGGGACCATTGAGCATTATAAAACTCGTTTAGTTGCTAAAGGCTATACTCAAGTTGAGGTTAAAGAGCATCACTATATTTTTCTCCTATGGCTAATTAATGCATTATTCGTATTTTGCTTCTTGTAATTATAGTATATAATTGGCCTTTTTGTTCAAGTAGATATTAATAATGCCTTTTCACATAGGCATCTAGTTGAAGAAATTTATGCCACTAAGGTATTCTAATGCTTGGCAATGTAATTTGTTGGAAGTCCTTGTACGAATTGAAACAAGTCTCTCGTCAATGGAATTTAAAAATCTTTAACTTTCTTGTTAAGCATGACTTTATTCAATCTATCCATCATCATTCCTTTTTTACAAGAACATATTATTTTGGTTTCTTAAATGTCTTACTTTATGTAGATAACATGCTTCTTATAGGCACTAGTATTTCTTCCATTAATGTTCTTAAACAACAATTACATGAAGCCTTCACAATGAAAAACCTTAGTGCTACTTGTTATTTCTTGGGTGTTGAACTCTATCACATAGATTATAGTATTCTTTTTACTCAATAAAAGTTTATTGCTAATATATTGCATAATATTATTTTCAATGCTACTAAACTAGTTAGGTTCCATTAACTTCTGGTTTGAAATTATATACTAATTCTAGAGATTTATTACATGATCCCTCTTTGTATAGGTATACTGTTGGCAACCTTTTGTATCTTACTTTTACTAAACTAGACATCTCTTTTGCTGTTCATAAGCTTAGCTAATTTATGGCTAATCCATGTGTTGCACATCTTTGTGCTCCTTATCATGTCTCGAAGTATTTGATGAGGATTGTTAATTTGGGCATTTTTTACTCAATTGATTCGTCTCTTAGCCTACATGGCTACTTGAATTTTGATGAGGGTATGTACATTTTTTATCATAAATCTATTTGCAATTATTATATTTCGCTTGGATCTTTGCTAGTGTCTTGGAAAATGAAGAAGCAAAATACTATTTATACTTTATCTATGAAAGTAGAATATAAGTCCAAGACATTTGTTATTAAAGAACTTATGTAGGTGTCTTATATTTTAGTAGATTTATAGGTTGTTGTTACTTGATCTGTTCCTCTATCCTTTGACAATAAGTTGGATTAGTTGCTTGCTAATCATCCTTACTTAAATAGTCACATTAAACAAATTGCAATTGATGCTCATTTCACTCATGGTTAAGTGGCTAAAAGGTTTCTCAAAATTGTGTTTGTTTCTTCTAAACATCAACTTGCAAACTTCTTAACTAATCTTATTTTTTAATAACAGCTTTTATTTATCAAGTCTAGGCTTAGCCTTTGTGATGAGGCTTCACCTTGAAAGGGAAGAAGGAGGAGGAAGGGGAGGGGGTTATAGGTTTGATCTATATTACCCTTATTTGTTGTTAAGTCATTTTTATATCACATATAGACATTTTAGAGCCATTGGTAGTTTAGGTAGTTAAGGGTACAATGTTAGTGTAAATAGCTTATAGTTATTATCTTTTAACTAATGCAATGAAAACTATCTTGCTAAATACAATGCAATATTTTTCTCTCTTCGACACTATCTATTCATGAAGTTTAGTGTGTAAATCCAAGATGTAACACGTTTATCAAACCTAAAGAAAGATTACAGAAATGTGAATTATATGAAATTAATTATATAGATACTAACATTAAATCGCAACAAGAAAACATGACATTATAATTTACAAAAGTATCACATTTACAAAATGTTACTTAAAGAATTTTGTATCATTGCCATGTCACTTGTTTTACATACAACACAAGTGCTATGTTAATATAACACAAGTGCTATGTTAATATAACACAAGTGCAATACAATCTTGGTATTTTTGTATTTCTTTCATATAGTTAATATTTATATAATATTTATCTATTTCAATAATAAAAATACAAATTCCTCTGCAAATATGGGATTCACCATTTCAATCAGATTATAAAATTCATTAGATTCTAGTTAGGAGGTCTTAAAATGTATCATAGTATATCTAGTTTGAAATCTACTATATAATAGAAAATAAACCTCCTATTTTACACATCCTAGGCATTCAAGGATTAAATGGAAGCTTGAATCCAAAAATGAAGGTTATCCCTAAGGCTTGTTTAGCCTAACATGACTAGAAAATCCCATTTTCAACAAAAGAGCTTATAGAAAATCTTAATCAACCTTATTATATGTCTTAGCTATGTCCAACTAAATAGCACAATCAAAGTGTTTAGTTTTCTTAATTTAATTTCATATAACATAAAACTTCATGGGCCACAATTACATTATCTTGAATAAGTTTACCTCAGACAATGGCACTTTGATTTTGTGACACGATATTATCCATAAGAGATTGCAACCTATTGGGTAAGATTTTTGAAATAATCTTGAAGGAAAAATTATGAAGCCTGATTGATCTAAGTTATGACATAAATTCAAGACATTTAATCTCAAGAATAAGCACAACATCTGTTTCATTAAAGCAAGAGGGAAAGATACTTGAAACAAAGAAGTACTTAATTGCCTTAATTACAGTCTCTAAGAAAATGTCAATTAGATTGAAAAAACGTACCATGAATCCATTTGGACTTGAGCCTTAGAGGCACCTAAGCTAAAATTTACATGCTTAACCTTATCTTTGTCCATTGGCTTCTCTAAAACTTAATTCATCTCATTGCTAAAGTTTGGATCAATAAGATCAATTGCTTCTTCAAATTGATCATTTCACCTTTCATGAACAAGTTGTTGTAATACTTCCTAAAGGCTTTTACTACTTCAACCTCATTATCAACCCACATGTCCCTATCATTCTTGATCTTAAAAATCTTCTTTCTAGCTCTTCTCATGAGCGTTGTCTGATGGAAGAATTTTAGGTTCTCATCACCGTAGTTCAACCACTTCACCCGAGATCTTTGACGCTAGTAAATTTCATTCCATCTAATAGCATCTGACAATTCCATCTGCAAGCATTTCTCCTCTAGCAAGTTTGAAATATCCCAAAAATATACCATGTAAATTTTCCAAAAATATTTTCAAAATAAGGAAATAATTCCACTATTAAAATCTTTTTTTTTTTCTAATTTGACTATGGTATATTTAAGATTTATTCTAGTCAACTATTAATTTACCTAAAAACCTTTTACTAAAGAGCTAAATTAGTTAAAGACCACTAGTAGAAAGCCCTTAACCTTTAGTATGTGTATCAACAAAGATTAATTTTACTTGGTTATCCTTATTTTGTTAAGTGGGTAAAGGTAGAGCTAAAGGTATTCTAGTAATTAAGTAACTTGGGGTATCTTAGTTATTATTATAAATAGATGTTGTAGTAGAGGAGAAAGAATTAAAGCTATTTTAATCAAGTGAAGGTAAGAAAATACAAGGTCTCTTTCTTCCCTTTATGCCATGACATGAAGGAATGCTAAGTGAGCTAATTTTGTAAGGTGGATTAAGTAATCAAGGTGCAGATCTAGCTATTAAGGAGGATCCAACCTAGAGATCTAACTTTAATTGGTTGATTAAAGGTATTGAATAATCAAGAGCACCTTCGGAGCATGGAGTTAATGGGTCATGTATGGACTATAGAAGGTAAATTATTGTAATTTTGATATTTTGATTTGAAATTCAAGTATGCTATAGATCTTGAGTTGATCTACAAGTTTTATGAAAATGACTTATGTTAATTATTGGATGTTGAAGAAATTTGATGGATGCGTATGTATATATGTATACTGTGATGTGCAGTGTAGGTATTGGATGGGGATTTGTTGATTCAAGCGTAATTGGTGTTTTTGTAATTGAGTATGAGGTGTTTGATGTACTGAATATGAGTTTGATGCAAATGAAAAATAGGTTTAATTCAATTAAGATTTATGATAATTTGATGTTAATTGTGTGTTTAGATTGGAACTATGATGAAAGATTTGATAGAAATCAATTAAGAGTTGAAATGGAGTCAATAGATGGTGTTTTAAGCAAATTCAGAGTTGTTCGAGTTAATATGATATAAACTAATGTGTATCTAGGAAATCATGGAGTTTATGAGTTTAAAATAAAGTTAATTGGATAAGTTAAATATAGGAACAAGTTTGGATGAATTTGGAAATAAAATTAGCATAAGATATGGCTAATTGAAGTGAAGTAGTATTGATTGCAGTTATGGAGAAAAACTAGATAGTTTGGTTGATCTGATAAATGATGTGGTAAACATGGATTCTTCCTATAGAATTCAAGTTCATATTAAAGCTAATTGAATAAGCTAAAAGTAGAATCAAGTTTGGATCAATTTAAAGTTGTGCTGATCAAGTTATGAGCATTTGAAGTTAGGTAGTATAGAAATATAAAGGGCTAGAATTTTCTATAATTTACTGTACTTTATGCTATTAAACTAATGATTAATTGATGTGTTTAATTCATGTTCTTGTCAAAAATTTCCACATTTTGATGCCTTTAAGGATGTATGATTGATTTCTTGTCCAATGAAATAGTATTATACTATATTAGTATCATATATGAATAGTTGATTAAATTGATGTTGTTCATTGAATATTCATGTTCTTCATCCTTTTATTCAAATGTTCATCACGAAATTCAAAGTGTTCTTCCCATATTTAAGTGTTTGATTCATTTTAACTAAAGAAAATTCATCAAAAATGCTTTTTTTTTTAGCAATTTGAGCTAATTAGTGAGTTAAATAAATTTTTGAGACAATAAATTCAAATCTTCAAGTCAAATTAGCAAAATCAAAACACATTTTTCCCATCATGATCTTGAAGATTAGCATCAAACCCCATTCAAGAATAGCTTTGATCTTTAGGAGTATGTGTTGTGCATTCAAGGGCTTTGTTGTAAATATTAGCAAGTTTATATGTAAGCATGTGATTAATGATGTCATAATAGTATCTAATAATACAATTAACATAATCAATAATAAATAGACTAATTAATTAATTAATAATTAATAAACTAAGACTTCAAGTGGCATTCCCCTTGGATCGAACCATTCCATACCTATTTCATTATGAATCAAATCAATTCGAGCCCCAATTGGTTTAATTGAACTGATTTTCAACTTAGTTTGACTAAGTAGTTAATAAATAACTTAGTGTTAAGTTTGATCCCCTATGATTGAACCGAATTCCAAATTATCCCTAAACTGATTCAATCAAACCTTTAATTGATTCATCAGATAACCAATTAAATTAATTCACTTAAGTAATTATTGGTAGGCTAATTTAGTATAATCTAAATGGGCTTACAAGCTTAATGGGCTACTTAGTAAATTACTAAGTTGAAGTCGTTAAGCCAAATAAATGGACTTAAGTTATAGGTTTAAGTAACAACTAACAATCAAATAAAAGTTTTCAAACTTTCTAATCTTATCTTTTTTTGGCATGTCTTTCAACTTGTGTTTTGGTATTGACTTTCGACTCCGGTTTGTATTGTTTCACTTATAGGTACAAGATAACCTTGCATGCATACTAGTATTAAGTCTAAAACAGACTAATATGTAAACTTGACTTTAAAATATACTTATGTGTTGTTTATTTATGGTTGCCCAATTTGAAAGGTAACAAAAGTATTAGGTGCTATGGAGAGAATAATGTTAAATAGTCTTGGAGAGCAAAAGGATGTCATATCGAGAGTAATCCAAAGGTATGGGACTTGATAGACAATATGATATAAATAGATTGCGACCAAGGTAGCCTAGTAAGCTATTGGGAGACTTCATAAAGATTGTTTCGTTGATATCATTGATTATCATTTTGTATCTTATCATTTGGTTTCAAATATAGTAGTTGGATATGCTCATCAACCTTCGATGTATACCTTGGTATAGTCAAACCCCAATGTTCTCCTAAGTGCTCAAAGTCATAAGTACTCCAATGCTACTTGCTTATGCATAAAGTTAATATATTAAATGTATTGGTTGTTGTACTAGATTAGTTCTGAAAGGCATGTGAGCATGTGGTTTTAATAGTTTTATGCTGTCTTTATGGCTCATTCCCTATGCTTTTTAGCTGATGATCTTCTTGCTGATGACTTCTGTTATGACAGTTTTAGTTTATGTGATGTTATTGAATGTTTGTTTAACGAGAGCAATATGTAGACTCGTGGTATCGTATCTAGACTTTTATGGTTCATGTTTAGCTATCTAGACTTGGGTTTTACTATGAGACTTTGTTTACTTTTGGGTTTGAGCCCTATTGCTTTTACTTATGATTTGTTTATGATACTTGATACATACTACTAGTTTTGGTTTTTGGCCTTACAGCCTTAGTTTAGATTTGAGGCTTATACGTTTATCTGTTCATCCAAAATTATCTTTTTACAAAGTATTTTTAGAATACCCAATCATCATAAATGCTCTATAAAATTAATAAATGATTTCATAAATTCAAATTTGTTAAAACCTCATCCGAGAGTCATAAGTGTTTATGTGTAGACTTTAGGATAACACATAGTAGTCTTTTACATATTTGAGGTTTTAGGGTGTGACAAAGTCTAAATCATCTACATTTGTTCCTTGTTTAACTCAACTTCTCCTTGATTTCTATTATGATTAAGGTGTTATTCTATACCCTTAATTTTCTCTAAGCAAGCAACACTTTCTTACAGGAAGATAATTTCAACATTAAGCCTTATATGTCTACACTTTGCTGGTTATCCTTCCATGCCTGCTTAATAAAATCTTTGTAATCTTCAATAGTCAACTAATTATCTTTAAATTTGAAGGACCTTTGTTTTCTTTTTCTTTTTTTTTTTCATTTTTCAATAATATGGGAGCATGATCTGAACCATGACCTATTAGATTGGTGATCTAAGTGGTTGGAAACATTTGAATTCATAAAGAGTTTCAACTATACAATCGAATCCTTATTTCACCACATTTTCCCTTTCATTAGACCATGTATAGATACATCCTTAATATCCCAAATCAACCAATTGATAGTCATATAACACATTATGAAAAGCCAACATTTGAGTGACTGGTTTGTCTCTATCCCCCACTCTTCTCTTCTCTATTAAGGATCTCATTAAATTCCCAATTACTAACTACAGATCATTTACTAACAATGCAACCTCTCTTAGTTATCCCAAAACTGCAATCTATGTTGAAGCTCTATATTCACATAACGCCAAGATATTCTACAAGCCACAATACTCAATTCATATACTACCTACGAATCAATTAGGTTAGTAGATGAATCCACTTTTTCTACTTAAATACCATCTTTCCACCATTGTAGTAGACCTCCAATCCCACTTGCTCGACATAAGAAGCTTTCTAGAATCTCAATCTTCTCCTTATAGTAGCAATCTTCAATGTTTTGTTCCTTGTATCCATTAAGAAAACTAGGTTGGGCCTTATTATTAAGATAAGGCTCTTTAACTCATCTAAGCTACTATAACCATGGAAGGACATATTTGCTACTTCCTCAAAGCTAACTTTAACTAAGTTTAAATCCATTTCTAGTTTCTTCCCTTGACTTGCACTTTGGCATTTTTTTTTTTCTCTTTGTTTTATAAGTATTACAAACTTTTCCACTCTCTAATTGTTATACCTATTTGCCTTTTATTTTTGTTACAAAAACATCAGCATCAAGAATCTCTTGTGAATCTCTACTTCTTTTAATATACATACTATTTAACACTTTCGTCAAAGGGCAAGGGATATTTTGTGTACAAGATTGGGATTACAGGTTGGGAGTTTCATAAGGGAATTTCAAAATGGGTTTGGTTCCTTCTTTTAGTGTGATAATATGTTCAATTCAAGGGTTGGGGTTGATGGAGTGTTTTGGCAGAGATTCAAGTTCCTTAATAGTATATTAGGCTTGAGCGTAGTGTTTTTTTTTTTTTCTTTTTTTGGTTGTGTTCAAGGATGTTTTCATGTTGGTAGGTAAAGTAGTTAAAAGGAAGTAGGGTTGTTTTGGCTCAAATTGGGCTTAACCCAAGGCAGGTTGCTGTTTGGTAGGATAGAGATGTCACATGCCTAAAGAAGGTGAGTCAAGAATTTAGAAGTTAGGTTGATTGCATAAATAGTCTGTATTAAAGCTTTGCCCATAAAATTCCTTACTAGATCAGAAATTTGAACTGAGAAGACTTCTAGAAATTTCTCCTTGTGGCAAGAAATTTTCTTCATTATTTCCTCCAAAACAAACTGTGATTTCTCAATTAAATGCACATTACTCTATCCTTCCTTTCTTAGAATACTTACCATGATCGAAGATCCTTTGCTGGTTGATAGCTTTTCTAGCGAGCTTTGATTATTCTTCTCTTTGATAACATCCTTTTTTATTTCCTTGCTTTTACTCTTTCATTACAATCAAAGTTTTCTTTTAACCATGGTCTAGCTTTTTTCATGTTGCTCCGTTATCATTATGCTTGCTACATTTGTTTTCAAGATGTCCAATCAAACCATAGTTATAACAAAAATCTGAGAGTCTCTCATACTTAAATGGGATCTAGATTCTTGCTCCATTCAAGTCTATTACCCATAATCCCATTAACAAGGGGTTTACTTAGTAAAATCTAAAATCTTACTCTAAGATACTCTTTTTTTATAGCAGAAAAGGACTCAACTTTAACATCTCCAATCTGTCTCCTTATCTTCTCTACATTTTTTATTTTGTTTAGTTAACATGGCTAAAGGAAGGCCATGTATTTGGATCTAATATAGACTATACAACAAATCCAAACCTTCCATCTTCCTATTTTTGTCTCATATCTGAGTGATGAAGAGGCAACCCATCATCGACCAAGGTCCAACATCAAAGATTTATTTGAAAAAATCCAAATCCTTTGTCACTACAAGATAAAAGTTATCCTTGAGAAGAGAGATTTTAAAATCACCAAATCTATCCCATGCTCTCTCTGGTATGCTCATAACCCCATTTTTATGGAAAGCTTTTTCTATAACTTTTCCCACAATATGAATGATTTTTTAATTTTCTATTGTTTTTAGGCCTAAGATTTCATCATTATCATGTTCTCCAATCGCATAGTTGATTCTTAGAGCCATGTACTTAAGTTCAGAGACCACAAATCAAAAGCAACATAAAATAGATTCAGAGAGAAGGATAAAATAACAAATATTGTTGATTGTAGATTTTGCTGATGGAAAAGAACTGGGCCATTAGGCTCAATCCTAAGCCTTGGGATCTTCAACTAGGCTTGAAACAACCAACTCTTATAAAAACATATTAGATAGTTTTCTAGTGCGGGCATTTCAATGCTTAAGTCTACTAAGTAATAGAAAAGGCAAAAGAGTAATCAAATCAATCTATCATTCATACCTAGATGCTTTATCCCCATTTATAGGGGGTAAAGCTAAAATTTTTTAGGAAAGACATATTGTATCATATCTTTAGATTGTATCTCCAAATTAGAAAAGTACATTGAGATATATTAGGCAATTACTTCTTAAACTGACGATATTGGTTTGGCAAGTGGTTATTGGGGTGGCTACATTGATTTGGTAAGTAGTACTTCTGTTTAGCATGGTAAATTAGGAAACTTGTTCATAATAAGTGTTCCTAAGGCTCGGTGTTACTATAGCCCCATGAGTTAACTCGTTCCAATTCAGCTAATAGGGCTTAATGATCTACATAACCAAGCATTTGGCAAGCTCAAGCTACATTGTCAAGGAGTTAGGCATTCTAAGCCCATCTTGTACTTCAACCTCTCTCAAAACAATGTAGCCTGGATGATTTAGGCCCGGGCTTGAAGGTCTAAAAATGCCTATCAATAAATATATAGACTCGAATAAAACAAGTACATCACAAAATCTATGACTAAACACAACAAACCTACAATTGGGCAAAAGATATCAAAGAAAGAAAATAAAGGGGCGAGAATGGAAAAGGGAAAGCTAAGAGAAAGAAAGGATACAATATAATAATCAATCAAATATAAAAGATACACTAAACAAGATAAAATGTAAAGATCTAATATCGTAAACAAGAAAAAAGGAAGAGAAAGAAAACTAAAGCATCATATAAGTGTGATTGGGCCCATGAAGGGAAGGAGGTCTCTCTCTAAACACTAGAGAGAGAGTTGGTTTACTTTCAAAAATCTATTTAATTACATCATAAAATATGTAGCTTCTTAGTACTTTGGTTTGACAAAGTGAGATTTTACTATCCTTCCATTCATTGATTCATATTTAACTAAAAGTCTAACTTAAGGACAAATCATACCTAATAATATGCAAATATCAAGCATAGCATAAAAGAAAATACTTAATAGCTAGCACCAATGTTTAATTCTTATATGATGTAGCCTTAATATCAATTCACACATCAACAGCTTGAACAAATAACTATTAGTCTCAACCAATCATCCAACTTAAATGAACAAAATGGATGTTCACAATTTAACCATTAAGATAATTTAAACAATCAATCCCCATATCTAATCCACATACAACTAATACTAGTATATTTAGCCAAATCCATATTTAGAAACCCATAAATACATATCACAATCATAGTCAAAGCAAATCCAAATCTCACCAACAACCCTATATTTTATTCTAACTCTTCTTGTAGTGGTCACATTAAGTGATTATATAGGAATAACAACCAGCAAGCAAGTGGTTTATATCATCAGCTACAATGCAACTCAATTAGTCAAGTTAAAAAGTGTACTTACCTCAATATGTATGAGATCACCCAAATGCACTTTAATGAGTTAGTAAAGACAATGCATGCAACATAGCTTCAACATTCTTATCTTCTAATATCCATAAATTATACATTTCTTATTTAATTTTAATGAAATTTATATAACAATGATTGCTGTTTTAAAAATCATTTCATTATGACAAATTATTAAACTAACTAGATTCCTAAAATTATCAAGTTACCCTTTTTCATAACATTGTTTTGCTTATATGTTAGCACACTTCGTATTTGAGTAAATTACTCTTAATATTTAATTAACTGCCATAAACTCATTATGTCTAGTAAATAGTTAATCATTATTAGAATGAGGATTCAATATCATGCAAATATTGCTACAATTGCCAATTACTTGGAAAAAGATAGAAAAAAAAAAAGAATTGCAAGTTATTAGTTAAGCTAATATGCATCTAAATGACCAATTATTTATAAAATAATTAGTAGGTGAACTATTACTTTATTTAATTTAATTTAATTTACTTATTTATTTATATTTTATTTTAGCTTAAGCAAAATATCACTTTCCTCTAACTCAAACTTTTGAAGGTTATTTGAAACACAATCTTAGCCCATAGACAACATATACAATAATACATAAAATCAGTTAGCTTTATACTATGTATTTGGCAACAACATATGCAGTTAGATCATAAAGATTCACTATTATATGGGCAAGGGAATTTATGGGATGAATTGATGATGGAAAGGTAGCATAATCTAATCTTCTATATGGCAAGGCATGCTGAAAGTCCCTTCTATCCATTTATAGAGTCCATACAAAAGAGATTAATCTACATAAGCAATAGAAGGTAGACCATTAGCCTATCTATTTTAGCAATACCCTTTATTAAGAGTATAACACATAAGATAAGTGAAACCCTAAGATAAACCGTATGGTCTTGCTCTTCTTATGTGTCACATTTTCAATAGAGGTTATTGCTAAAAGTAGGTAGACCATTAGTCTACTTACTATGTTGCCTAACCTACATACACTTTATTAGTGAATGGGATTCTTAATTTTTTCACAAGGCAAGATTAGAATCAAGCTTTCCAACTGCACTTGTGTGGTCAACCCATATTATATATATCTTCCTTTGTAGAGCAACCACATTCATATAATTCATCAAAATGATATTTGTTACCGGGAGCTTCTATGATTCTACCCCCTATTTTGATAGGATCAGTCCAACTCTCTATATCACTATTAACTTAAATTTTTTCAAATCTATTTTATTGAATTTATAATAAATTTAATAGTTCAGATTTAAAGGATTATAAATTAAAAATAAAATAAATGATTTGATTGATCCCGTAAAATATAAGGATAGGATTATACAACAATCCTTATTGCATGGTCAAAGGCCTTCAATATGTTCACTATATTGCGTACATTGTTGGTGACAATGGAGATAGTTTGGTCCACAAGGGAATGAAGTCCGTGGCCAGTATACGTTTTCCACTTACAGCAACAACAACAAAGTTGTTCTACACGTTTTTCTTTCTATTTTTTTTTTTTTTTCCCTCGTTTCTTTCTTTTCTTTTTCCCTTTCTAGATAAACTTTCTTGAGCACAATTGAAGATAATTTTAGTTCAACAACATAATTTTAGTTCTATCCACGAATTCCCTGTTAAGCTAATACTTCATCTTCGTAATTCATCAAAGTAGCACCAGATGACATTTCTTTAGCGTTTGGGCCAAGTTCATATTATAAAAATGCAAAGATTCCAACATTTAATTGATATATTTATGCATACCTTATAGCCATTTATCCTTACTATATGAATTATTAACTACGCGATATTTTACTCAATAATCATCGCAAAACAATTTCACTATTCTAAACAAAATTACATGTACGTTAATAGAATCACCAACCATAATTCTTCTTCAAAAATTTTCTTTTTGGTAAGCTGAGGAATAAGGCCACTTGTTAGCTCAATGGGCGGACAAAAGAAGAAAAAGACAAGTCTCATCCCTCAATGCTTAATCTTCGCTAGTATCTTTGTATCGCAGGTTGGTGAGATTAAGGAAGGTTTTATATTTGTAGTTTGGTTTCCCCTAAGTTCCATCGTTAGAAAGAGAGGGAGTGTTTTCGATACTTCTTCCTTTTGCTTCTTTATTTTATTTTTTACTTTTTTTTTTTTCCTGCTTCTGATTTTTATGCTGCCAAGCCTGTGAAATAAGCTGATGAATTATATTTGTAATGGTTCTCAGGCAACGCTAGAAAATAATTGTAGCCAAACATAACTTCACATGTCAAATGTAAGTTAACCTTGGCCGAAAAGTGTTCAAAATTTAAGGATTTTTATGCAGCTAAATCAGCCACATCCGAGTCCATTCAGCTTATAGTTATTATTCCCTCACTGAATCATGCCTATAATCTGTATGAATTGCCCATCACAAAGCTCCAGGTGGTTCAACAAAAGTATCAATTACATGCAAACAAGTTAAGAAGGAAAGAAAATGAGAGAAAAAAACTAAAAGGAAATGAAAATGAATAGAAAATACTTGTTTGGTTAAGAGAGGAATGATTGTAGAAAAAAAGTTAAATAATTTTTTTTAAACATGCTTAAATACCAAAAGACTCTTAAAAGTCTAAAGTGTGTTTTTATTGAAGAGTCCTTTTAAGTCATTTTGAAGATTATACTCTCAATTTTCTCCATACGTGAAAGGGATGGTTTATGTAGAACCTAATGAAAATCTTTTCTTCATCAATCTCTTCCCTTCCATTTTCTATACGTTTCCAAATAAGGAGAAGGAAAATTTTTTTTCTTTAATTCCTTCCTTCTCTTTTCTTTCCTTCAACCCAAAAATTGAGTAAGTATTTCCTCCTCTAATACCTCTACTTGTTAAATATTACTTCCTAATTAAATTCCTTTTTCAATTTGAGGCATACATCATCTCCAAATCCCAGTTTTGCTAAGCCTCTTGCACCTTTTGCCTTTTGAATGTGAGTATGTAAGAGGAAAAAGATACAACAAACGTAATTAAATATAAAACTGTATAACGAACAAAATTTTATGATAATTAAAATCACACAACTAAAACAAATCTCATTAAATACATAGACGAGCTAAACTATTGAAACGATACAGTGGAAGGATCTGGACTGAAATCACAAAATCATATTATAAATTCAACTTAGTACATGTTTTTAAAGTCTTGTCTCGTAATAATTAGACAATTTAAATCACAATTAAGCTTCTCGCTTCATGAAAGTAATGAAAGAATTTTGCTTGCGACTCAGACAAAATTCAATAATAATAAAAAAAATAAAATTAGATAATGATTTTAATCGAACAAAGAACAGAGGAGCAAAATTGGACGTTGCTGGGCCATACCTGAATCGGATGCATTTCGAATCATATACTGACACGAGGGAAAATTGGATGTTGTTGTATTTCACTATTGATCTATCAATAGGTGGACTTACAACTTGAATTTTCAAATCAAGATCTCCAACTTATCGAAATAACCAAATGCTTCTTGATCCTATCTCTATAAATAGATGTTTTGGAATGAAATAAAATGAGGATTAGAAGAAGAAACACTTCCTATGTTTGGAGATGGTCAAGAACAGAATGGAATGAAATATATTGAAATGATATTAAATATTCAAATAATATTATTTGTCAAAAAATATTCTTAATTAATACATGCTATAATTTCTTTTAAGATTGAAAAGGTAATTTTAATTAATCATAATTAATGTAGTGGAAATGGAATCGTGATTCCACCTTCTCAAAGGTACAAATTTTTTCCTTGAAACCAGAATCATCAATTTCATAGAATTACAATTCCGCCTTTAAAATGTACTGTCAAATATAGAGAATGAAAATGGAACCCAAAATTGTGATTCCATTTTAATTAATTCCCATGTAGAAACCGTGACATAAGACCTTTCTCACATTCCATACCATAATCTAGCTAGAATGTGTTGTAATGTAGTTTAAATTTGATATTGTAACCCCACAATTACCTCTAAGTAAATTTTAATTAGTTTAATGTTTAGCACCTATCAATAGGACTTTCTTGGCTAATTTTCCTTTGGTTAAATGGACTCACTTTAATGAAGAGAAAATGTTCTTTGATAATTTCTTTTTCAAATAATACTTATCTTATCTCAATACATTACACATAAATAACTTAAATAAAAATTGCACCTAAATAAATTTACAATTATATGATGACATTGCATTTGCTAAACAGTAAATAATATCACATTTAGTACTTAAATTTTATCCATATATGCAACTAATTGCATAAAGTTAAAAAGTTTTACTATCTACAAACTTTTCCGTGTCATTTATAGTACTTGAATTAGGTGGCTAATTACAAGAATAGGTAAAAGTTTAGGCATTTGATCACAAAAATAAGTAAAGTTCGAATAGTTAATTGCAAAAATGAGCAAAATTCATATATGAAATTAAAACTTTTAAACTTCAAATGGTTAATGTAAAAATGGGTAGAGTCTATGTACTAAATATGATATTTACCCATTGCTAAAATCTAAACTTACTTTCAAACCAACACCAATCATAAACACTTTAAAATTACAAATATTAACTTAATCAAACTCACAAAAATATTAAATTAACAACACCATGAGAAATTCAAGTATTAAGAACCAAACTTCAACTATTGAGTTTAGACAAAATATAAGCTACAATAAATGCAAATATTTACAAACTTGAGGATTAAATAAAGATGTTTTTCTATTGAGCATCAATAAACAGAAACCTAAATAGGGATAGACATAGAAAACTTAACTAAGGGGAGGTTGGACTTAGAATTTTTTTAATATTTGCATCATAAAAATATAATAGTATGTATTTTTCTTTTCCAATTATTATTATTATTTTGGTAACTTTATAAGAGAGAGAGGGCTTGGGGGGAACTAAGTTCTATAGCTTCTAGCATAGCCAAGTCATCCCCAAATAAAATTCCCCTAGCAACAATGGAAAGAAAAAATTCCAACTTTCAACATAAAAACATGATAACCACAATTATTAACTAGATCAAACTCATGCCCAAATAAACGCAATCAATAAAGACAACCCAAGTGTTAAAAACCAAACTTTCATTAACTATGAGCAAAACGATTCATATGTGATGGAATTTCGTCTTTCTCAAAACTCCACAAAAAAATAAATAATTATTTCATTTTAGTAGCAAGAAAAACTTGATGAAAAATGAATAAGAGGGAAAAAAAATAGTAAATAGAAAGAGATAAATGAACAAACCACAAGGTGACATAGAGCAAATAGTGATGAACAAGCCCATCAAGATCCTCCTTTGATTTATCACTTCCTTTACATTGATTTTGAATATGAATAGATGAACTTGATACTAAACACTAAATAATACCTATAGCTAATCTTATACCTCATCAAATTGATGGATATTTAGAAGATGAAGCAAAGTTGACCATCTCAAAAGCCTACACAACATAAAGAGGAGAGGACAATAGGTCCTTTGAATTGAGAAAGGAGAATAAGGGGGAGAGAGGGTAGAGGAAGTTACCGTTTGATTGTAAGAACATAGTTTAGATCTAAGGATGTGAATGTAAATAAAATTAGGGTTTGAAAAATGAATTAAACTACCCATTTACTTTTCTAATTAGCTCAAATTTTTTATGAAAGATTTATCATGGCATCTAATAATATTGTAGGTGTAGAATAGTAATTCTATAAGAATTCATATTACAAAAATTAATGAATGAAAATTCATCACCCAAACCTATGAATATTGGTTTAGTACTATGGATAGTTGCTTTTATTTTCTAAAAATACCATCATTAAGATCAACACATTACAATTTTCACCTTCTAAAATGAAAAAAAAATTTATCAACTCTTATGTTCACTAAACAGACAGCTAAATTATCTTAGAGAAAAGATGGAATTTGTGACATATATGAAAATCAGTAGGTGAATGAATAGGAAACAAAAGCAAGTTCTCATTGAACATTGAAAATAATGTCTTTCTACAATGTGCATTCAATCTTTCCCAAAAAGAGGTACTATAAATTGGACTTGTTTGACATTTCTTATAGTACATTCAATTAAAACCATCTATCTAGATAAATACAATAACATAATGGAAACAAGATTACCATAGACGAGGAACATATTAGGCTTTTTCTTGAAGCTGAATTTAATGATATGAATGATAACCCTAGGAACAATGCTTAAGCACCTTCAAGGGCACACCCAATAAGATTCTTAAGTTTAACTGAATTTTGTAGTTACTATTTGGAAACCTATGAGTCTATCCTTTTATATCCTATGACATAACCAAAAACAACACTTTTGAATATAACAAACAAGCAAACCTGTAAGAAAACTTAGCTTCTATTGCAAGCCCATCTATAACAAAAGCAACTATATAATGATTTAGGGTTTGGGTTTATTTTCATGATCTATTTGTGCTATTTCATTTTAGGAGTCAAAAGTCATGAGTTGCCTTTATTGATTTAGGGGTTATTTCTAATTTCATTATTATATGAATATACGATGAGCAATTTGTTATTTGATTAGTTATTTATGACCTATTCCTTTATCAATTTTATCATTGAAGCAAGGTAATGTCAATTAAATGATATGCAACTAAACAAGGTAATCAAAGAAGTGAATAGGGTAGAAGGGAAAACAAAGCAAGGGAAAATGGATGATTGAAAAGAAAAAGAAAGTAATTAAAGAAGTAAGGAGGAAGTGGTTTTATGGGAAAAAGAAAGGCAAGAGGGATGGTTAGGGAGAAGTAAAAAAATTACAAAGATTTGTAGATGGTATGTCAACCAACTATTTGACCTAAAATATATCGATGAAATTTTTTAATTCAAAAAAGCAGCAACTTCGTTATCGCGTACCATGTCATCCAATGAGCAAGTCGTTGCGAGATCATAGAAAGAGAATAAAAGTTGTAACTCATGACATCGAGCTTTATTTGAGCAAGAAAGTCCTTTTAGAGTCGGGAAAAAAGAATTAACAAATATATTAATAAAAATTTCCATCACTACATTACATAAAAATTTTTTAAAAAATTATTTTTGTACCTAAAAGTTTATTTCCTGCATTGCAATATCCATTAGGATGCTTTATTCCATCTCAACAAGTATTACTAGGCTAATAATTTGTGCTAATGAGTTGTGTTCATCTTTCTATTTTGTTTGGATTTGGGTCAACACCAAAAGTACATGAAATTGAATAAAAAAGTAAGGACAATTACGTTACAATGTAATTGTGTCTACTTGTATCATCATTGTTACTTTATGTCTTATATCACGTCTTCTCTCCATAAATCACATTTCTAGTTGTGTGAAGTTCATGTCTATGCTATTGTCTCATGTCAATAATTGCTAGCCGTATTATTATAATAAGACATTGTTTGTGTCGTTAAAACCTAATGCCATCACGCAATTTATTTGATATATATTCTAATACTTTAATGGCACATTTAGTAGGGAGGAATGTCAATTCCATTCCCCATGTGCCCTTAATTCTTTTATTTAGTTTTCCTTAAGCTCTATGTAGAATGGAATTCAGGTAAAGCTCTATTCCTCACAATTAGGGAATGAGGATTCCTAGCATGCACTCCTTGATTCTCTATTCCCACTTCTTTCCCTGATTTTATTCTAAACCTACCCTTGTTTAAATTACAAGATTACAACTCTTTCCCTTATGTATAAACACAAATCAAGCTATAACACTATGCAATGGTTTTGCGTGTAAACTTAATCCATCTTTCTCCAACATATCGATGGCAAAAAAAAATAAATAAATAAAAACCCTTAATCTCCCTCACCCCACTCACATACAATCGAGCTAGGGTTCCAAGTGAATCACCTAAAGCAATCATCATCATCTATTCACCTTCAAAAGCTCATGGAAAAAAGTATGTGATTCTACCTTTCTCTCTTCTATTTATGTACATGTCTTGTACCGATTCATTTTACATTAACATAGATGCCTTTATTGCAATTTCAAAACAAGTGCAAAACATTTATGCTATGATTTTACAATTCTAGAATAATCCTTTTAATTAGGGATAAAATTCCAACTCTAAGCTCGATATTTATCTTACAATTATGCATTTTCTTTCTTTCGGTTCATGCTTAAGGAGATGCTAGGAATTTGACTTAGTGATGAGAGAGACGAATCTAGCAATGGAAAAGAGACGATCTAGGTTAAGTGATTTCTAATTCTTTAAATGTTGATTTCCAATTCCCTATGATTGGTGCTATTGAGGTAAAGAAAGCATAGACAATGGAATGGTGAATATCGATTTGGGATGTCTTCTTCTTTTTTTTTTTTGTTTATTCTTTTGTTTAAGGAAGGGCATTTTGGGTATTTTCTTTTCTATGCAACACTTATTTCGTATTGAATTTTTTCAAGTGAATGGTATGATACTAATTTCCTTATGTTCAAGTAAACACCGTATTAGCCATTCACATCTTATTACATATCTATTCCATTCCTTAGTAATGCAATTCCATTCCCCTCTTATTTCATTTTATGAACTAAATGTGTCATAAATGTCTTGCTAGCTCTATTATAATGAATAATTGCGACATCCTCATAAGTGAAAATTATCAAAGTAAATAGCTCACTTTATCAAAAACCAACCAATTTAGCTCATGCCATTAGAGCATTAAAACTGAGCTATAACTTATGTATCCTGATACAACCTTAGAGTAGCTTAGGTGCAAGAACCTAGACATGACCTAAATCAATGGTCAACTTAAGCTTAAGCCGAGTGTGTGAATTGATATGTTTGCTAATGGAGATTTATAGCTATTATTGCATCCAATAGCAGTAAGTTTGATGATGTTGTGTTTGGTGGCTATGGAAACAATAATGTTAGTTTCAATAATGGTGAGTCTAGGTTTGTGCACGTTGATTTAGGTAATTTAATAACTCAAATTGATTTAGGTAATTTAATAACTCAAATTTATGATAAGATGGTGCTAGAGTTTCAAGGCTAGTGATAGGGTGAGTTAAATTTTAGGATAAATTACAAATAACCTTCCTAAACTTTAACTTGAGTACCATAGTTGTCAAAACAGCGAGTTTACTCATATGTTTATACGAGTTAGTGATTCTAGAAGTCTTTTCCAAGTTGAATCGTATATAAAATCATTTTTCAATAAACTCATGGTAGAATTATAATTTTAGGTGTACCATTCTATAAGTTTGTGATTTTAAGAATTCTATGCGATTTTACACGATTCTATTTGATTTATAGGTAATGAGTTATCAAAACTAAGAAAAAGAACTAGACTTTTGTGATTTAGAGCAAGCGAATCAAAACTGTAAGTAAAATAATACTATTGTTACTTCTTTAACTTACATTTACTACATTACTAGCTTTATTGTTCTAGATATATCTCACTAAAGATGAACAAATAATTATGGAATATAATATTTTAAATTTATCAAATGATGATTTGTTAAGTATCCTCTTAAATACAAGAGATAAGAAAACAGATGAAAGCAATATTATATAAAAAGTTGATGTAGTTATAGATATAGAGAGTTATAGCTTATCAAAGTGGAACTTAAGATAATTAAGAGATTCATAACATTAGTATTATTAAATATGAAGTATAAATCGATGCACCAAGGGATTAAAAATATGAAGATATGGATATTATTGATAATATTATCAATAATGGTGGGAAGTGATAATAATAATAATGATAATAAGTATTATATTAAGAGAGCTCATAATAATTTTGTTGAAGAAAAAATGATTGGTGATTAATGTTTTGTTTTCGTTTAGTATTTTTACCATAATGAATTTATGTTGTAATGTATTTCATATATTTGTAATATAACTTATATTGTGATTATTTATGTTGAATTTCTTTATTTACATCATATATTTCAATGTTTTTGTGATTGTATAAATATATATATAGTCTTTTAAAAGCTAATTTATCTAATATGAGTCTTTACATTTTGATTTTATGTTTGAATTCTATGAAACCCTTGATTATTTTAAATAAAATTATGTGTTTGATAACCTTACTGAGTTTAGATATATTTCGAAACTTTTAAATGTTGCAAATCATCCTTTCCTTCCTACCTCCCTAAAGATATATTAAGATTAAAGTTTATGGGATCTTAGAATACATTTGGTGAGTTCATGAGTGTAATTCTACTCTAATATGAAATATTATGGAGGTTATTGCAGATATATAAAAGTTTAAGGTTATTTACTAATATATCAAAAGCTTAGGGGGGAAGGAGGAGGGAAGAGAGGACATCATGCCCCCTTGGAAAGCTTTTGGAAGTATATTTGTAGTTATGTTAAAGTTTAGAGAGAGTGTTTTTGATTTTCCATAAATTTTAGGTGAATGATACTTACAAAAATTTCTTTGTTTCCGTTAATGTTCATTTTGCAAATTGAAGGAGATAATTGCCCTTCTGTACGGAGTAAGCTAAATAATTGCCAGATTTTCGAATTAAATATTATGAAAGATGAAAACAGAAAACATGACAGCTATCACCTTTTATTGTACAATATATGTTTTTGGTGAAAGCAGAAAACATGGTAGTTATCACCTTTTATTGTACAATATATGTCGTTGGTGGTGGATGTTCCTCTTTAAAAAATTAAAGGATTTACCTTAAGGTGATAACGAGAAAAACATTAAAAACTTTTTAATATTATTTACACAGATTCCAAAAACGAAAATGAAATCTCTGTGGCATCTGTCTGAGTGATTCCATATAAGGGATTATGTGGCCGGATGTTGTAGACGGGCATCCGGCCATGACAAATCTCAATTGTTTTGTCTTTTGTAAGTGTTTATCGATGATCCGTACTGATTTCAACGGTCAAACAAGTCCTTTCTTGATGTACTTCTCGATGCAGAGAAGCGAGATAAAGATGCTCCTCTGCCAAGTTGTAGCATGATATTGAAAAGAATGCAGCAGCTTTATGCTAGATAAAGCATCCATTCGGTGCAAATTATGTAAAAAGTTTGATGTCTACCAGTCATATTGTTGCATGGCCAACATTACCCAGAATTGGCTATTAATAGGTTTATACCATTTGCCTGGTGAGTTTAGTTAACGTTAGGACCCGAAAAAAACCCAAGTTGATTTTTTAGAATTAATTCGGTTTTCGATTCAATTCGATAGAAAAAATCAGTTTGCAGTTCCATTCATAAAGTCAAACCGAATTGATGGAACCTAATTGGTTAACTTGAAATGAAAAAAAAATAAAAAAAGAAAAAAACCTGATCTCACATGGCGTGATGACATAATAACCTAGAGTCGTACAGTGAGCGAGAGGCTGTGTTTGTTTGAACTAAGAACATTTCAAAGTTGTGGTTTTAATAGTGAATTTGTGGTAAAAGTTTCAAACTTTAAGCACAATCTCCATTTAGGTTTGCATCAGATTTTGATTTGGGTTTCGAGAAGACATAGATGGCTTTAGTTTAGAGTTTTGTACTTCTGTAGTATATTTAGAACAAAATTGTACAAAAATGGGAGGTTGTAGAAAAATTTTATGACAACGGCACACGTGCTTTCACTGAATACAGATTTGTTAAACTGAAATCACACTATATGAGATAACTTTTGTCATTCCAAGGAAAGCACGCGTCCCTTCCTCATTACAAGGGAGGCGCATGTTGTGAGCATGCCTTCCATATTCCTACAAATAGCTCGAATTCTGTGGTTTTCCTTCATTGTCACCTCTTCTAGATAGAAGAAACACTGAAAACCTTTGATTTTCTCTCGAAGCAACAGCGTGATCCTATTTTCTCTCTCTAAGTAACAATGTAATCTTATTCTCCTTAATCTATTTGTAAGTAATCCTCGATCATATTTGTCTTGCAATTATTTTTTGTTAAATACAAATTACATTATTAGTATAGTTATATTTATATTGTCCATATGAAATGTAATTAGATGATAATTTTTTTAGTGTTTATGTTTTCGTAATATGCATGTTACGTTTTGTTTATTATTTATATGATAATATATAGTTATATAAGTTGTGGTGATTTCATAAATATATATATATATACGACCCATAAATTGTATGTGATTTTATCAATATATTAATGAAGCACATATGCATTTATAATCATAGTATGTGATGAAACACCCCAATGGGAAGTGAAATTGTGTGAGTGTGATAAGACGCCCTATCGAGAATTGACGTCATGTGGGTGCTTAAAAATTATAGTGTATGATAAGATACTCTATCAAGAAATAAAGTTGTATGGTTGCTTAAAGTTGTAATGTGAAGTTATAGTGTGTGATAAAATGGCTCACCGAGAAGTGAAAACATAGGGTGCGATGAGACGCCCTATCAAGAATTAACATCATGTGGGTGCTTAAAGTTATAGTATATGACAAGATGCCTCACTGAGAAATGAAGTTGTATAAGTGCTTACAAGTATAGTTTGAAGTTATAGTTTGTGATAAGATACCCCATCGAGAAGTGAAATTATATAGATACGATGTGATGCCTTACCAAGAAAATGAAGTTATACGGATGCTCACAATTATAGTATGTGATAAGATGCCTCACTGAGAAGTAAAAACATGTGGGTGTGATGAGACGCCCCACCAAGAATTGATGTCATGTGGGTGTTTAAAGTTATAGTGTATGATAAGATGCTCTACTGAGAAGTGAAGTTGTATAGGTGCTACAAGTCATACAAAGGCGTATGGGCTTTACTAATTTTTTAATTCATGAATCAACAGGTTGTCAATGGCTGATTACGTAAAGATAATTAGGTATGTGGGTGAGAATATAATAAGTGGAAGTAATGATCCACAATATGACAAAGACTCGGTGAAAAAGTTGAAGATGAGGAAAGACTCCAACTTCAGTTATTTTCTTCAGTAGATGTGTGTGAGCATTAAAGTTAATCCTTGTGGGGTTGATCTTATTCATCGACGTTCTTCGTATTATGAGAGAAGTGTTTCGTATACTTTGATGATTATTATGGATGATGATAATGTAGAAAACTTCATAGAAATAACCAACGTATTTGGAGAAAATCAGATATGGGAAATATATGTTAAGGCTTCCAGTGAGCCTAGCAAGAGTATTATCGATAAAACTTTACGAGTTGGGTCCTCCAGTTTTCCTTAACCTCATGTGCAGCAAATCAAGGAAGACAGCGCTATGTATGACAGACCAAAAACTTATCCAATAGAAGACCCTACTTTTGGTAAGAGTGGTGTAAATGAAGAGACAATTGATATAGAAATAAAGTCAATCTTACAGGATGACTCGAGCTACGATCCGATCCTAATGGGACCTAAAAATGAGGTTGAAGGGGAGCATGTAAGGGTTGAATATGAAGTAGATGAAGAAACTGTAGAAGTTGAAAACACTGTAGATTATGCGGCTATGTCAGAATATATATCTAGAAACTTTCCATCTATACCTCAATTTACTACTAGCTAGAGAATTGGGATAGCTACCCAATATAATTAGATTGGAATATCGACATCCCAGATTAGAGATTCAATTCCATAGATAAACATTGGTGGTGGCAATAGTTATATGGAATTTGAAGAGGACATAGATGCAGAGAGTAATAACCAAGTTGACGGCATGAATTTATTTGTTAAATTATCATATTGATCAATCTAAACTACACCTATAGGTCGTATATTGCAAGGAGAAGGACAGTAAGTGCAAGTGGAGGCTATAGGCATCATATAAAAGTTTAGTGAGGCTATTTGTTATAACAATTCTTGAGGGTCCACACACATCTATCAATCTTGATGTGATGCAAGACCACAGATATCGACAGTAGACTTATGGCCAATTACTTCATCAATAATGTTAAGGAGAATCTTGATAAAAATATTGCAAACTTGCGAGCAAACATTTTAAACATGTTTAGCTATAATGTGATGAGAAAGAGAGTTTAGGGTGTAAAGAGAAAGGCTATGGAAACGGAATATAGCAATTGGGAGAAAGCATACAACGAGCTTCCTCTTTTGTTGAACACAATCAAGATTTCAAATCTTAAAACTAAGGTGGTGTGGGGACAGAGGAGATCCCTTGAGCCTAGTGTTTCGATACTGAAGTGGGTCTTCTAAACATTTGGTCCGTGTGTACATGCATTTAGTATTGTCAACCAATGGTTTATATTAATAGCACATTTCTGTATGGGAAGTACGGTCATATACTGTTGATTACTTATTCTATGAATGGAAATAATTGTATTGTCCCATTAACATTTGCGCTTGTTGATAAGGAATCCATAGAAACATGGGCTTGGTTTCTCAAAAGATTGAAGTAATTCGTTGTGAATAGTCGGGAGGAGACAATTTACCTAATTATGGACAAGCACTCAAGTATCGAGAATGCGCTCGATAAATAAGAAGTTAGCTAGAAGGAACCATTTGCAGTTTAGAGATGGTGCATATGGTATGTCACTAGCAATTTCAATACCATATACAAGAACCAACTGTGTAAGAAGCTTGCTATTACTATTGTAATGTAGGCATAGCCTAGGAAATTTAAGTACTTAATGGAGCAAATAGTGCAAGTTAAGGAAGACACGCCATTATGGTTTTCATCGTTTGATAAGAGCAAATGGACATTATCTTATGACTATTTTTATTGGTTCAGATATATGATATCTAACATTGTTAAGAGCTACAATGCCATTTTGAAAGGTTATAGAGAATTGCCTCTTACTTCACTCATTAATAAAATTTTCTACAACTGTATTAATTATTGGGAAAGAAGAATTGAACAAGCAAGGAAGGGAATGGATGTGAGGTAAGTGAATACAAAGTATGCTATGAAGAAGCCAAAAACGTAAGCTCGGTAACCTCCAGCTCATTCCATCAAGCAACATAGCTATGAAAATGGGATATGGGAGGTGAAGACAAGTTAGAGGTTCAAACCAAATGAAGCGATCAAACACATATTGTAGACACGAATAGAATGACGTGTTCATATAGGAAATGGCAAATCTATAGAATCATGTGCTCACATGTGATAAGAGTACTTAATTCTATTTGAGTAACAATAAGTCGATACATTGGCATATAGTATACGTGGTTACATCAGTTACATGTGTATGCTAAACACTTCATGCCAATCGGTGATGAGTTGAATTGACTCTGTCTCAATTACCCATTCCTCATACCCAATGAGAACTTGAAACATGGTTTAGGTAAACTAAGGAAGAAGAGATACCACATGAAGATGGACTTAAGATAGCTTGCTGATAAGAGCAAGTATAGTGTGTGTAGAATAGAATGACATAATAAGAGGAGGTGTCCTCAGCTTCATAGAAACAGTATAGAGGGACATACATGTGTTGTTTTCTTTTATTATATTATATATGATATCATGTTATGCTTCCATAAGTCAATGACATAATATATTGTTTTATTGTTTTGCAGGTTAGATGGATCCAGGATTGAGTCATTTGTTGGTACTGCATGGATAGGGACAACATCGATCACAATAAGTATAGGATCATCGAGTATGGCTTGACGTTAATTCGCCTTTTAAATTATATAGTTCAATTATATTCTACAGTTATAATGAAAATTAATCTAATATTATAGGGAGACAAGCATACTATGGTTTGTCAAGTGGAGTCGAGCTTATGGAAGGACATGCCACAAATACCATTGAATGATTGCTTCATCACCCACCTTGCCGACGTTAGTTTCCTAAGGGTGGCACGACTACCATTCATACAGATCGATCATCACCTTATCACAGCGTTAGTTAAGTAGTGGAGACTTAAGACCTATGCTTTCCATATAGCTCATAGAGAGATGACCATCATACTCCAGGACATAAAGGTCCTGTTTGGTCTTTATATGGATGGGGTTGCAATGACTAGGTCTATGCAGTTAGTCTGGCCTCAGATAGTTAGGAGACTGTTAAGAGACTACCCCACTAACAATATTAGCAGAAGAGGCATGTTAATTTAGCTTGGTTACCGGATGGATATAGCGTACTTCCTGTAAATGCAAATGAGGAGACCATTTGTCAGCACACTCATGCATATATCTTGTAGTTATTTGGTGGATTTTTATTTGCTGACAAATCTTCATCTCTTGTTCACATGTTGTTCCTACCCATTCTAGAGTATTTCCCACATGCCACGATGTTTAGTTGGGGATCAATTTATTTGGCTTAGTTATATTGTCAGCTATGTCGGGCTATATGATCAGGAGCATAGGAGATTGAAGGCACTACCATATTACTGTAGATGTGAGCATTGGATCATTTCTCCCACATCACACCATGGACCAGGTCGAGCTTTACTATACATGAGGGCTTCCCACTAACTATTAGGTGGGCTATATCATGAGACACTACACACCATGCTACGCATGTTATGGATACATATCGGACTACATTTGATTTGTAAACAAGTCAACAGGTATGTACTTCTTCAATTTTGTTTTTGTTGTTGATCTTTATTAAAAATTTATGCATTATTAATGCATTTTCTTTGCAAATGCATTGTAGGTTGTATGAGAGTCGTACCCGAATGATATTATTGTTCTCCTACTCTCGTTTTGCAGTATTGGTTAAGCTATTTAGATGGCCAGAGTTCCATTGATATGTTTCCACATTATCAAGTTTCATTTCCCCAACCATGTTATACGAGAGTTTGAAGGCTTCTAGAAAATACTAGTCGATATTTATATGAGTGAAGAGCTACACCATATTAACCTTAGAGCTAAGATAGACATAAACTAGTCGGTCGCGCATCAGGGATACATATCAACCTAGGTAAATCGCTAGATGTGGGTTGTTCATAGTCAGGGGCCAAGAGGTGTCGATCTAACTTACTATGACTGGTATAAGGATCATACACGCTAATACATCACCTATCATAGAGTGGTAATGGGATACTTAGTAAGCTTTCCTTCCATTTATCTTATAATTTTTCATAAAGCAATGTGTGTAAATATAACATGAAATGTTTCATTAATTATAGGTGAATACTCTACATCAAGCGAGGTTAGTAGATGATGTTGACATTGCTCATCATATCATCGATGGTAGCCTTCACTATCTCGAGGAGCTTAATTGTTTGATATTATTTCCTAATTAGCCAACTAATCCAGTCCCTGTACCTGCCTCTCAACCATGTACAGGTCCTAGAGTTCAAATGAGAGGACTTCGACCAGCATAGGTACATAGTCAGGGATACGATGGCGATTCTATGGCACCGGGATCTCACTATTCCATTGACTTGGGCGAGATTGGTAGCAATGCACTACCTGTTGATGCCTCCACTTCTAGCCAATCCTCATTTGACACTCCAAATGCTTACGTGTAGATGTATCTGCAGCCAACACCGCTAGCTCCTCATAAATGCAATACAGGATAGCCTTAGTCATTACACATAGAGGATGTCGACACTTAGCTACCACCATCACTGCCTACTCTAGTTGTTTATATAGATTTCACCGATACTTCTCTATAGACATCTGAGCTGTAACCATTTGAGCCTTGACAGTCGGAGGGATCATCCACTCGCAAACCATCATTATTATCTTGTTTCAAAAAACAATTAACTAGATCTAGGAAAAAGTGGTTGTAAATAACTATATTTGTATTACTTAGTTTAATTATTATGTATTATCAACATCTATTACTCACTATGTAAATGGCTTTTGTAAATAATGTTTCATATTACATTGCTATTCCCTTAACACTAATAGTTTACTGTATATATACTTTATATATATTATACCTGCTTTTAACAAGTTTAATTAGTAGTTTAGTGAACTATTTTAGCCAACCCGTTACGTTAATAATTTTCGTAGGTAGTAAACTTAACTAGAGGGAATGTGAAATAAACTTAGGAGCATAATAGGTAATGTGAAGCATCAATTGAATGTACGTAGTAGTGACTTTGAAGGGGTGCGATAGTGATATTGAAGATATGCTCAAGGGATGCACATCTATATAATAGTTTATATAAAGATTAAATTAAATTATTATTATCTAATTAGATAAATTAAATTATAAAAAAATAGAAGATGCGCTTAAGGGAGGCGCCTTATTTGTTGACATTGAAGGTGTGTTTCTTGAATGCACCTTCATTATCCATAAAGAAGGTGCATCCCTTGAGCGTGCCTTCTATATTAAAATATAAGGCGCGCACACACAAAAAGTTTTCAGTATAAAAAATGTGTGTAGCATGCTTTCACATACTATTTTCGTAAAATTTTTTCAAAACACCCTATTTTCGTACAATTTTTCCCCAAATATGCGATAGTAGTACAAAACTCTTTAACTTAAGTGATGTGAAAATGAGAGCTTTTAGAGTAATGATTTTTACGTTGTTCTGTGGTTTGAGTTTTGGTTTCCTAGGTGTTTGGTTACTACGAAAGTGTAGGAAAGCCAAAGAAAATGAATGGAAAATCTTTGCACTTAGTTTTGGGTGAGTACTTGCCTTTTGGTATAGTTTTCCATGGCCTTTTAAAGTTAAGCAACTAATATTTCTTTTTATTGGAAAAATAAATAGTTTTTTTTTTTTTCGTTTTTTTGGACTTTGGAAGTAAAAAATTTCTTATTTTTAATTTATTTTGGCTTCTTATAGTGTGGTAAAAGATGATTACGTTGTAACTTATAGTAAAAATTAATAAATTCTAGCTCCATTTTTCAGTTTCTCCTTTGTAGATTCTAAGGACGTACTTTAATGATTTTTCTGTTAATATAGTTTACTTTCCTACTTCCTAACAACTTCTTCAATGATTTTCTTTAAATGTGCATAATGGGTTTTCAAGCATTTACTAAAACTAGAGTCCCTTATTTTTACTGTCATTCTCTCTCCCCTTTAGCTAAAAATCAATCATCATGAAGTATTATGTGCCAAATGAAGCATTTCCAACTTATTTTTACGTTATTCTCTTTATGGATAACCCAATTCTTAGTATATGCTCAATTTGTTTTGCCATTGTTTTGAGGTTTACTTTTGTTGATACAATAGGGCGGTCAAAAAACAAAACTATCCCAACTGTAATATGCGTGCTTGAAAGTTGATTGGACACTATAGGTTTTGCTATTACTTGTAAGGTATCAACAAATTGTTTTTGATTCTCATGCTTTAACAATTTCTTTTTGGTCAAGTCTTCAAGGGGACATAATAGATTGTGTGCCCATCTCCAAGCAACAAGCTTTTGAACATCCTTACCACAAAGACCTAAAAATTACACTCTCTTTACTGTATCTTGCTAATATTTGACTAAATATTTAGCTTATTGTCCGATTACGGTTTCAGTTATGTTACAACTGCGGTGTATAAATTTATGCGGTTTTATCGAATGAGACCAAACTTTCATTGGAAAATAATGCTATTTGATGAGAACAAGGTGGAGATAAAGGCTCAAAGCAAACCCAATGAATCAGTTGTGGCGTGTGAATGGTAAACGCCCTGAAAGTACTGCTAATATTTTATTTAAGAAAAAAGTTCATACTGCAAAAAAAATAAAACCAAACTTCTTTTTTGTTTTTTTTTTGTCAAAGTTTAAAAAATTTATAAATAAAACCATATAGTTATATTCAATTTTGATTAAATAAAAAAAAAAAAGGTCTTTTTGGTTTTGAGGGGGAGAAGAGATGGGGCAACCATACTATACCAAAGCGTATGGCATCTACCCCTACTTAACATGTCATATTAGCATTTTAAATATCTCACTTTTTAAAGTAGTTGTCTATTTTATTATTGGTTAGTTCACCAAAATATCCTATCAATTTTTAAAATTTTTGGTGAGTCTCATATTTTAAACCAATAGATAAAATATTTTTTAAAGACCCTTGAAATGTGAATAATTATTTTATTACTACGACATAGTCTAATAATAATATTTTATTTGTTGTTCTGACAAAGAAAGTGAAAAATATAAAATTGGGAATAGAAGGAAAAATGAAATAATGTCTCAGTGGCCAAATGACCAAATTTGGCGTACAAAGTTAGACCGAAAAAGTGTATATATATATATATGATATGAGTTTTGTTGGCATCAATAACTATTTAGGTATGCAAATCCCTCTAAGCACCTCTAAGTGCTTCAACATTATCAGCAAATATGTGGTGTTTGATACGGTATTCCCTTGAATTTTCTTGTTATTGACAAGTTTAACTACCATGACGGAGAGGGTTGTTTTTGTGTTGGGATGATTAATATTAGAGTAGCTAAGGCTTTTGTGTTTTCAATTTGGATTGATCGAAATTATGATGGATATGGTGCCTATCATATTGAGTTGCTTACATGAAAATCAATATCATGCCAAGTGTCCATTCAATTTGAAAAAAATTCCACTTTTAATAAATGGATGAACAAATCTAACACAACTGATGGAAATATTTTTTTTTTGTCAATATATGCAAACGTCAAAGACCTAAATAAAAAAAAAATGATAATAACAAGGTTAAGGATTCAAATGGAAAAGTGGATAAATAATGAGAACTAAATATGCATATTTCCCAAAGTAAAATATTTATTTATTTATGATTAAGAAAATTCTTTTATTGTAATATGGTTTTTAAAAGAAGCTTCAATTAATACTTATTGAAATATACTCATGTTATAGATTGAGTCAAAGTTTATATCACTTATCATCTTTACATATAAAATTGGTTGTCAATACACAATCAAAAGTTATTAGCTGCATAAGGGTAAGTTTATAAAAGGAGTATCTAGAAAGGTATTTAGGGTGCCGTATCTACGTTTTAAACACTTCTCATTTTTAAGTATTTATCCACTTTATAAAGAGTTTTTTTATCAATTTTACTAACCCAAATTTTAAATATTTTTCGGATCCCATGTATTTACTACTTTTTAAACTAATAAATAAAATATCGTTAAAAATTGGTGTGAATAATTATTATTATTATTATTATTATTATTCAACAAAAGACAGAAAGAAAAGGGCTAACCAGGCCAATTATGGCCACGGCCATAAATTTGGCCTCAACACTCTTATCGTATCAAACAAGCTCCAATACTTCACAAAGCATGCGGAAGCTTCTAAGCACCGGTTGGTGCTTTTGAATTATATGTAAACTAATTAAGACGCCCACGATGTGCAGATAAAATTTTGAATTATGATTATAAATTTTTTATTTTTCAAAATAAAAATAGAAATATAATTTAATGTTTTATATATAATTTAAAAAATATTGTCCAGTAAAATATTTAATTCATTTACAAATGGGAATTATAACATATTGTTCAAAAACATAGAAAATACACGGTCACTCACTCTCTCTCTTTTTCTCTCTATCATTAAAATTTTTTTATATATCTAAATATGAAGGAATAATTAGATAAGGAAAAAATAAATTAAAATACAATCAATAGCATCAACAAAATGAATATTATTTATTATACAAGAGATGTATGTAAAATTAATTACTCTTACCTAATATAAGTTTTTTTTGCTAAGACGAAAATTAAGACAAATCAATAACCATAATATTTGTCATAACCTTAATAGAGGTTTAATAAGATTGTTTAAAATTTTTATATCAAGTGTATACTCGTGATATTAAAATTCTCTTACAAGTCAGAAATTATAAAACTCTAAATAAATAAACACTAAAGTTTCTAATTTTAAAATAATTAATCTACTGTAAAATATAAATAATTGTGGATAACCAATATTCCACAACTCCTTGGAACTACAAAAAATCAAAATCCTCTACCAAACAACAAAATCATATAATAAAGATCTAAAATTTTAACTTTACTAAAATTACAAAATCTTAATTTAAGAATAGTAATTACAGCTAGTGTTTGAACTAGCCATGCAATCTATCTTTAAATTTTATCTTCCAATTGTATCTCGATACTTAAACTCAATACTCGATTCTTAGCCTATGCCTAAATAGCTATCAACTTGTAAAGGAAAACTATTCGGGAGTAAGCTATACAAGCTTAGTGAGATATCTCTCATACTATATTGGTAAGCAAGTTATCAAATAATTAATTAACAAACATATGAATGCATGAATAAGCAATATGCTAAACAATATATGTACTTGATCAGTGCTGCATATAACATTGAATTTAACACTCTCCAAAGTAAGGGTTGGAAATATGTCAGCACCAATTACAACAGGGTTCTAGTATTTAGGTTTTTAACCATATATAGAAATTCCATATTTCACAAAATATATTTCTATTTCCAAAATCTAATAATACATAAATTTCTAAGTTTAGTGATGAGGTGACAGCTACAGTCCATGCTCATGCCTTATAGCGATAGCCTTTGGACTCAACCTCTAGCTATCTACGATTAGCATCTTCAACACCAAGTAAACCTGCGAGTCAAGGATAAGGTCTTGTTATATCAACACTCCTATACTATACTAGTCAAATCATGTGAGATCCCATCCCTACAAGTCACTTCATTACCAACCGCATGAGATAACGGTTAGAACATTATATGTAATGTTCATGCTTAAAACACCCTAATTAGGCTAGTATTTCTTTTAAATTGAAAAATCCCTTAGGTTAGAAATTGTTAGAAATTGAAAATTAAGGTCCTAATTTAATTATTCTTAAGATTCTTATTTTACGTATATTTTGAGTATATTAAATTTTATATTTTACGTATATGATACAATAATTTTTATTTGTGCTTTAAATTATGATATTTATATAAAATTTATCATCCTACATGGTATACATATATGTGTATATATATATATTCTTATTATAAGTAATTCCTTATTTCCTTTTTCTAACTATAAATTTTACCCTATATTCTAAAAGGTCCTAAAATCCTACCCTAAAACCCTTCTCTAAACCCTATATTTTTCTAGTGGTAATTCTTTCTCTCTTAACCTTTAATCTCTCCCACCGCATTAATTCCTTCTCTTCTCTCTCTCTCACCTGTCCACTCTCTTTCAACATATATTTTTTATTTCCTTCTCCCTCACTGCTTCTCTTAACAATTGGACCTTACCCCTGTAATCCCCATCCCTTACAAATTCTAACCCCTGACATCCTCTTCTCTTCCATCCCCTCAATCCAATCCCCCTCTTCTCCCTTGATGACCCCTCTTCTCCTCTCCCTCATCTCTATTCTCTTTTCCCTTAACCCCTAATTCCCAAAGCCCCTATCCCTTTAATTTCCTTCCTTCACCTCTCGTAATTTTCTACAATGATTTCTTTTCTGAAACCAAGCACTGTCATGAACCTCCCTTAATCTCAATCCCTTATTAAATTAGTTCATCCAAATTCGTTTAGGGTTTTACATACAGCTTGCTTAGTTTATCTCCATTTCTATGTGTTTCGAGTTAACTTAGTAAATGTTATTAATTAACTACTTAAGTATATTATTTTATGAATAATAACTATGTATTATTGTTTGTGTTAGGTTCTTGCTCGTGCTCATTCGGTGATTCTCTTCTTGATTTAAATTCATGAACTGTTTCAATTTCATACTCGATACCATACTCATAGTGTATTATCTCATTATTATTTTATTTATTATTTCTATTGTTAGTGTCAATTAAGTATGGATAGTATTCGATTATTGCTAATAATTATTAATTATCATATTATATAGAATTATTTTATATAAAGGTTATCGTTATTGTTAAATATATTTTATTTTATTCGGAATATTAATTATAGATATATATATATTGGAGCCAATTTTTATTTCTATCGTACTCAAATTGGGTTATTATGTTTTGTTTATTTATAGATTATGTTAATGATTGTATTTTATATGAAAGTCCCAAGTATTGATTTAGCGTACTATAATACTATATTATTATTAGTAAGTCTTATTTTCTATATCAACGGCATTACGATCTAAGTATTTATATTACTTTAGTATGATTTATTATTGTTATCGATGTTTTCGTGATCTAATTATTTTATCATGTTAGTATTATGTATATACATATATAGCATATTATATTATACGTAGTATGTTCATTTTATTTGTCGACGATTACTTTATCATTCTTCATGAGTTATTACGAATCATATTATTTTATCCAATTAAATACGTATTACTTATTTACCATATCGATTCGATAATCTATATTATTCGATACTTTAATAAGATGTCCATTCTATACTTTCTTGTATACATATAGATATGTTATGTTATATACATATATATATATATATTGTGTACTTTACGAATTACTATAAAAGTAATCTTATATATATAGTTATGTTACCTTTTTAGTTTACTCATATTATGTTATTAATATTATTTTGACTTAACGATTTCTTTTGGGACCTTAACTAAATAGATCATAAGGTCTTAGATAATTATTAGGCAAGACTTAGCTTTAGAATACTTGAGTATTAACATGTTACTTGTTTTCTTTTACATTTGTGGTGTTCAATTTCATTTGTCGAGGTCTGACTTTTGTTTAAGTTTGAGACCATAGTATTGTATTCGATCTTGGAGCAATTCTAGGTACGTAGTGTTGGTTGTGTGCTTGTGATTGCTAGGTTAGAAATGATCTAACTGGACTAGCATATATTCGGCCTAATTGATCTTAGATGTTGATTGTGCTTGACCCACTCACTTTAGGGGCTTGTAGTGGCAGATCTTTAAAGGGGCAACTGCTGATCATGTGCAAGGTTTCCCTAATGGACTTTCACATGGGATGACGCGGCTAAAATATTAGGTGTTAAACTTTGGTTTCTGGGCATAAAGGATTTAAAGGAAAAGGCATAATTATATCCACTTATATATGTGGGTAAAGACCAAGTGTGGCAGGGTTTGAATACCCCTTTGTTGTTTTGTAGGCCTAAATAGAGATAATTAAACTGCTGATTGTATTATCTACTATTAATTGTATATCTATATGTGAATGATCTGTCTGGCATGCATATGTGTTTGTACACCTGTATTGGGCCTCGGCTCATTCTTTTCTTTTTTAGGTATTGGATTTGAGGACTTCTTTATTTATGAGAAGACATTTGTTGGCAACATCCAGGAGGAGGATGGAGTTATGATGACTAGATAGAGTGATATCTATGTTACTGATTGTTTATGTTTTGTTGAAGATTTTGTATTTTGAGGAGATGAACTCCTTTTGATATCTGAGGACTTTAGTTATTTGACTTATATTATGTTTTGGTTGTAAGTCAGGACATTTCTGAACTCTTAGATGTTTTAGGTTTATATGAGGTTATGAGTAGATGCAATTTCCCACTCTCTTGTAGATTTTATATATTTTGTTATATGATTCTTTATGTTTAGATTGTGGACTTAGAAAGCCTTATATATTCCAGACTAACTGAGATAATGTACAGGGTTGTAGCGCTCATTTAAGGTCTCGAGGCATTACAATTAATTACTAAAGTTTTTTATTTTTAATTAATTAACTTATTATAAAATATAAATAACTATGGATATCCGATATTCCACAATTCCTCAGAATTGCAGAGAATTGGTATTCCTTACCAAATAATAAAATAGGGTAAACCAACTTTATAAAATTATTAAAAATATTAAATTATACTGAACTTTAGCATAGAAACATTTTCTACAAAGGATGTTTTTGTACCACTTATAAACTTCTCAACTAATTCTAACATTAACATACTTATTTTCACTTTGCACTCAGTACTCGAGATTTATCCTAATCTCAACATAAATGAACCTGCAAAAGAAATTATAGGGGAATGAGCATAACATGGCTTAGTGAGTTCGTTCCTCACCACTACCATTCAAGTAAGTTATCAAATATTATTAACACATATGCGAGCTATCTACATATGAATGAATGTAAGCAATACATCCATAAGAGTCTGAAACTATGAAAGGTGTAGAATTAAGTTGTCTACACTTCGATTATCTCCCATACTTACCCATACGGGACACCTCACCTTAACCGCATGAGGCTTTTTAAGGATACCGTCCCTCTAAACAATACTCGACTATTACCTTAATTGAGAAAAAAAAAAAACAATCCAAATAGGTACACCCCAACTAAGACCATCCATCATTTAAGGCCTCTTTAGGCACAACTAAGCGAGTCCTTTCGTTATCA